>CM053774.1:19881847-19898657 GCA_028658325.1 Potorous gilbertii
GAAAGGTGACAGTGATGGCTTTGTGTTATAAATGCAGAGAGAATGGTGTTCTTGACAAAACCTAAGCCTTTCTCTAGCTTCCAAGACCAATCTATATCACAGGTCATGGGACCTTGATCACACGATGATCTGATAGCAATAATTCATGGATGAAGTAAACAAATATACATATAATACCCATATAAAAATACAAGCAATATATATTCCACTTATAGGATCACAGAAGCATCTCCCATGGAAGCTCTACAGGCACCCTCAACCAAGATTTGTTTCTCTTGAAGTGACCACTAAGGGCAGTGTGAATTAGTTTTTGGGGTTTTTTTAAACTTGTCCTTTAAAACATATAGCAACTCTCTTTGTGGTGGCCAAAAACTGGAAATCAAAGCTCATCCATTGGGGAATGCCTGAATAAATTATAGTATATGAATGTAATGGAATACTATTGTGCCATAAGAAATGATGAACAGGAAGACCTCAGAGAGACCCACAAAGACTTATAAGAACTGATGCTGCGTGTAAGGAGCCAAACCAGGAGACCTTTGTATACAGCAACAACCACAGTGTGCAAGGAATTTTTCTGGTAGAGTTTGTCCTTCATAGCAATTCAAGGGATCTAAAAAATTCCCAATGGACTTTTGAGGCAAAATGCCTTTTCCATCCAGAGAAAGAATTATAGAATCTGAACGCAGAATGAAGTAGATCATTTTCTTTTGTATTATGTTTTGTTTTGTTCTGTTTTATAGTTTCTCCCATTCATTCTAATTCTTCTATTCAACATGACTAAGGTGAAAATGTATTTGAATGTATGTGTAGAACCTATATAAGATTGCATGCCATCTCAGGGAGGGAGTAGGGAGGGAGGAGGAAAAGAGCAGGAGGGAGAGGGAAGAAATCTAAGATACATAAAAGTGATTGTAGAACACTGAAAACAAATAAAATAATTTTTTAAAAACCTCCTCAATAGACCTGGCAAGGGTGACCTTCACTACATACCAATTATGTAAGGTGGGTGGAATGGGTAGCCTGGATTAGAACGTTCCTCTGATAGAAGAGATGAGCCCTTTTCTTTGGTACTGTCTGCTGTTAAGGTGAAATTACAGGCTAGTTAAGTGGTAGTACCATGGCAAACAGAACACTGTCATGCTGAGAATTTTTTTCATGGATGACGCTGTCAGCTTATGTAAATTAATTCTACCAGCTAAGAGTCCTTGGGACTTGAAGGAGCTGGTACTGATGAAAATATTTAGAACAATCAAGCTGTGGATTTCTTAGTGGGGCATCCTCTACTTGGATGGTGGGCAACCTTACTTCACAAGACAATTCAGTTGAATGACCATTTAGGGTCCAATTCAGTTGAATGGCCATTTAGGAAAAAGGTATGGGTTGGGGACCAGGAAAAGTTGACAGTCATTGAAGTGACTGATGATTCCTGAGTCCTGACAAATAATTCTTTCATGGAGGAGTGACTCTAGAAAATATTCTATTGATTATACTCATATCTTTTCTTCACAGCCCAAGTCAAAGAAGAAAATGTGCCTGGTTCCCACACAGCAAGCAGTACCGTCACAGATTAACAGAACTCCCTAGGGACATGCACACCATCACTGCCCTGATAGCCAATCCCAAGGGGAGAGTGACCAGCCGAGTATACAAATACACACAGGAGGAATATACTTGAGGCTCGTAGTCATCGCAAATATATGGTCTCATCATGCCCACAGACTTCTCCTGGACCCTCTCCTTGATTTGTCATTTCTCATAATAGTCTCTCAGCAAACTCAAAACTATAATGGCCAGCTTCCTCTACAGATGAATGAGAAACAATGTCCTATTTCTATCAATCCTTATTTGCTAACCATGGCATGGGAGTGTAATCTTCTTTCATAACTTGTCTCCTGGTTGACCCCTTCCCATCACTCCCCAGGTCAGCACCCTACCAAGGGACCAAGTTCAGGCACTCACTACCCCTTGTCTGGACTTTTCAGTTAGTTCCCCATCTTCCATTCTCTCCCCCTCTCCATTCCACAGAATGGCTGCGATAATATTCCTGAATCAAAACTCTGATTATCTCATTTCTCTACTTAAAATCCTTTGGCACCTATGTCTAACTCTTAGGTTGAACCATAAAATCCTTATCTTGCCATTTAAAGCAATTCTCAATCTGACTCCTAGATACCTACCCTTCCCAATATACTTAATGTTACTTGTACCTTTTTACATGTTCTCTGTTCCAGACAAAATTACCTAATTTCTCTTCCTCAGACTGGATATGCAGTCTCCCACCATCATGCCTTTGCACAAACCATCCCCCATGCCTAGAACACCCCCTTTTCACCTTTCCTCTAAGTCCATATCTTCTTTTATGGCTCAACTCAAGTATTTCTATATAAGCCTTTTCTATTCCCCCAGTTATTCATGTTCCCTTCCTTCTCAAATTATCATGTATTTACAGCTCTGGGTGCATGTTCCCCATCCCACTACCCCCAACTGTAGAACAACGTAAGTTCCATGAGGGCAAGGACTACACTGGTTTTGTTCTAGTATCCCGGTATAAAACAGTGCCTTTTTATAGTTAGTTCTTTATAGGTCTTTGTGTAGTTTAATTCAACAGGGGCTACTGATAGCTGGTGTTACTTTCCTACCCCATAGCTCAACTTTAGAGGATGGCTCAGAGCAAAGTTAATAATTCAGGACCCAAAATGCCATACATTTCTCAATCTACTCTTAGTACTCTATAAACTATTGTTTGTCATATGATTACTGAGGGCTTCCTATTTTGCAGATGAGCAAACTAGAGTGGAAAGACTTGGGGAGGAATTTCCTGAATTACATGATAAAATAGATGTAGATATGAGACAAACCAGGCACTGTGTTATAATGCTGAGTGTGTGAGGGGGAGGGTGGGGTGTAGAAGAACAAAGGTCATCATTCTTTTCCATCTTCTCCATCCAGCTCAGCCCTAGTCATTTGCACAGAGCAAAAAAACATCATGGAGGAGTTATAAAACATTTCTTCACTACTGTATCACTCATCTTTTATGGTTGAAGAAGAGTGTATTGATATTTGCCTAAGTCACAGGATGTGATAAAAGCTAAAATAAGTTTCTAACCATTAGTCTTTTGAGAATTAAACTGGGAAATACAGAAAAGGCAGTAAAGGATTGAGGAAAAGTAGATTCAGAAAAAACAATTTAGAAGACTTCAAAGAGTAAACATTATCTTCATGTGGTCATCTATTCTGTTGCCAGTAAGAAGACCTTCTTCCCCATTAGTTGAGAGAACTGACTGAGCAAAGATATAACTCCCTTTGGAAAGGAAGGAACATGAACACAGGAACACCTAGGAGATACAGGACAGAGTAGAAGGTAGCCCTGAAGATAACTCCTCAATGTAACTGAGACTCAATTAAAGCCTAAATAATCAGTCTATTGGCTATACCTTTCCTCTGCTGGGGAGAATTTCCTAATTATAGTACTCCCCTTCTCCCTGAATAGTAGAGGTGGCTGACAGATCTAAAGAGAGGCTTACGAATTATGCCATCTTTTATAGCATGGTCAGGGTATTAGGTAACACTAACGAATTTAAGGTATATGAAGACCGCCTTTAATGAATATGCGACAGCCAGCAGGGAGTATCAGGGAGCATTACTTGGTGAAAAACAGGACCATCAGAAATAACATGAAGACATCATCTGCAGATATCAAGAGCTCTGAAGTATCAGGGAAGTGAATTGTCCTTCCACATGTATGTCCTAGTACAGTCTTGTGTGTTTTTTGCTCTAATTTCACATCCTCCCCATGTGCTCATGGCTCATGTATCATCCCTATGAAGATTCACTCTTCCTATTAGGTTTGTGTACATTTGTGGGAAAAAAGTTTAAGGTTCAAAAGGGAAGGAAGTAGAGAAGTGTTCTGTTATTGTTTTATTGCTAAGTTATTTCATTAAGAAGTATTTTTTCTCTGAACTAAATGTGTCTTCTGGATGACTAGTAACAGTAAACACATTGGTAGGGGCCTGTAAGATATGTCTTGCAAGGTCTTTCTGATTTTGAGACCAGTTCTTTATCCTGTGTTCTCTCTATGGAGGAATTTTGTTTATTTTTAAGGACAAGGAGATCAGGACATGTTTGTAGGCAGCAGGGAATGAGCCAATAGATAGTAATTACCTCCTCGTAACTCCTTTCCTTCCTTTATATGGTAGTTAATTTTATAGTAAGAGAATTGAATTTAAAGATCTGTTTATGATCTAATAATAACTTTTGGAACCTACTACTTCCCTTCTCACTCATTACTTAATTTTTCTCAGATTTTCTGATTCTTTTCATGTCTCTGCCCCTATTTATTTCAATACTTTCCCCTGCTTTCTACACTCAAAAGCAAAAGAAGTACCTAGAATTTGACGTAGATTTCTGGTGGTCTACATTTTGATGGCCCTGAGTACTATAAAGACAAAGAGAAAAACTGTTCTTGGAACCTACTAGCTTCATGCATTAGTTTCTCAAACACTTATCTTCAGTCAATGCATCATAGCATGGAATAGGAAATTCTTCTTGACAATCATATAAGAAGGTCACCTTGAGCATCTTAAGAATTTATAATAAAATAATCCTTCTTTATATGGATGGCATGATCATAGACTGGTTTCCTCTTTTATTCAGCAAAACTAACTGATTCTGGTAGATGAATATGGAAGGAAAGTGATAAAAGACAAAAGAATGATCAAGGAAGTGAAATCACCTTCTCTCTGGCTACCCTAGAGTACAAAGAGAACATATCTAAGGCCAACATCCCTCAGGAAACTCCAGGAACAGACTAATCCCTTTCTTCACACTTACCTTCAAGGCTTTTTGGTTAAGATGTTACCCAGAAGCCTTATCTTCACATTTCTTGGCTCTAGGTTAGGTTGAGTCAGACCTAGAGGACTGTTTTTTTTGCAAAGATGAACCAACTCTGTGTCTAGACATGCATGTATATATTCCAGAGAATGTTCTAATGACCAAGGTCAAGGAGGAACCAGGGGCAGAGTGCCAGACATGGCACGTGGGATCATTTGCTTAACTTCATGTCAGGGAAGAAAATGGCAAAAAGTGAACAAATGGACATTTGTAATGGTCCTAACCTAAAAAAGCTTGGGATTTATGAGGTAAGACCTCCTTTTGAGTTCAGTCCACAGGGAAAAGTGTTAACTACTAGAAGCAGATGTTAGCCAGGGACCTAAAGAGAATCACAAACCTTAGGGAGAATGTAGGTCTAACAACAAAAGAGGAAGGGGAAGTAGAGGGGCATCAAAGTCAGAGGATCGTAGAATTAGAGCTGGAATGGATTTTAAAGGCTCTTTAGTCAACCCCCTGCATATAATAAATCTTAGAACCAGACCTAAGCAGAAAAGAAATCGTTACTGAGATCAACTTTCTACTGGCTCACTTTCCTCCGGCCACAAACATAACTAGGTTCCTCCTATCCTTAGAAAACTCTTAGTTGAAAGTATAATGGATAAATAACCAGCCTCAACACATGAAAGACTTAAGTTCAGCTCCCACTTCTGACACATACTGGCTGTGTGATTCTGGACAAGTCCCTCAACCCCTCAGTTCTCTAAGCAGCTCCCTAAAACCATTAATTGCAGAGAAGGTGCTGGTCTGCAGTTGAAGAGAGAATTTCCTCACCTGGGAATTCCATATCTAAATGAAAACACATGCCTAGTCCCTATTCCCATCTCTATCCCCACCCCCATGTCCCTGCCATCCCCTGTAGTTATCATATTTTATATATCCTCTGTTTTAGAGTCAAACTCTTAGAAGAAGCTGTCTACAATCATTGCCCAAATTCTCTCATCTCAGCATCTTCAAATCTGACTTTTGACTTCATCACTTGGCCGAAATTTCTCTCTCCAAAGTAAGCAAACATCTCTTAATTGCCAGTTCTAATGGTCTTTTTTCAGTTCTTGTCCTTCTTAAAACTCTTCACAGCATTTGACACTGTCGAAAACTGTTCCTACCTAGATGTTCATTCAGAGGAACGATATGAACAAAAGTACTTTTTTAAATTATACAAATAAAATCAGATTCAAATAGTTGGAGAAATATTAATTGCTCATGAGTAGGTAGGGCCAATGTAATAAAAATAAAAATTTTATCTAAACTAATTTATATATTCAATGTCATCCCAATTAAATTTACCCTTTGAGTTTTCACAATCCTCATCTCTTGATTCTCTTTACTGTTCCTCATTCTCTCTTGCTGAATTATCATTCCTATTAACCCTAAAGTGTGGATATTATAAAAGGCTCTATTTGGCACCCTTTGATTTATCTATATTCTTCCTTGGTAATCTCATCAGTTCCTATGGGTTCAGGTGTCATCTCTACGTAGATACCCAGTCCTAGACTCTTTCCTGAGCTCTAGACCCATATCAGCAATTGCCTAATGGACAATTCTAAGTCCCATAGGCATTATAAATTCAACATGTCCAAAATAAATTTTTCCCCCAAACCTTCTTTAGAGAGCACCATTATCTTTCGAGCCATTCCAGTCATGCATCCTGTAGTTATTCTCAGCTCCTTACTCATCTTATTCCCATTTGTCCAATCTATTAATAAATTTTGGAGGCAGCTAGGTGAGTCAGTGGATGGAGCAATGGGCCTGCGGTCAGAGAGATACAAGTTCAAATCCAATCTCAGATAATTACTAGCTATGTGACCCTGAGCAAATCGTTTAACTTCTGTTTGCCTCAATCCACTGAAGAAGGAAATGGCAAACCACTCCGGCATCTTTGCTAAGAAAATTCCATAAATAGAATGGTCCATGGGGTAACAAAGAGTCAGATGTCACTGAATGACTGATCAACAACAACCCTCACAGTATCTCCCTAATTCACCCCCCTCACTCTAATCACACAACCATCCCAGTTTGGCCCCTCTCTAACTCTTATCTCAGTTACTAAAATAGATGTCTAGTACTTAATAAACACCTATAGCTCCCTATTACTCTAAGAACAAATGTAAACTCCCCTATTTTCTATTTTAAGTCTATATCGATCAGGCTCTAATCCACCTTTTCCAGTTTTGTTACGCATTACTTGGATTTACAGACTTTATGATTCAGTCAATCTAAATGTCTGGCAATTCTTCTTATATAACATTGCACCTCCTAACTCCATCCTTTTGTACATGCTCTTCTTTCCTGGAATGTACCCCTCCTTCACCTCTACCTCTCCGCATCCACAGTTCCATTCAAAGCTCAGATGCCAACTCCCCAATCTTCTCCCTACCTCAGTTAGTAGTGCCCTACACAATGCTGTCTTATATGTTTTTATTTTATTTCATTTTTATCGTATATGTGTTGTTTTTACAATGAAAGCTGTTTGAAGGCAGAGATTGTTCAATTTTTTTTCTATTTTATCCCCACTAGTATTTAACACATGTATGCCTGGCATACAGTAATTGCTTAATGAATACTGATTCATAAATTAACTGAGGATACAAAAACATAAAGAGACAAAGGTACTTAAAGTTCAAAGACAATCAGGACTAATAACTTTGTGGTTGATAGACTCATCTTTTATTGGTCCCGAGTGACTCTTGTAGCCATATCATTCTAAGCATTTAGCAAGGGTTCAGACTGTCTAGACTCATACTTCGTTGGGTTTTGCCATCAATGACTTCTAATTAGGTCATTGTATCCTACAGCCAACTGAGCAAGTACTTGAATGAGACATGAAATTCAGAATTTGTTTGGACATAGTAGTCTACCGCAACATAGATTATATACCCTATTGTGCACTAACTCATCCATGCGATAACAAAAAGCATGCAATAGGCATTTCAGTACAAGAGTTCTTAACCTGGTGTCCATGAATTTGTCTTTTTAATAATTTGATAACCATCATTGGTTTCTTTCTTTCTTTTTAAAATTAAAAAACATTATTCTAAGAAGGGATCTATAGGCTTTACCAGAATGACAAAGGAGTCCATGATACAAAAAGTTAAGAACCCATGACTTACTAGGTAGCTAAGTTCCCTAGTCCTCCACCCCCCATGCCCTGTTGAAAGCAATATGTTTCTTTTCAAATTTTGTTAGAATACTTTGTCTGGATCTCTCACTCAACTCATTCTTTATCTTTTATCATCTTTATGAAGAGACATGAGATGCTTTATGCTTCCAGAGAGGGGAAGGGACAGAGAGGGAGGGAGAGAAAGGGAGCTTTCCATATAAGCTCACAGTAAGTACACATCCTTTTTTCCAAGGGTTCCCCTATGTCTTTTCTCATGGTGTAGTCCATTCATGTATAGCAAATATTCTTTCAGAATGCAATAAAATATCAGCTTACCTTTACCTGAAGACAAAACTCATGATAAAAGTATAGGTAGCAAATAAGCAAGGTTTGAAGAGACTAGGAAACTCTTGAAAGTGAGCACTGTCAGTTTGTCAGGTAGCAATGAGGAAGAGAAGGGGGAGGAAATAGAGCAGGGACAAATTTTTTGAGCTATCAATTCAACAACAAATTCTGTGCTGGCAGATCAATTCTTAAATAGGTCAGTGAGTCAGACAGTGCTCCAACTACTTGGGGTTATATTAGTTTGGGATAGCAGAGCTGTGCCTTTGCAACCAACTGGCTGTTGTTCTGTTGTGTATCAACCTCCAAGGCTCCAAAGTTCTGGGGTATCTCTCAACAATTTTGGCATCCAACTCCCATGATCCTTCAGTTATTCTTTCCATCTGGAAAAAAATGACACCTCCCATCAACCCACTTCCTAATAAGGGGCTATACTTATCTTCATGTATGTCATTCCTTATCCTTCAGAACACATAAACTCCTTTCATTTTTCTCTTTCTTTCCTAATTTCTTCACATAGCAGGCAAATGATAAATATCTGTTGACAAGACACCACTTTTGCCCTGATTGACTTTAATGTCTAGTGGGAAAACGTCCAAAGGTACCAATCAGGAAAACACACAAAAGGAAACTGCTACAAAGAATGGAAAGCTAAGCATGGGGAAAGAGTGAGTGAAGGTGGCTGGGGATAAAGATTAGTGGAGGACTCAGAGGGTCTCTGCTTCAGGTTGAGTTCTTTCAGTTTTGCCCTCCTCCAATTCCTGGCCCTGTGGAGTTCTCCAATTCCTTCTGCAAACACCACCTTCCTGTTGATTCTTCCTACGAGGACCAGTCTCTGTCCTCTGGCTTTCATGAGGGAATCTTAGACTGAAGGAGTCCCACTTCTCAAGGTTTATTTCATTGTCACATGCATTTGCCAGTGAAGAAAATTGGAAGTTGGTATCTTGATTCTGACTTTCCTTTTTCTACACTGAAAAAAAGCAAGATTTATGTTTAAAAGTGCACTTTGGTCATTTCAGAGGCATTTGGAATTCATTCAAGTGGAAAAATAACAATGTTACGCGAAAACATTTCCAAGGAGTTAATCAGACAGGCTATTTATGACTGGCTGAATCATACACACACAGGAGACAGTAGCATAGCTACCAGATGTTATTAGTTACCATTTCATGAATATGTTGAACCAGAATATAAGTTGCTTGAAGGCAAGAAGTCTGTTGTATCCTCAACACTTGACAGGAGCCTCCCACACAGTAAATATTTGATGATGCTCGTGAATGGGAAAACTCAGCAGATCAAGATCTAAGAACATATTTTGATAGTAAAGAACTGGCTTAGAGTCAAGAAGTTCTGAATTCTAATCTCTCCTCAAACACCAGTTGGGAGACCCTGGACAAGTCATTTAATCTGTCTAGGCCTCAGTTTCCTTTTCTGTATAATGACAATTAGGCAGTGCAGTGGACAAAATGAGGGGTCTAGAGTCAGGAAGACTCATCTTCCTAAGTTCAAATCTGACCTCAAACACTAACTGTGTGACCCTGGGCAAGTCGCTTAACCTTATTTGCCTCAATTTCCTCTTCTATAAAATAAGCTGGAGATGAAAATGGCAAACCCCTCCAGTATCTTTGCCAAGAAAACTCCAAATGCAGTCACAAAGTCAGACACGGCTGAAAACAACTCAACAACAATAAATAAGGGAGGTTTCCTTAAATGACCTACACGGTCCCTTCTAGCTTTAAATCTGTGACGCCATGATCCTAGGAAGATGAACCATAACATTTTGGGCCTGCCCTATTCCACAACTACCAGTGTCAAAGAGGTGAGAAAACCTCCTATGTTCATGACCTCATGGTTCTGGTGAAAAAGCAGTGCACCGTAGTGGAACCATTAAGTTCTTAGGTGGTCCTCCAAATAGTTGTTACTATGGACTGGCCCATTAGTGTTTCCATTGATTTTCCTTCTGACCATCTGGTAAAGCCTATGGACTCCTTTTCAGAATAACGATGTTTTTAAAATACATAAACTAAAATATATAGGATTGCAAAAGAAACCCACTACATTGAAATAATTTTCAAAGTATTCTCAAAATAAACTCACAGTCCACAGGTTCTAGTCCGAAGATCAACACAACTTGGACATTCAAACTTAGTTACTCACCATGAAGGGGGTCCTCTAGCTTTGCCTACCTTAGTTTACACCATAGCTTCAACCCTGGTATCTCATTTAATGTATTCTATCCCCATCACATTAGCAGCTGGGTAGTGGTTAAATAGCATGGCCAACTTCTCTAGGATGACCCAGGCAGAAAGGCAGACACCAGACAGCAGAGCCTGCCCAAAGAACATTTCAAGCCTGAGAAATCTGGAAAGAAACCAAACTGGAGGAACATATAAGAGATTAATCCAACTTCTCTCCCAGGCCCTTTGACCAACCACCAAGGAGGTCAATGGGAATTTTTTATTAAGTAGCACCAGCAGCTACTTTCAGGAACCAAATCAAGTACCTAAGAGATGCATCATTATACACAAGTGAAATGAAAAGTCTTTGTTATTTATTTTTGAGCAAAGTTCTTTCCTTGAGTGTAGAGTTTGTATATGTGTATTATGTGGGGCAGGGGGTGGATTTATTCATTTCAACATTCTCTGTGGTGTTGGGGACCCAAACATAACAGCCTTAGGTCAGTGCCTGGGAACCAAAAAGCCAAGCTGACTAGACAAAGACCATAAACATGGCCTTTTACAGATTGACTTTTGCCTGTGTCCCTGGGAGAATGCTAAACATAAAACCAAACAAACTGCAATCTGGCTAGTCTGGAAGTAGGAAGCTAATTATAAACAATGGTCCGAGATTTCAATCAGAGAAAATAAATGACCATTCTGAAGGCTCAAGAGATTCATAGGATGTGTTGTAAAATATTTCAAGATAGCTTGGGGGTTAGGAGTCCATGTTTCCACTATGGAAACTCTCTCCACCGAAGCAGGCTGTCACCTCGTCTATAACATACAGTGTTAGACAGCTGCTTGGGGTTAATGAGAAGTGAAATGCTTTGTCACTAGTCATCCAGATAGGACATATGTCAGAGGAATGATTTGAACTCGTCTTGCTGACTCAAAGCTCAGCACTCTGAGGTTGAGTAACCATCAAAAATAATGTAAGATAAAAAGAAGCTCTCTTTCCCAATTTTGTTCCAATCACCAAGGAGATACCTAGTAAACAGAAGTCAGATAAACTGCTCTTCTCTTTAAAAAATGTTCTATTAAAAGTTTAACATTGAAAATAAATATAACCAATTAAACTCGCTTAATAGTGATTTGCATTTAGGTTACTTCATTTGAACATTTAAAATATCATGCCTGTTTCTTGGTCTCTCCCTGTAAATTGTCTTTAGGATTAACTGTTATTCTCCTGATTGTTGAGAAATTTCTTGTGACTCATGCAGGATAGCTAAGCAAGTGTGGAACAGAAGGAAACAATGCATTGGACTTTCTTTTCACCTACAGTACTAATGAAAGGGGGTGGGAGGGGTCATACAAGCTGAGTTCTGTCTTCTCTCAACAGGACAAGGCTCTGAAAAGAGAGAAGCCCTTCAGGGCTAACACTCATGTCTACATCTGAGACTGTTTCACTGAGGACAGGACCAAAAGAAATGGGTCATGTAGTCATGTTCCAAAGGCACTTGGGATCAGGCATGGTCTTGGCAAGCACGGTAGGTTTCTTCTCCCACCGACCTTGAAGATGACAGCTTCCTTCATGACCTTTTGTTCACCCCACCTCTTCACCCCTCTTCCATGGCAGACCACAAATAGACCAGTCCAAACACATATACCCATCAAAGGATTCTTTTTACTTTTTAAGTAACAAGGATCTCCCTTGGGTCTCCCTCCCATATAAGGCTTAGAAAAAAAGGAGGAAGGAGAGAACTCCTCGATTATTTGTTGTATTAGCTTTCAAAGTAGACCCTGTTTGCAGAAAAGGTTATCTTGGGTCCACACTCCCTGATGTTCGATGGCTGTTTGTTTATTCTGAGTCTGAGAGGGTAGGAATTTTAGACAGGACCATATAGTAAGACTTCTGTGAAAGAACCTTTGAGAAAATTTAAAAAAAAACACCTGTTCTAAGACTATCTTAGAAGCGGGATTGAAGAGAGGCGCAGTTATTCTAGATGGACTGTATGGCTGTTGACTTGAATACATTTTCTCCTTGAATTATAGGAGCAAAGCCCTTTGCTATGGGACCTCAGGAGTCATATAAGGAAAGGGGTCACTGAATCCTACCTACTCATTTTATAGATGAGGAATCTGAGACCCAGAGGGTGGAAATGATTTGCCCAAAATCACACAGGTAGTAAGTTACAAATTCAAGTTTTGACTTCACATTCAACGTTCTCATCCCCATACTACAATAACTAGAATTTATATAGCAAGTTAAGATTTGCAAAGCCCCTTGTTTTAGCGTCATTTGAATCCCACAACAGCTCTGGGAGGTAGGTGATATTGTTACCTGAATTTTACATATATAGAGACTGAGGTTGATAGAGCTCAAGAGAAATTACTCATTTATTAGTAAGTGACTGAGGCATTATTTGAGCTCAGGTCTTCCTAACTCCAAGACCTGCACATTAACCAAAGGGCCACCCAGCTGCTATTTCTGTGGTAGCTTCCAGATGTGTTCCCAGTTGCTAATTCTATGAAACTATGCAATATATAATGTTCCTCCTGGCTCCAAGATCATCTGTCCCATTGCTTTCATTTTTTGCCTTAAGGACACTGAGACCCAGAAAAAATGTGACCAGTTCAAGGTCACACAGAAAGTAGCTAGGACAGCAGGGATTTAAACTCAGAACTCCTGCCTCTAAATACAGTACTTTCCCAATCTATATGGAATGCCTATAGTACATACTCAAATATTTGTTGGTTTGAATTGAACTAAAGCCAAAGCATAGGTATGAGATTTCATAGAAAAATAAATATCACATTCCTCTTACCAGAAATCAAAGGGATAACTTCAAAAGTGGCTTAGTAATTATATACATATACAAACTCTCCAATGCTGTGGCCTGGTTCTCTGGTTTGAACATGAATCCTCTCTGTGTATGTCCTTTGTTGAAAAAACTTATTAATTCCCCAGTCTAAAAACACTCACCTATCTCCATTTCATCTTGTTCTATTAAGGCAAAAGATGAAAGAAAAATGATTTTGAATTCATGAAGAAGAATGGAAAGTCTTGACTCATGATTTTTACAATAATGCTGTTAGTATAGTACCCTCTCCTTTAAAAACAAAGAAACGAAGACTTGGACAAATTATAGCACTTGCCCATAGTTATACAACTAGTATGTGTCAGAGGATTTCACCTGAAATTTTTATTTTTTTTTGCAAGGCAAAGTGACTTATGTAGTGTCACACAAGTAGTCAGGGTCAAGAGTCTGAGGCTAGATTTGAACTCAGGTCCTCCTGACCCCAGGGTTAGTACTCTATCCGCATTGCCACATCACTGCCTCTCTAATTTCTTAAAAATTTGAAGAAGCATAGCTAGGGTGGGATATATGGAGCTTTGTCCCATAGTACCATTGGGAGGGGGCAGCACATTTCTTCATCCCTGTCCTCACCATCCCTAAACCTCATCTTTCTCCTAAGGCTCACCTTCGCTCCTGAGCTGCTAAGGAGGCACAGGTCAGACACTATGGGGGATAAACCACTAAGTTCTGTCCTATCTGCCACATATATGCACAGCCCTATCAGACTTTGCTCTGTACTACTATGATACACCCCACCCCTAAACTCAATATGCCTCAGATTAAAAATAAAAACAATAATATCTCTGCAATTAACAGAAATTTATTTTCTCCTAAGTTGAACTCAAAACATATAGAACTAATCCATGTAGTTCAAAAGTAAATTAGCAATCGATGAACAAGCATTGATTAAGCACCTACTATAGTCTGGGCATAGTACTGGGCTGGGGGATGCAAAGACAAAGATTAGCACTGCCTGTTCTCAAGCAGCTTCTACTCTAATAGGGTGGACAAGTACATATCGAAGTATGTAAAGAATAAACATAAAGAGAATGACTACAAATAAATAAAAAGTGGATTAAATGAAAAGTAGTTGGAGAGAGGACACTGGGGGATGAGAAGAAAGTAAAAAGAAGATGGTGCTTGAACTGTATCTTGAAGGAAGAGAAGAATTCTCTGAGGCAGTGGTGATGAGGGAGTGAATTCCAGGAATGAGGCATGGCCAGTGGAAAGGTATGGAGGTGGGGGATGGACTGCCATGTGTGATGAGAAAAAGGAGGAAGAAGGGAAAGATTGAGAAAGACTCAAAAAAGACGAATAAGCAGATGTAAGGAAATTAATAGGGCTCATTATGAATAGGAGATTTATTAATTAATTATAATTTTATAGAATCATATCTAACTATAATATTAATTAATTATTAATTATGATTATTAATAGGAGGAGAAATTTAATAAGACATGAAAAATCAGACAAATTTCCTACCAAGAATGTAAAAGGGTTGTGCTTACCAGATTAGTGAGAACGATATGTTTCTTGAGTCGTTCTCTTAATCTTTTTTCTCTCCTTCCTTGAATCCTTCTTTCTCTCCTCTCCAGATCTTTTTATTAGGCAATTAGGTTAAGTAACTTGTCTAGGATCGCACAGTTAGCAAGTACCTGAGGTCAAATTTCAACTCAGGTCCTCCTGACTCCAAAGCCAGTACTCTATCCACTTTGCCACCCGCTGTGCCACCTAGCTTCCCCCCTCCCCATGTCTTTCTACTTAAATCTTTTTTCTCCTTTGGTTTAAGTATTTCTCCTTCTGATCTTCTTTCACCTTAACCTCAAATTTTCCCAATAAAAACTCTCAAAATCAATCTGTGACTTTCTTCAGAAGGAATAATGAGGGGGATGCACAGAAATCATTTACTAAGAGAAGAAGACGTGAATAGTAGTGGTAGGTGATGCCCTCCTGGGGACCCATTAAGCCCTGTATCACCTTGGTCTCTGGAGAGAGTGGGTTCCAATTTATCTCAGGTCCTACATAACATTGGTTCCACCAGTATCATATCCAGATATATATTGGCCCCATTAATATCCGTTGCTGGATGAATACTTGTATCAACTACAATGGATTAAGTTCTAAAGGTTACTTCTGAAGATCACTCCTTATTTCTCTGGGCATCAACATTGAATTATTTATTAACCTTTGATGCTTGAATGCAGTGATGCCTGGATGCTGGGATACCTAAAGGACCACTTCCCAAAACTCTCACCTAAAGTGGAAAAGACATGTACAGAAGCCAAGGACTGAGGTCTATTTTTCCTTGGACCACGTGCTCTCAGAGAGCAGAAGGCCCAAGTCTTCCTCTCTTACTGAATGCTATCAATGAAAGAATCCAACCACAAGCAGAGCAGCTAACCATGAGATGGAAAAAGAAGTCAGGCAGAGTCCAATTCAAGTCTTTTTTGAGGACTGTCCAAATTCTGGCTATGCAACCGATAAAAAAAAGTAGGTTCTTTTAACGGTGATTAGCAGACTCAGATCAGTTATAGAATATGTTCACTTGTGCCACAGCCTTTCCAAGGTATTTCCATTCTACCTCAGCAAACCTCTCGCAGAATCAGATTCTCCAGCTTCTCCAATAAAGGACTTTGCATCAGTCAAAAATGCTCTTGTACTCTGTATACACACCTGTTTCTCTTAGACATACAGGTCTACATAGTCTTGTACTGTTTGTTGTTGTTTAAGAGCAGGGAGTCTATCTCATTCACTCTTTTGTATCCTGCACTTAACATGATGCCAAGGGCACAGTAAATAGATTATTATTAAATGCTTGTTGTAATTATAAAAACATCAATGGCCGTAAAAATAGTAAAGGCATTGAAGAAAAAGAAAACTACCCTGTATTTGAAGTATGGTTCACCAGATATAATTTCATTATGTTCAACCAATTTTAAGCATCATCTTCCTAAAGAAGTATCTAAAAACAGACTAAAAACTCACACAAGTTATTTTGGATTTACAATGTATAATGTTTCAACCAACGGACAAAATTCTACCATCACAATTAATCAGAGCTCTCAAGGTTGAGTATCAAAACTCAGAACAACTGTAGCTTAAAATGTCAACACACCCTAGAGAACCATTTTCTTAAAATCATTCAATCTCTCTTAACCATTCCTTCCAAGGAGTTTCCTTTCCATATGGTCAAGTGTAAACTCAACATATGGTTCTATCAGCTCAAGTAATATAAGATTCCTTTCTTCTCTTAGTCTGATCATGACCACAATTGCTTCAGGAAGTAGGCCTTCTTTGGTCTACGAGAAGTGAGGGCTTGGAAACTTGTTAGTCTTTGGTAAGGGGTAGGGGGACAGAGGAATTTAATTATGGGTATTGTTTTCATAAAAGTTTTATTAAGTAGTGATGAAGCTTTTCATACAGGTGGGACCAAGGACTTTAGACTAAAGTCTTATCCTAGT
>CM053774.1:19915861-19954577 GCA_028658325.1 Potorous gilbertii
AAAAAAAAAAAACCATCCTACCACTAATTAGATGGGTTTTTTAATATCTGAGAAACACCCCAGGAATTTTGATAGGTGGTATCCTTTCCCTGTTATGACATGTAGAATTAGATAGAAAAGGAAAAGGACAAACATTTTTAAAGTCCCTACTAAGTGTCAAACACTGTCCTAACAACCCCCGTGAGGTAGGTACTAACATTATCTGCATTTTTCAGTTTGGGAAACTGAGGCAGACAGAAGTGTCAAAGGTCACTCAACTAGTAAGGGTCTAAGGCCACATCTGAATTCAGGTGCCTGTCCACAGTGTAACCTAGCTGCCTAAACTAGTAAATATTAATAATAATTATAGCTAAATTTTATATAGCCCTTATTTTGTGCTAGGAACTATGCTCAGCGCTTTATAATTATTTATCTGTTTGGTAGTCACAATGACCCTGGCAGTTAGGTGCTATTATTTTAAGCATTTTCCACATGAAGAAAGTAAGGCAAACAGAGGTTATGTGACCTACCAAGGGTCACTAAGCTAGTAAGTATCCAAAGCAGGATTTGAACTTCCTGACTCCAAGCACAATGCTCTATCCATTGTGTCAGGCAGCTGCCTAAATCGGAGAGCATTAATGACATATTTTTCTATTTCCTTCATACTTTTACAACACAGGGGATTACTGCTGCATTGTAATGTTCTCTCTGGGTCCCTTGAGTTGTGGGAGAAAGGTGTGGAGGCAATAACAATGGATGCGTACCAAAGAAGAAGCCAATGTAAGGTCCAAATGTGATTTCGGTCCACAGGGGCAGTTGCTTCATTCTCCATCTGTGTTCTGATTCACTCCAAACAAGGACCATCATCCCCCCAAAATGATGATATACAAATAATCTCAGTTATCAAATTGTCCAGTTTCCCCATCAGACTAACTGAAGATGGAAAAGATGCAACGTGGCATTCGACATCTTCCCACCAGAGTATCCAGACACTTGACCTGGGAGTTGCTTTTTGTTTTAATTCTTCTGAAATTTGTTGGCCTTCGTTTGGGTCAAAAAGGAGGCTTCCAAGTTTACCCAGATTTCAAATCCCTTTCCTCCTCTGGTCATCCTGAGCCCTGAGATTCTCAATAAGAAATGAAGTTGACTGGGTTGAATATTTACACAAATTGATATTGATAGCTCTGTGGACCAGAGATCATGGGAAAAAGTAAAAAGCTAAATGAATGCCTAATAAATCATAAAGGGAATTAGGGCAAGCTTTGGGTCACTCTAGCCCAAGAACTACTGCAATTGATCTCTAGCATATGAAGACAATGCCATGTTTTTATGGAACAGATTATATCGATTTTTGGATCACAGTCATTGCTAGCATTTTTATATCACTTGCTGTGTGCCAGGTACTGAGCTAAGCACTTTACAACGATCAACTCATTTGATTTTCACAACAACCCTGGGAGGTGGGCACCATCCTTATTACTATTTTAGAGATGAAGACGCTGAGGAAAATAGAGGTTAAGTGACTTTCTCAGGGTCATACAGCTAGTAAGTATCTCAAGACAGATCTGATCTCAGATCTTTCTGATTGCGGGTCTGGAGCTCTGTCCGCAGCACCACCTAGCAAATGGAAGACCTACCTACTTTATACTCTTGTTACCACCAGTGCTCAGGAATACTCCCAACTCAATGATGCTCTCTTGGGTAGTGTAGAAAGACATCACATAGGCACAGTGGAAAGAGTTCTGGGCCAGAAATCAGATGGCAGAATGGCAATCTCAAAATTGGACAGAATGGCAATCTCAAAATTGGACAGAATGGCAATCTCAAAATTGGACAGTTTGTCTGAGGTCATCTAGTTCAGCCTATATCTGCATAAAAATGACTTCTACTATAAGTAGTCACAGAACCTCTGCTTGAAAGCCTCCAGCAAAAAAGGAATCCAACATCCAAAAACCAATTCCACTTTTGAATTGAAAAGTATTTCTCTACATAAAACCATATTTATTTCTTGGCCATCTCCACTCACTCCTTCTGGTTCCGCCCCCTAGAGTCAAGTAGAATAAGATTATTAACTCTTCTTTTTTTTTCTTCCCACATTAGAAGGTAAACTTCTTGAGGAGAGGCATTGTCTTTCTTTTTTTATAAATTTGTATTCCCCAGTGCTTAGCCCATAGTATGTGCTTAATAAATGCTTATTGCCTGCCTGCCTTTCATGTGACAGGCCTTCAAATATTTGAAGAAGGTCATTTTGTCCAAGGGGCAACTAGGTGGCACAGTGGACAGCATGCCAGGTCTGGAGTCAGGAAGACTCATCTTCCTGAGTTCAAATCTGGCCTCAGACACTTCCTAGCTATGTGATCCTGGGCAAGTCACTTAACTTTACCTCAGTTTCCTCACCTGGAAAATGAGCTGAGCAGGAAATGGCAAACCATTCCTATATCTTTGCCAAGAAAACCATAAATGAGGTCACAAAGAGTCAGACATAATTGAACAGTGTTATGTCCAATACTCTTTCCTAAGTCTTTTCTTTCCCAATATCCAATTCCTTTAACTAATCCTCATAGGGTATGAACTCCAGGTCCTTCACTAAAGTTGTCTTCTGGATGATCTCCAGCTTATTCATATCATCCCTAAAACTTCACTGTCACAAACTCAACATAATACTCCACACATGGTACCATAAGGCTAACAATATGACACTTTACTTAGTCTAGGACTTAAGACGATGATGTTAATCATATGAATGATCTTGTGGGTGGGGATTTAGCTCAAGTGTATTTTGAGAAAGGGATGGCTAAATTACAGGAATAGTACCCAAAGGAACATCTAATCCAATCCTCCATTTTACACGAGGAAACAGAGACCCTAAGAGATAATGTGAATTTTTTATGTCACCAAATTCAGTTCCATTCAAAGAGATTTATTAAGATCCTGCCATGAGCAAGGGACACATTTATGCCCTCATGGAGGCCCTTTCTTACCCCTTCTTGGTTGGCGTGTTCCAATGTTGACATATTGACACTAAAATTCCCATAGCTTTGTCAAGTGAACTAATATCTTGTCATGCCCCACCTCCTCATTTGCATTTTTTATATTGATCTTCTAAACCCAAGTGTGAAACTTTACTTTTTCCAAATTAAACTTCATTTTATTAGAATTAGATCAATGTTCTAACCTGTCAAGAAGCCAACTAGAAGGCTTAGCAGATTGGATATTGGACCTAGAAATAGGAAGACCTTTAAGATTTTTAAGAAGGTCATTCAGGCCAGCCAACTCTTCATTTCCCACCCACATGTACTCCTTTGTAATTCATTATCATTCCCCATGAAGACCATCATCCGCAAGATCATTTCACCCTGGGATTCACTTCTTATCAGTATCTTCTATCTCTGGAGCCCCTATGTCTGAATGAAGGGGATAGAAATAACGGGTTCCTCCTGAAACCCCCGTTTAAGGAGGGCAACCAAGTCCACCATTTCTTTATTTCTCATATGGCTGCATTCCTCTGGATTTATCAATTACGCCCTATGTTGGCTAGGTTCCCCTCCTTCCCCAGTCCAGCACACACCAACTCACAACATCACCACCACCATCTTCAATCTTCCTTGTGTGCATTTCCTTTTCTCATTAGACTATAAGTTTCTTGAGGGCAGAGGTTTTTTTTATTCCCAGTGCTTAGCACAGTGCCTGACATATAATAAGAATTTAATATATCTCTGTTAAGTGACTAACTGGTCTGGGTTCAAATGTGACCTCAGATACTTACTAACCATGTAGTCTACATGAATTCCCTCATCTGAAAAATGAGAATAAAATTACCAAAAAATCCCTATGAGAATCAAAAAAGATAACATTTGCCAAGTATTTAGTAGAGCACCTGGGACACAGTAGGAGCTTGATAAATGCTTGTTCACTTCTTTTGAGATTGCTTTGAATCCTGACTGTAATGCAGCCTATTTGTCAGACTTTTTCACTTGACATTATCTACCATTTTGATAACCATACCATCTATGCCTTCATCCAAGATATTGATAGACATGTTAAATAGTGGAGAGCAAATCACATATTGGAGTTATCCTTCCAAACAGATATGATTACTAACGAATACTTTTTTGTGTCCAGATATGCAAGTGATTCTGAACTGACCTAATCATACTATCATCTCACCCAATTTCACCTCTTTTTCATGAAAATTACATGAGAGACTGCTAATATTTAAGTAGACTACATACACAAAATTCACTGATCTATCTGTCAAATGATCCTTTCACAAAAGGCAAGATGATCAGTCTGGCAAAACCTACTTTTCATAAGGCGAAGCTGTCTTAATATGATCACTGCTTCCTTTTCTAGATGTTCATTAGCCATCCCTTTAATAATGCATTCCAGAATTTTATCAGGAATTAAGTTCAAGCTCACAGGGCTATAGATTAAAGATTTCATTCTCTTTTCTTATATTTTCTCTTTTGAAAATAAGGATAACATTCTCCAGTCCCATAGTACTTCTCCCACTTGCAGTGATTTTTCAAAGGCAGTGGTTATTGTTGTTCAGTCATTTCAGTCCTATCAAACTCTTTGTGACCTT
The DNA here is from genome assembly GCA_028658325.1 of Potorous gilbertii. NCBI lineage: Eukaryota > Metazoa > Chordata > Mammalia > Diprotodontia > Potoroidae > Potorous > Potorous gilbertii. The sequence goes on from CM053774.1 coordinate 19,920,426, forward strand.
ATTTGCGATTTTCTTGGCAAAGATACCAGAGTGGTTTTCCATTTCCTTCTCCAACCCATTTTACAAATGAGAAAACTGAGGCAAGCAAAGTTAAGTGACTTACCTAGGGTCACACAACTCGTAAGTGTCTGAGGCCAAATTTTAACTTGGGTCTTCCTGACTCCAGGCCTAGTACTTTATCCACTGTGCCACCTAGCTGCAGTAGTTATAAGATCCTCCACTTCTTGTGTCCAATTACACTTAATGGAAAGAGTGCACAGAAATTAAAATCAGAGATCCATATTAAAGCTAGGTAGTGCAGTGGATAGAGCACCAGTGCAGGAGTCAGGAGCACCTGAGATCAAATCTCACCTCAGACACTTGACACTCACGAGCTGTGTGACCTTTGGCAAGTCATTTAACTCAAATTGCCTCATCCTGAGTCATCTCCAGTCATCCTGATGAATATCTGGTCACTGGATTCAGATGGCTCTGGAGGAGAAGTGAGACTGGTGACCTGCACAGCCCTCCCTCACTCAAAACAAAGTCAAGTGCCAGTCATGTCATTATTTCTCTGATGGCATGGTCTTCTTTGGCAATGAAGGTTGAACACACATATCACCTATATGACTTTGAGTAATCAATTAACCCCTTTGGGCCTCAGTGTCCTAGTCTACAAAATACGAAGGTTGGAGTAGATGATCTCTGAGGGTCTCTTCCAGTTCTATGCCAGGCTAAGGACCTTTGATGATGTAGGAATACCAAAGATATCCATCATTCCCTTATCTGAGACAGGAGCCATAGATTTTTTTCCCATTTCCTCAGATGGAAGCATGATTCTGCTGTCCCCAAAAGACCCAGGGAATGGCCCTCCTACATTTCTTTTCTCTTTGTTCAGGTTGAAATAGCTTTACAAACTCTGAAATGGATGAAAGACTCAGGTTCCATCACTGAAAGGAATGTCAGTATAGCCTTAAGCCCCTGTATGAGTTAAGGGGAATTCCAGTAGAATTCTATTGGATGACTGATTGCCCTATGGGATCAAGTTGTGGCAGAGATAAGATCCAGCACTGGGATTAGCCTTAATAAAACAGTTCATTTCAAACCATAAAGATAACATGGGCAAGTAGAACGAGGTCTGGCTTTGGAATGAGAAGACCAGATATCTCTCCTGCATCTGGTCCCTCCTCCCTTAAAGGCTCAATTTAGGTGACACCTCCTACAGGAAGCCTGTCCCAATTCACCACAAGTCCATAGTGCTTTTTCTCTGCTTCACATTCATTAGTCTGTACTTACCTGAGAACATGTTATATGTCCTCTGAGATGGTAAACTCCTTAAGGAAAGGGATGTGTCCCTTGCTTATCATGTTCACTTGCTTTTCAGTCATGTCTGACTCTTCATGACCCCATTTGGGGTTTTCTTGGCAAAAATGCTAGAGAGGTTTGACATTTTTTTTTCTCCAACTCATTTGACAGATAAATAAACTGAGGCAAACAGGGTTAAGTGACTTGCCTAGGGTCACACAGACAATAAGTGTCTGAAACAGGATTTGAACTCAGGATGAGGAGCCTTCCTGACTCCAGGCTTGGCACTCTATCCACTGGCCCACTTAGCTGCTCTTTGTACATCTTGATAAACACTTGTTGAATGGAATTGAAATTGCTTCATTTCCTCATGTGTAAAATGTAGGATTGAATTAGATAATCCTTTGCATCTCTCCCAGGTGCAAAACCTGTGATCTGTAATTTAGCCCTCCCTCCCTTAAAACTTGAGAACTGAATCCCCACCCACAAGATCATTGATATGGGTAATAGCATCTGCTAAGTTCAATACAAGGGGCGTCCAAGCCAATTCAGACTTGCTTTCTGCAAGACTATTTTTTTCAAAAACAACAGCAAAAAACGAATGAGTCATCATGATGCAACAGAATGGAATTTAATCCAAGTCTGAGGGTCACATAGCAGCACTATATAACTAATATGGGAGTGGGGGTGGGAGGGTGAGGAGGGAAATAACTTTGACGACCCAGGTGGTAGCTTAATAAACACCAAAAAGAAAAGAAAAAGGGGACGGAAGCAGTGATGAGGAGAGGGACACTGGTCTCACTTAAGACAGATTCCTCAGGCTGACTCATGGGATTTCTTGCAGGGCTGGCTCCCAAAACATAAAGTACAGAGGAAAAGTCTAGGATTGGAAATTGTTGACTTCCAGTCATTGTCATGATTCTTCTGGGAAGAAAGCCAAATGTCAAGCAGCCTCTCTGTCCTCAGTGTTCATGACAGCTGGGTCATATTACCTTAGCACTGATGCTACTGGAGAGTAGGAGCCACTGAATTCTTGATTTTAAAGTTGGAAGGGATCTTAGCAGTCATCTGAGCCAGCTTGTACCAGAGAGGAATCCCCATTGCTACATCTTAGCAAATGGGTCATCCAAACTCTGTTTGCTAGGGTTATAATCTAGGTAGGATGTAATATTTGGTGGATACTCAATTTTTCATTTTCTTTCAGATTTGTAGGGGTAGGGAACTTCAGGAATGGAAACTCTCTCCACCAATGCATTTCAAAAGCTCCTCTATAACTTAGAGTCTTTGAGAGTAGCCTGGTGGGGAATTAGAAGTTAAACGATTCACCTAGGATCTTACGGTCCTTAAGTGTCAGAGGTATGATTTGAAGTCATCCAAGCCTGGCCCTCAATTCACCATGTCAGCTGGTTTCTAAGTCATTCAGTAGTAGAGGAAATTCTCATTTTTATATTACCCTTAATAGAATGTTGGTGGGAATTAAAGACGAATTGGCTTCCTCTTATCAAAAAGCATACTTTTGTCACATCTGCTCCAACCCCTGTCATCAGCTGGCAAATACGTGAAGAAAGTAAAATTGTTCTGGTTGTATGAGGTAAAGTAAAACACAAGTAGGAAGGAAAATTCACCACAAAGACCATGCAATGCATTCCAGTGTTAAAGACAAGGGGCCCCAGGATTATTTCGGCCAACCCCTACCCCACCATCACCAATTCCATTAGCGTGGATAATTAAGTTGATTGCATTAAACAACAAATTGGCCCAAACCCCATCTGATTCATGAAATTGAAACTAGACCATTATAATGATGGAAAATGTCACAAACAGATCATCAAGCCCAGAAATTCCATCTTTACCCCTATTATCTACATAATTACATTTTTAAAAAAATTCTCTGTTCAGTTTTTAAAAAGCCTTTCACAATTAGGTCCCCTTCTACCCTTCCAGGCTTCTTAGACCTCCCTCTTTCCACATACTCCAAGATCCAGTGACCACAGCCTTCCTTTCATTTCTCTCACAGGATACGCCTATATTCTGACTCCCTTTATTTGCACAAGTTGCTTCCCCTTTCTGGATTCTTCCCTTCTCATTTCTGTCTCCTGGTTTCCTTAGCTTCCTTCAAGTCTCAGGTCAGTTCACATCTTCTGCAAGGGGCTTTTCCCAATCCCCCTCAATACTAGCACCTACTCTCTGAGGTTGCCTCCATTTTACCTTACATATAGCTTGTTTGTACAAAGGAGTGTTTGACCATCATCTCCTTCATTTGAATATGAGTTCCTTGGAGACAGAAGCTGGATTTTTGCTTTTCTGCATTGCTAGCACTTAGCATAATGCAAAGCATGCTTGGTACTCAGTCATTTTCCATTGCATCTGACTCTTCATCACCCCATTTGGGGTTTTCTTGGCAAAAAATTCTAGAGTGGTTTGCCATTTCCTTCCTACTCCAGCTCATTTTACAGGTAAGAGAACAGAGGCAAACAGGGTTAAGTAACTTGTCCAGGGTCACACAGCTAGTTAGTGTCTGAGGTCAGATTTCAAGTCTTCTTCACTCCAGGCATAGCATTCTATCCACTGCACCACCTAGCTGCCCCCAAGGAACACAGTAGATGTTTAATGAATGTTTGTTGGTTTCGCTGGACTTTATTCACCCACATATAGACAACATTTACAGGGATCTGTGTCTTTACAAAGAAAAAACAAAAGCAAAAACCTTGCATACTGAGCTCTCCAATTCTAAGAAATTTTTGGCAAAGTGATTCTCACATTCTATGCTTTTCCAAACCTTGAATCAAAACTTCACCTATGGAACAATTTTATCTAGATGAACGTCAACAAAGAAAGGGCATAGATTGAAGACAATTTCTCTATCTTCCAAGGTCTCCTATACAATCACCTGTAACTTGTTTTGAAGCAGTAGAAGATATTGTTGGGGGCTTTTTGTACCAACGATAGAAATAAGAACATATGACTGACATATTAGAGTAATTGAGATTTGTATAGGATGACTACACACTTATTAGTAACAGAAGGCTCATTCTAGCTTGAAGAATGACTAATTATGACATGGGATTGAGCAAGAGGGTATCCACAGAGTATGCATTGTGTTCTATTATGCAGGAGAGAAACATTATGACTGCCTCTGGTACATCTTGGTTGGGTGATCCTGGGCATCCCTTTTCAATGTCCCAGGCAACACTTTAAGAGTTTACCCAAGATTTGCCTTATGTTCCACAGTGTGTGAAAGAAGCTATTCATGGTGCAGTTGAAGGCAGTCCTAGAGTTAGGGAAACTCAGGGTAAGTGATTTGCCGAAAGTCACACAGACCTAGGCACCTGTGACACATAGTCTCTGTGACACTAGACAAGTCTCTTAACCTCCTGGTGCCCCAGTCAACTCTCTAAGACTGTAAGTGTCTGGCAGGTGCCAAACTCCATTAGTGGAGGGAGTTTCCATGTTGAGAATTCTCCATACAAATGAAATCACAGGTCTGGTCCAAAAAATGTGTGTGTAAGTGCATCTATATGCATGTGTGTGTACTACATGCATTATATAATTACACTCTAGGGTATGACTGTATAGACTTATAAGAAAAACTGTGCCTTTTGGAGTATGATTCCCAATAATCTCTGCACTCATGCTCTGGAACGTGCATGCGTGCGTGTGTGTGTGTGTGTGTGTGTGTGTGTGTGTATGTGTGTGTGTGTATTTCTATTTCTCTGTGTATGGATTTGGATTTGAATTGGCATTTGTGAAAGGGTCTAATGCTTTGTGGGGCAGCTAGGTGGTATAGTAGACAGAATGCTGGACCTGAAATCAGAAAGACTCATGTTCCAAAATTCAAATCTGACCTCAGATGCTTACTGTTACTTAACCCAGGGCAAGTCACTTTACCCTGTTTACCTCAATTTTCTCATTTGTAAAATGAGCTGGAGAAGGAAATGGCAACCCCCTCTGGTATCTTGGTCAAGAAAACCTCAAATAGGATCACGCAGAAGCAGACGTAGCTGAACTAGTGTTTTGTATAACCCATGCTAATGCTTCCCTTCTGTACTAAAGATACAATCAGAGTGAGGTTCTTAGCAACAGATAACCTCAGAAATAAGGTAAAGTACTATGCTTTTAAACTTGAAAACTCTTCTTGGCTATAGAGAAAAGGATAGGAAAATCCTCTAAATGGTCAGAAACCTGGCCACAGGGAGGTCCTGAATCTTGTAGGTGACATCCCTCCCCACCCTCAAATCATCAGGATTAGTTAGTTGGTTGGCTGGTTAGTCATTTGGGTGATTGTTAATCATTGTTGAAGTCACCAAAATGACGTAAGTACATTGGAGTCAAGGTATAGTGTGTCCAGCTGTGGCTGATCAGATCACTACAAGCTCAAAGGACTCTACCAAGGGTCAGACACAAAGAGTCCACATGAACATTTGGAGCAGAGGTACCTAAATTTGTGTAACTCACATTTCTTTTGAGTTACTGCAATTCTGCCTTGCTCATAGATCCTCACTGCGCCCTCTTTAATGTAGGCACATCATGCTGGGTGGTCCTTTGCCAGCATGTCCCACATCACATAATCAATTCCAAAGTTCTTTGGCATGACCTTGAGAGAGAAAAAAGGAACTATAGAGCTTCTTTTAGTCAGGCCTCATAGCCAGGGAAACATCTGAGAAAGAGAAAGTATATGTTGGGCCTTAACAAATTCTAAACAATTCTCCTACATGATATTTGGAAAGAAAGTTTAGTGATCCGACAAGGAGAAAAACTAAAAAATACTTAGGATGAGGGCAGGACATGAATGCCCCAACAGACAGCCAAGACCAAGGGTGACTTTACAGAGAAGGCAATGGACTACATGTCGTGATTTCAGGGACTTCAGGAAAACCTACTTCCAGGATGTCTCCTAACTGTCTCCATATAAATCCTTCAAACAATTTGTTTTTGCCTGAAATTCCAACACAGGGGCTTTAGTCCTTTGACTGAAATATGAATTGCCTTAGGAAGGAATAACTGTCTTCCATATCCTATTCTTTGGTATGAATGCATTGAGAGCATCATGGGAGAATAGAGGGTCAGGTTCTAGGTCAGGAACACCTGAATTTGAGTCTTGCCTAAGTCAGGTAATAGCTATGTGACCCTGGGCAAGTGACTTAACCTCTCAGTGCCCCCGGTAACCTCTGAGACTACAAGGAACAGACAGACTGCTGAGGGTGGGAAAGTTTATTCTTGGCAGTGAACCCAAGAAAGAATTATGGAGAGATATACTGGGAGTTCCTTAAAAGTAGTGACTGTCTCTATTTCTATATGTATTCCTAGAACTTAGTATGTGCTAAATTTTAAGAAGCCTGAGGTAGCCAGATGGCAAGGTAGAGAGAGAATGAGACCTGGAGTCAGGAACGCTTGGGTTCAAATCTTGCCTCAGACACTTACCATCTATGTGACCCTGGGCAAGTCACTAAACCACTATCTCTGCCTCAGGTTCCTCAGCTGTAAAATGGAGCTGTAGTAAGGGCACCTCCTTGCCAGGGTTATTCTTGATTACTAAATGAGTTCACATATACAAAGTGCTTTACGAACTTTAAAACCCCGTGAACATGCTATCTATTAACTATTAGTAAATTCATTTTAAAATTCATTCGCTCATTAGAGCTAGAAGATCATCTAGTCCCCCTTTATTATTTTGAGAATGAGTAAGCTAAGGCTCAGAGAGGGAAAATTAAAGCCCATTGTCACAAAGTTAGATCTCTTGATTCCAAACCTAATCTACACCAAGCTGGTTCAAGGTTATGAAGAATAAAAATTATCATTGAGAGGGGAGAGGTGTTTGAGTTTTCCTATTTTAGTTCCCGCCAATTAATGCTGCAGATGAAGAGCCTTAAGCACTGAATTTGAGGTCAAGAGGACCTGGCTTAGAACATCACCATATATTCCCAGGTTCTTCCATTTCTGGAGAGGTCATTTTATTTCTCTGACCCTCAGTTTCCTAATCTGTAAAATGGGGTTGATGACACCAACCTCACAGGGTTGCTATGAAGATCCAGTGAGGAAATGTATGCAAAGTGCTTCGCAAACCTTAAGGTGCTAAAAGTCTCTCTATATAATATATATATAATATACAGACTACATAATAGACTGTAATATAATAGATTATATATGTACATATTAAAGTGCTATATACCAATAAAGAACTATTATTCTTTTTTATTTGTTTATTCCATAAAATTCAAATAGAAATGATCTTGACATAAACCAAAGCCTACAATTGTTGGTTTTACATTTAATGTTTGGAGAACTATTGTGTAAAGGAAGAGAATGATTGGGGGTTTCTTTTGTTTGTTTGTCTTTTATAGTTGAAGAAAATTAGTTCATCTTCTATGGAACAATGTCTTTGGGATAACCCTAGTGATAGAGGGGAAGGACCCCAAGGAAGAAATATGTTTTGTCCTGTTCTCATGTAGTTTTGCTTTCTTCTGCAAGGTCTCTACATTTTGAAAGTTTTAATTTCCATGTAGTATGGAGATTAAGGGAATTTTATGATGACATTTACTGAAAATTATTACTTCCCTGTTCTCATGGTGTTCAGAGAGAAACAGTCCTAGCATAGGTCATTATCTTGCCATCCTTTTATATTACACCTATGTATTTATATATAATATATATATATTATAAAAATATTAAATTTTTTGGTAGTTGACAACTATGAGGATGACAAGGACGATTTTCAAGAGACTTTTGCGGGGTAGAGAGATTCAAGGTCAAATGTGCATAAAGGGTAAAGAAATGTGTACCTCCCCATGAGAAAAAAAGGATCACAAAATGTCAGAACTGGAAAAGACCCTAGTGCCCTGCTGATCTAATCCCCTCATTTTACAGTTTAGGAGCCAGAGACCCTGAATGGTAAAGGGACTCACAGTTTTATGAACTTTTCTTTATTCCAGGCATGAAAAATCTTCCTCATCTAAAAAGCAACATCACAAAATGTATGATGAGGAGTTTATTCATGTCTGCCAAAGCAGAACTCAAGAGCGTTCATTGGCACCCACCGAGACTGTAGCCCTTGATCTGCCACTCATTGTCAGATTGGGCATGGAATTACCGTGTAAACACAAAGGCAACTTGGCTAAAGTTCCCTAAATCATGCCCATGTTAAAGCTCTACCTGTTCTTGCAAATAATAAATACATGCTCACCAGGGGAGTATTTGCTACTCAATCTGCATAATACAAGCAGTTAAACCAATGTCCTTTTGCATGAATATAGCACGAATATGGCATCCTCCTGAACATTTCCTGACTTTGTGTATGACAAGCACTGTCTTCCCAGCTTAATGACATTTTATCCATTTAAGGCCTGTTTCCATCCTAAATGCTAAGGCAAACAAATATTTTCTTATCTCCCTGAAATGAGTGGTTGGTGAAATGAGGCCAAGAATATTAATGAAAAGTGCTGAGACACTTTTCACGGATACTAACATTAAGTGCAGAATTTTTGCAGACATTCACCCCACTGGAGGACACATGACTGATTCTTTCTTTGGAACCCCTCCCCCTATCAGTTCATCCCCAGATCTCATGACAATTAAAGTATCAGACTAAAAACAGAGATTCTTCAGATTCTTCAAACTGAAATTTCTACATTCTGTTTACTTCTGAAATCTCTTCTATGACTCACCTTGGGATACACCTCGCAGACCAGCAGAAACAAGTCAAGATGTGTCTGTAGTATTAAAGGTAGCAAGAGGTAAGGAAATTCTGGTTAGAAGCTCTCCCATCCTGACTCACCAATATGCTACCCTTTCCTTTGGGGATTGGAACCAGAACCATATCCAGTTTCATGAAGATGGTTTCTAACAAATCTTGGGGGGGGCATTGAGGGGAAAGAATGTAATTAAGGATATTTTTGATTGATATGTCACCTTTCTTTCAAAGAATTCAAGTGGTTTTGTTATACAGGATTATCTCATTTGTCCTAATGTGCATTATGATGACAAGAGTAAATGGGGATTAATCAGAACAATTTACTCCTGGGAAAACTCACAGGGATAATGTAGTTTTGAAATTATCTACTTTCTTTTCCAAGCTTTATAAAATCCTGGTTGTTTTGAGTCAAGAAAAACAGGAATAATCATAGAACCATAAAAGACAAACTAGAAATCATCAGTTCCAATTTCCTGATTTTACAGAAAAGGAAACTGAGGCTGAGATTAAGTGACCCACCCAGGCTCACACAGGGAGTGAGTACCTGAGACAGGATATGAATCCAGGTCTAAATTATCCCAAATCCAACTATCAATCAAGCAGAACTACCCTCCAGAAGGCCAATATCCAATTCACAGTCAGTGCTTAGCCTGACACATAACAGGTGCTTAATAAATTCATACTGACTGACCGATCTGTCTTTTACCAATGATGATCTGGTGCTTTGTCCTGTAATGAAACAACTGCTTTTGTCAGATCCTTCCCAGAACGCAAACCCAGGTTCAGTGGGCTTCTTTCTTGAATTCTTCACAACAACAAGGGTGCAAACTCATAGTGTGTTTTCCATTCCTACAACACTCATATTGCCAATCATAGTATCACATATGACCTTATGTCATCATCTACCTATTTCATGTATAACCAAGTTTCAAGTCAAGCCTGAAGTATTTTACATGAGAGTCTCCTAATTGGTGTAGGGAAGGCTGGCTATAACATCTTATGCCTGCTTGAGAAGCAATCATGTCTGCAAAACATTTAGAAGCAATTGGCGCACAGTGGATTAAGGACTATGCCTAGAGTCGGAAAGACTTAAGTGAAAATCCAGCCTCAGTTATTTGCTGGCTGTGTGAACTTGGATAAGTCACTTAACTTCTGTTAGCTTCAGTTTCTTCCACTGTAAAATGTGAGTAATAATAAGTGCCTACCTCCCAGGGTTGTTGGAGGGATCAAAGGAGAAAGTACTTGTAAAAACCACCACTTACCATAGTACCGGGGACAGGGCTATATAAATTCTACTTCCTTCTCTGGAACTAGCCCCAAAGCTAGACCCAAGAGTAACTCTCTCAAAGAAAGAACGGAGACTATCTCTCTTATTCTAACCTCTCACACCAAAAGAGGCACACAACAGTCACATCTGAATTCTCAACACCAATTGGGGAATCTAACACAAAGTGATCCAGGCTTGGCTGGAAATCAGGGTCACCTATGTCTCTTCCACAAAAGTTCTCTGGAGACCTCATTCACAACACAATCAGTGTCTGGCTTAGGGGGTGTTACATAATCTCAAGCTCTGATTAGTCCTACCAAACTGTAAGGACTAGATTTCAGTCATGGTGGATTTCATGGCTATTGTTGGAGAACCAGCTTCCCCATGACCAGAGGACTAGGGCACCCATATGGTAGTGACATCCATAGCACCTTTTGAAGACTAGCCATTATGGCATAGGAGAATTGTGAGGTACATTGGTGGAGAAAATGTCCAAATCAATGATATCATGGCTCCTTATAGAGTGTATGTAAGTCCTGTCCCTTTCACTAAGCTCCCTCAACATTGGTTACATGTCTTTTACTCCTTTTATCTATATGCTGTATACTTTTTTATTTGTATATAGTAAAATTTCTTGACAAATACTGCTTCATTCATTCATTTGTAAATGAATGCTGGGCACCCTGTGGGTGTTTAATGTAGAACCATAGACTGATTATTATACGGATGTTTAGGAAAAAATGGAGTGATTTGTCTTGACTCCCACCGTATGATGTGCAGGCAAAGTCAGGAAAATCCTGTTCTCACTTCTATTTCAATGTTCTCTTCCCTACACAAGGCTGATGATCTAAGTCACATTGACCCTGTTCCCTCAGAGATTACTCATCAAGGTAACTACAACAGATAACAAGCATTTTCATTTTTTTTCTTGGTTTCATTGAAGGCAGACAGAGTATTTGGACAAATGAAGTTGTTCTCATTCACTATAGAGCTCACATGTCAATAAGCGAACAGCAATCCTTTTTAGTATGAGACAATTTGGGGTTGTGGGTAGAGAGCCGGGTCCTCAGAGTCACAGAGAACTGGAACTTTGTTGTATCTTTGACATGTTGTACCTATGACACATACTAGTTATGTGAACATGGGAAAGTCGTAACTTCTTAAGCAAGTAATCTATTGGTGGAAGGGTATTCAATGTTGAGAGAAAGAAGAAAGAAAGAAAGCAAGAAAGAAAGAAAGAAAGAAAGGAAAGGAGGAAGGAAGGAAGGAAGGAAAGAAGGAAAGAAAGAAAGAGAAAAAGAAAGAGAGGAAGAAAGAGAGAAAGAGAAAGAAAGAGAAAAAGACAGAGAAAGAGAAAGGGAGAAAGGAAGGAAGGGAGGAAAGGAAGAAGAGATAGACAGATAAGCAAATAAAGACAGATGAATGACAGCAGCCAGCATTTATATAGCACTTTACACATATATCTCATTTGACCTTTACAATGATCTCAGAGGTAGGAGCTATTTTTATGTTCATTCTACAGATGAAAAAATAGAGTCAGACACAGTTTAAGTGACTTTCCCAGGGACATACAGCTAGTAAATGTCTGAGACTACATTTAAACTCAGTTTTTTCAGACTCTAGTGCTCTGTCTACTGTGCCACCTATTGCTCCCAAACTGTAAGTAGTACCAATTCATAGGGAAGAACCAAAAGATTCCTCCTCATTCTTACTCCCTTCCCCACTCTTTGGAGCCCACAAGGCTCCATCTCATACATTCCAGGATCATGGTACAATGGAATAATGAATAGCGGAATACTGAAGCTGTCTGCCTGGGGACTGTGCCTGTGGCTGCCACCATACGCTCTCAACTTTCACTCTTTGAGATGACTGTGATCACACTTTAGTTAGCCCAACTTGCTGCCTAAAGAAAGTTCAACGCCAAGAGCTGTAGGGTAGTGGCCAGGCTCGTTGCCAATGAGACCAGAGTTTACCTCTGACGCATGCTGACTCCATGACCCTGATGAGCAAATGTAATCTCTCAGTACCCCAGACAATTACATTGGCAAAAGAAGTATTCCCCCCGCTTCCTTCAGGTTCCCCATGCCAGTGAAATCGCAGGTCCAGACAGGACAATGCAAAAAGCCGGCAGCGATCAGTAACTGCGCAAGATCAATGTCTTACCAACAGGAGAGCTGAGAACACGTTATTTCCTGCTTTTGCAAACGCTTGCTCAATTACACTTCACACCATCCACAAGACACTTCAGTCTGCTCTTGATGCTTTCATAACATGCCGTATGCTGTTTCTGTACAATTTATAGGTTTGTTCTCAGTTTATCAGCAAAAATTTTCCCCCTGACCTTTGCAGTCTTGGCAACTGTATTGTATTTCTTGGATTGTTCTGTGCCCACATGGAATCGATTAGAACACAAAAATCCCCTCACATTACAAAGCACGCCTCCCCATCAGAATTAGCCCCAAACAACAGAACTTCAAGGAAGGCGAGAGATGAGCCTGGAGCAGTCTTGACAGAAATGTGGATTTCTCTTAGCTAACCAGATAAAACTCTCACTTTTCTCAGAGAACCATATCCCAAAACAATTGAGTAGCAAACCAAAGGATTTTGTGCCTGCCATAGCTGAAAGCAAATAGGAACCAATCTTGCATTGAAACTAAAGAAAGAGGAGCACAAAGTCCTTTAGAATCTAGCCTATGGCAGTCTTTGCCAAAGGCTGTTGTCCCTGGTCAGGCAATGCCAGCTGTACCTCAGGTGGTTTCCCTGGTGGCCAGCATGACCCAGTTGGACTAAAAGTCCATGAATTGCTTGCTCAATGGATGTGTTAGGAGCTTTGTCTGCCAAACAAACAAAGATGCATTGGAGTCTCACATGAGGACTCCTATTCATTTCCTCCAGAAGGATTTCAGTGCTAATATCTCAAGATCTTTATCCCAGGCTATGTTCCTCTCTGAAAGCCTGGATGTCTGCCCCTTTTGAATGGTATAAATTTTGACTTCTAAAAAGAGTCTGAGTTGCAAGAGGGTTTCACATTATGCATACTGAGGATTTCCAGTAACTCCTTTGTGACTAGCCTAGAATACCTTGGTTGTAACATTCATAGCCAGAGTGTGGAGCTACCCAGAGATTTGCCTATTCTTTAGCCACTCCTGATGATTCCCTTTCTTGACTGGCACCTCTTTTCATGTGATGAGGGATGAGAGATCATAGACAAAGGGATAGAAACATATTCTTAGGGGGAAAAATCTTCATGAGTGTACTCCCCTCAGTAAAACTGGCTCACTTAACTATCTTGTGTTAGCTCCATGTTATGAGTTTTCTGGTATTTTGGTATTCTAAAATTTCCTAAGTCAGTATTAACAGTGAACATCTCAGTTTCCAAAAGAAGACATCTTTCTAGACAAAGACATATCCACTTTCTTATAGGTGAACCATAAGAAAACACATTTAGAACTCAAAGGAACCATAGAGAGTATGTAAGCTAACCCCCTCATTTTATAAATAAGGAAACTGGGGCCCATCTTCAGTCAATAACTTACCCAAGTCTATGCAGGCAATATGGGACAAATCAGAGATTCTAATCCAAACCAGAGAATCATAGATTTAGATAAAAAAGATACCTCACAGACCATCTAGGACAATCTTTTCATCTTAGAGATGAAGTTCCCTGACAACCAATCCCCTCTGTAGCATGCTATCTCCTATAAGATGGAAAGAACCATATCTTTCCCCTCAGGTACCAAATTCAAGGACAAGTTTTAGGAAAATCCAAAGTAAACAATAATATCTTGATATAATAATATCTTAAGTTATGATTATTTGATGTTTCATACTTTTATATTTTAGAGTTAGAAGGCACCAGGAAAGTAGGAAAGTGAGAATGTTCCTAGAATTCATGACAACCCTGGGTCTTTGAAGTGGATGCCTTTTGGCTCTGGACATTGAACCATTCACTTTAAAAGCATTTATTCCTCATTTACTACACGCAAGGAAAAGACAAATTTCTCACATTCACATCTACTTTTTAAAGGTCTTTTGCATGATATTGCTAGATCCTGGAAGATTTTCTTTTGCTGTTTTTTTTTTTTTTATGAAGAGAGCCTTACATGTGGCATACTTAAAATTCTTCCATAACACCATAAAAAAGGCCCCAAAATTCACTCAAACATTCAAACACAGCCAAGATCCCCATAACTAAAAGGTGCTAAAATCTTCACTTCTTTCCTTACTTAAAAGTACAACATCAAAAAAAAATTGAAATTGATCAGCCCAAGATAGAAATACACTGACTGACCTAAAAAGTGATATGGTATGATCAAAAGACTTTCCTCTGGAATGAAAGGAGCTGGGTTTGAATCCCACATCTCCTATCTGTAGGCAAAACCATAGACTCTCCAGGCTTCATTTCACTCACCTGTAACATGAGAGTTTACACACATATACAGAATATAATAACATAAATCAAAAGAAGCTAAACATTGAGTTTATGTTTATGTTAGTTTTCTGACAGACTGGTCCCTGTGAAGAGATAAGGAGGGATTTCACATCTTTTGAGACTGGGTGACTATGGTTATAAAAGCTAGCATACACTATCTGTCATCATCTGATTAGTTTGGTTTAATTGTGCTTTATTACAAGAGCCAGCTCATTTTGTGTGAGAGTTGGGGATACATGTTATATCTGAAAATGTCTATGATTTAGAAACAAAAGGCAACAAATTTATTTTTTAAATAGAATAAAATGGGAAGTTTGGGTTTGATGATGACCCCCTAAGGCCATTCCTTTCCTACCAGTGCTAATCTCTCCAGGCAGAAAAAGGATTATAGAATAAAAGATCTAACCTAGAAAAGACCTCAGAGACAGACACTTTATTTTACACAAGAAAGAAATTGAAAGTCAAGGAAGTTAAGTAACTTGGCCAAGGTGGGGATAGTAAAGATCCGGAGGGAGATTCATCTGCCAGGGAAGCTTCTTTTTCATTGTAACTACTTGGTGAAAATGCTCTAAAAATGGTCTTTGTAAGAGGTCTACTTCCCTGAGGATCGCCTGGACCATAACAAGTCTTTTTCATCAGTTGTCGATACCTAAGCCAGTCTGCACATCCTATTCTCCTCTTTCTGAAAACCAAATAAAAATGCTGAAAATCACTAAATTTCTTATTTAGAGTTTGATAATACCTTAGGAACCTCTGAGTTAGAAACCCCCTGATTTTGCAGAGGAAGAAAAAGAGGCACTAAGAGGTTAAATAACTTACCTAGAGCCACACCCCCAGATTGTGCCAGAGGTAGCTCTAAACCTTCCTAGCTCAGGAGCCAGTTTTCTAGCAAGTGAACAACAGAATTTGTGGGATAGAGCTGAGAGTCAGGGATCATCTGGCCTTGTTTGAAATTCTAAATTCAAATCCTCGATTTCTAAAATTAAAATAAAATAAAATAAAATAAAATGAAATAAAATTGAGTCCAAACCCCTGATTTTATAGATGAAGAAACTGAGACACACAGGAGTGATGAAATTCGCTTAATATCGCTTAGTAAATAGTGGAGCCAACCAGCTCTTGATTCCATATCCTGTACCCTTTCTACTTATTATACCATACTAGATAATGAGCACTTTTGAGGAAATAAACCACATTTACTTTTGTGTTACCTACAGCATCTAATGCAGTTTCCCACGTCTAATAGATGTTTAGTAAATATCTTTTGATTATTGTTGAGTGAATGAATGGATCAATAGTGTTGTGTGGATTTGGGGAACCCCTTCCTCCCTCTTTGTCTATTGAGTTTTGTACTACTTTGTTGTGATTGTCCTTGTTTCGTCGTTTTTCATTTGTGTCCAACTCTTCATGATTCTATTTGGGGTTTTCTTGCCAAAAATACTGTAATGGTTTGCCATTTCCTTCTCTAGCTTATTTTATAGATGAGGAAACTGAGGCAAACGGGATTAGGTGGCTTGACCAGGATCATACAACTTGTAAGTGACTGAGGCTGGATTTGAACTCAAGAAAATAAGTCTTTCTGACTCCAGGGCTGGCACTCTATTCACTGGACCATGTAGCTACTAGTTGTCTTCTTTTCCCTTTGTCTAAAGGAGTGAGAAAAGATTAATTAATCAGTGAGTGCCCTTATAGGACCTTATAGATTCATGTCCTGGCTCTATTACCTACTTTCACCTTGGCTTTAGGTCTTTCTCTGGGCCCTAATTTCCCCCTCTGTAAAACGAGGGAGTTGGACTAGATGACCTCTAGGTTCCATTCCAGGTCAAAATTCTATGATGCTGTGGTCAGATTCAAAACCACAGCCTGGGACTGGGGTAATCACCTCCCCAAAGTCACCCATATTGGTTTAACCCAATTCAGTAGGGATAACCAGGTGCTGGTGAACTTTTTTTTTTAAGATTTAAATTTATTTATTTATTTTTAGCTTTCAATATTCATTTCCACAAGATTTTGAGATCCAAATTTTCTCCCCATCTTTCCTTTCCCCAGTATTCCATTTATCATCCCCCCTTCTTATCCCCTTCCCCTTACTTTCTTGACGGGCAAGATAGATTTCTATACCCCATTGCCTATGTATCTTATTTCCCAATTATATGTAAAAAAATTTTTTAACATTTGCTTTTAAAACTTGGAGTTTCAAATTCTCTCCCTTCTTCCCTCCCCACCCACAGCTATTGAGAAGACAAACAATTCAATATAGGTTATACATGTGTAGTTATGCAAAACACTTCCATAATTGTCATGTTGTGAAAGACTAAC
Organism: Potorous gilbertii; assembly: GCA_028658325.1. Classification (NCBI taxonomy): domain Eukaryota; kingdom Metazoa; phylum Chordata; class Mammalia; order Diprotodontia; family Potoroidae; genus Potorous; species Potorous gilbertii. The sequence continues at coordinate 19,937,415 of CM053774.1, forward strand.
TATATTTCCCTCCATCCTATTCCACCTCCCAATTATTCTATTTTCCCCTTTAACCCTGTCCCTTTTCTAAAGAGTTTGCTTCTAATTACCTCTCCCCAATCTGCCCTCCTTTCTATCAACTCCACTTTTTTACCCTCTCCCCCCCACTTTTCTGTAGGGTAAGATACTCAATTGAGTGTTTATGATATTCCCTCCTTAAGTCAAATCTGATGAGAGTAAGGTCCATTCATTCCTTCTCACCTCCCCCTTCTTCTCCTCCATTGAAAAACCTTTTCCTTGGCTTTTTTATGTGAGATAATTTACCCTGTTCTATCCCTTCCTTTCCCCCTCTCCCAATATGTTCCTCTCTCATCTCTTAATTTTATTTTTTAGATATCATCCCTTCATATTCAATTCACCCTGTGCCATCCATCCATCTATCTATCCATCCACCTATCCATCTATCCATCCATCTATCTATCATCTCTCTCTTTCTCTGTCTTTCTGTCTGTCTATCTCCTCTAACTACCCTAATACTTAGAAAGGTCTCATGAGTTACAAATATGTAGGAAGGTAAACAGTTCAACTTTAATAAGTCTCTTTCCTGTTTATTTTTACATCCTTCCCTTGATTCTTGTATTTGAAAGTCAAATTTTCTATCCAACTCTGGTCTTTTTATCAAGAATACTTGAAAGTCCTCTATTTCATTGAATATCCATTTTTCACCAAAGGGTTATACTCCATTTTGCTGGGTAGGTGATTCTTGGTTTAAATCCTAGCTCTTCTGACCTCTGGAATATCATATCCCAAGCCTTGTAGACCCTTAATGTAGAAGTTGAGAGATCTTGTGTTATCTTAAGTGTATTTCCACAATGTTCAAATTGTTTCTTTCATATTCCTAGGAGTTTTCCTTTTGGAACCTCTTTCAGGAAGCAATTGGGGGATTCTTTCCATTTCTATTTTACCCTCTGGTTCTAGAATATCAGGGTAGTTTTCCTTGATAACTTCTTGAAAGATAATTTCTAGGCTCCTTTTTTGATCATGGCTTTCAGGCAGTCCAATAATTTCAAAATTACTTCTCCTGGATATATTTTCCAGGTCAGTGGTTTTTCCAATGAGATATTTCACATTGTCTTCTATTTTTTCATTCTTTTGGTTTTGTTTTATAATTTCTTGATTTCTCATAAAGTCATTAGCTTCCATTTGCTCCAGTCTAATTTTGAAGGAATGATTTTCTTCAGTGAACTTTTAGACCTCCTTTTCCATTTGATCAGTTCTGGTTTTTAAGCATTCTTCTCCTCACTGGCTTTTTGGACTTCTTTTGCTGTTTGGTTAGTCTATTTTCTAAGGTGTTATTTTCTTCAGTATTTTTTTGGGTCTTCTTTAGAGCAAGTTGTTGACTTCAATTTTCATGATTTTCCTGCATCACTCTCATTTCTCTTCCTAAATTTTCCTCTACTTCTCTTACTTGATTTTCAAAATCTTTTTTGAACTCTTCCATGGCCTTCAACTAATTGATATTCCTCTTGGAAGCTTTTAATATAGGAGCTTTGAATGTGCTGTCCTCTTCTGGTTGCATGCCCTGATCTTCCTTATCACCAAGATTGTATAGTCTGAGTTCTTTTATGATGTTTACTCATCTTCCCAGCCTTGGCTTTCTAGCTCTTTGTCAAGGTAGGACTCTGCTTCCAGTAGGGGTGGGACTTCAGTGGATATACTGCCCCAGGCTTCAGGGATTTTGTATCAGCTGCTCGATCTTCCATCATCTGTGAGCCCAAAGCTCCAGAAGCAGCCTCTGCCACCACTGCTGCTGCTGCTGCCTCCACCATCACCACCACCACCACCACTACCAACCTGGGCCTAGGGCCAGACATGATCAGACCATGTGCTTCTCTTTCTCAGAGTTTTCCCACTGACTTTTTTGATGTTCATGGATTGAGAAATTTGGAAACTGCCACAATAGCTAATGATTCAGTACCATGAGACCTGCTCTGGCCATCTGTATAGCCCACACCAGACTGTGCTCTGCTCTCTGCCTGGTGCAAAAGACTCTTCCTGTCAACTTTCCAGGTTATCTTGGGCTGGGGATTTGTTTCACTCTGTCATTTTGTGGGCTCTGTATCACTAGAATTTGTTTAGAGTCATTTTTTGCAAGTTATTTGGAGGACTTTGAGGGAGAGTTCAGAGAAGTCCCTGCTTTTACTCTGCCATCTTGGCTCTGTGCCCTCTCCCCCAAGGCTCCACCCCATTGAACCTTTTTATGGAGAATTCATTGTAGTTTATGTAGAAAATGAGACCCAAGAAGAGATTTCAGGGCCAAAGAGGAGACCATTGCCCTAGATAAGTACATTCATATTTTTCAGCATTCTATGCCCACCATCAACATTTCAAATCTATCAGGCCTTGATGCTTATTATTCACTAGACTGTATTGAATTTCTTAGTGCTCTGGTCCTTTCCCATGTTAGTGTGAAATTCTAGTCTTCCAGGCCCACATGCATTGGCTTCAAACTCCAAGTCCTCTCTGGGGGTTGAGGATAGAGGGTGACTCCTTCAGCCTACAGCAGCTGCAGTAAGTGACATCACTTTCCCTGGAGCCAAAAAGGTTCCATGAGGTCAGGATCCGGGAAGCCATCTTTGGAGAGAAAAGACACAAACTCCAGTCTTCCTTCCACCACTAGGGAATGAGCTCACCACACTCAGGAAGCCAATGCTCCAGAGATGCCAGTTTATGCCTGAATAAGTGTCCCTCCATTCCGGGAAATCTGCAGGTGCTTCATTGGAGCAAAATTCCTCCCAGCCTGGACCAGATGTGGTTATAGAAGATGGGAGTCTAGCTCTAGATCTTTACTCATTTTAAGTTACAAGACCCTTGGGGAAGCAAACTGGCCTGTTTTCTCAGGCCAGGATGTATGGATCTTTGAATAATCAAAATGGAATTGATTATGGGTTAGGGTGGGAATGGAAAGGAATTTCCCCAAGGATTCTGTATGGATCAGAAATTCCTGGCAGTAGTTTCCCTCACTTCTGTCATCTACAATGTATTCGCTTGATCATGGAAACTTCTGCTTTCTGGGTCAGATCTAGGGAGAGGAGGTGAAGATCAGGTGTAAGGTCTAATATTATCTGCACTGTATTTTATAGCTTTAAAAGTTTTTCTACATAGATTATTTAGAGAAGCAACATGGCGTAAGGGGTAGGGCACTGAACATAGAATCAGAATATCTGGGTTTGAGTCTCATCTCAGAAAGCAGTGTGACCTTGGGCAAGTTGTTTAACAACTTGTTTTCCTCAGTTTCCTTCTCAGTAAAATAAGAGAGTAGGATTTAGATTCACGGGACTTTTAGGTCCATATCTAGAATCTCCTTTATTCCCTATGACAGCCACGGAGGTTAGTTGAGAGCCTGTCCCCAGCTCCAATGATACCACAGGATCAGAGAGATAAAGTGATTTATCTAATATGCACAAAGGAGGAATGTTAATAGAATCATAGATTGAAAGCTGGAAGAAGCCCTAGAGACTGTCTAATCCAATACTCTTATTTTATAGACAAAGCCCAGGAAAGTGAATCTTGTCTAAGTGTTTTGTAAGACTGTTGGATTTCACATTTCTATCACATCTGTCATGCAGGGACAACATGTGTTCTAATAAAATGGCAAGCCAAGCTTGGCTCTTTAGTTCTTTCAAGTACCACACAGGTAGTAAGTTGCACAAGCAAGATTCAAACCCAGATTCTTTGACTCCAAATCCAGCACTTTTTCCAAAGCACTACACAGACTAATTTAGCAACAGTACTCAAAGCTAGGTCTCCCTAAGATGCTGTGCTGTTGCTCTATTTGGCATTCTCCCCATAATCTAACTCCAACCTATCTCTCTATTCTGTTCTCACATCACTCCCTTTCATATACTATATTTTTAAGCCAAACTGACATACTGAATGTTCCTTAATGTTCCATCTATCACTTTCATTCCATTGTATGAACTACATCCCAAGCCTGATAGGCTTTCCTGATTAATTTTTGCCTCATAGAATACATAGATTCTTTCAAAACATACTGAGATACTACTGAGCAGAGAAGGACTTTCTTGTTCTGCCTTGTGCAAATAATTCCCTAATCCCCATGACTTTGAATTACCCCATAATCAAAGAGGAGGTTGGGGTATATGGGGCATTTAAAGAGAACTAGCAACTCTGGTATGATGGTTTGTCAGTCTCTTTTCATGGTTGCTCATCTACCTTTAGTATCTACATGGCACTCAACTCTCACCTATGGTTCCAAGAAGCTATAGTGTAGGCAGTGGCCACACCCCAGTATATCATCTTGGCAGGTGGACTAAACCAGATTGAGGGCAACCAACAGGCCTCACACTCATGGGTGAGCTGGGGGAAGGGCTGTCTACCCCAAACATATAAAGACTTGGGCAGATGAGAACAATTTGTTCCAATGGCCATGAAGGTGGCTAAAGCAGGCATTGGGAGGGCTTAGAGTCTTGTCAGACATCAAAGATACCAAGGTCATCCATCATATCCCAGCCATCACTACCATTTTGAATTTTGTTTTGAAGTTTTTCTTGTATGACTTTGGAAGAAAGAATGAAACAAATGGTTTTGTGCAACTCTGCTTCACTAAATCCAATTCATTCATAAGTCAAGACGTTACCCGTGATTCATTGGTCCTCTTCAAAAACAAAGGACAAATGACAATGGAGAGTAGACACCTCTCTCAACACAGGGTCCAGGTGCTCAACTCATGGAATTATGTTCAGTCGTGAAGAACCCTGACTCCTAAGTAGGTGGTTTAGGAGAGGTTGAAATTAAGTTTTTTCCTCACATGCTCTGATTCGTATACTCCTACTTTAGAATTCTGGAGAAAATACCTTATATAGTTTGGTATGCTTCAATCTAGGGTCTTCCCTAGAACAGATTATCAGGGTCACTTATAGAAAAGGTGCTCACTGTACAAAGCAGATAATAACATTTGTTTATACCTGGGTGGCACAGTGGAGAGATCACTAGACATGGACTCAGGATTTTCAAATCTGCCCTCAGACCCTTGAGGTATGATGGCAGGCAAGTCACTGAGTCCCTATCTGTCTCAGCTTCCTTATCTATAAAATGGAAATAATAGCACTTATCTCCCAAGTTTGGAAGGATCAGATGAGATATTTATGAAGTACTTTGCAAACCTTGAAGCCCTTTGTAAGTGATAGCTGTAGATATCAACTATAGGACAGCTATTTATTTCCTCCAACACAAAAGACACATTAAAATAAAAAAGAACACATTGACACATATTTACTACTCAAAAAAGATGATTGAGGACAAGGTTAGAGTTTGGTACCAATAGAAAATAACCTTAGGGTCAGAATTAGGATTATATTCTTCTAAAAGATGAAAGTACTACTGAATTTAACATTCGTCTCACATCTGCACTGCAGTTAACAATGCACATGTCCAAATAACATGGCAAGCCACACTAGGCTCTTTAGTTCTTTCAAGTGCAGAATCCTCCTGGTAGTGAGTCCCTTCTCCCCACAGAAGCTGTTGTAAAAGTCACCCCCACTTAAGCATACAGCTCCCCAAAATGAATATGTATTTACTTACACATTACACATGTGTAATTTATATGCATAATATATTTTACGTATTTTAAATCATAGGCAAAAATTAACATTAAAAAGGATGATATAAAGATGAAATAAATAGCATTTTTAAACTAATTTATTTACTAGTGGAAAAATATTTAATAGCTTTTGTGACAGCAACATGATTTAATATGCTTGATTGATGGAGGACTGTATAATAGTAAATATTCAGTTAATTTGATCAAAAAGTTGGCCAAGAAGGTGAAGTTCTTTATTTAGACACTTTTCTCATTGAAAGATAAACCAGACAGTAAGCAAATAATAGGTCATAACAGTCAGTGAATGTAATAGTTTTTCAACAGGAGTCACAGCTCTCTGTGTATAGATACTAACATTAGACAATGCAAAAACAATCAGAAAAAATGAATTACCTCTCATTTCAACTTCATAAAAGTTTTCAGTTCAAATCCATTCCCTTTTCTTTCTGTATTTCTACTTAATGAATGCTATTATATCTTAACTTCCTAATCATGTTTATGTATTTTTGTGTATTTTTGTATGAGTGTGGAGAAACAGTAAAATTCTACTTTGGCTCAACTGCAGAGAGCTGAAAGGAGTGGAATGTACAGGCATACCTTGGCGATTTCAAGATGGGTCCGGTTCCAGATCACAGCAATAGTGCTAATATCACAATAAAGTAAGCCACAAGAATTTTTTGGTTTCCTAGTGTACCTAAAAGTTATGTATACACTATGCAATAGTCTGTTACATGTGCAATAGTATCATGTCTAAAAAAATAATGCACATACCTTGGTTAACAAATACTTTATTGCTAAAAATGATGACCATCATCTGAGCCTTCAGTGAATTATAATATTATTGCTGGTGGAGAGTCTTGCCTTAATGTTGATGGCTGCTCACTGGTGAGGGTGATGATTGCTGAAGGTTGGGGGTGCTGAGGTCATTTCTTAAAATAAGACAACAATGAAGTTTGCCTTATGAATTGACTCTTCCTTTCCCTTGAACATTTAGAGGCCACTGTAGGGTTATTAATTGGTCTAACTTCAATATTGTTGTGTCTTGGGGAACATTAAGGCTAAAAAAGAGGGAGAGAAATGGGGAGCTGCTGGTGGTGGAACAGGTAGAACATACATTTATGAATTAAACTTTCTGTCTTACAGAGTATGGTTCATGGCACCCCAAATAGTAACATCAAAGATCACTGATCACTGATCACTGATCACCATATCTGATGTAATAATATGAGAAAAATGGAAATATTGCAAGAATTGCTAAAATGTGACTAAGTGACATGATGGGAGCACATGCTGTTGGAAAAATGAAGCCAACAGACATGCTCAAGGCAGGACTGTTACACACCTCTCATTTGTGAAAAATGCATCATCTTGAAATGCGCAATAAAATGAAGCACGCTTATACAATAAGACTCTAAGGTAGGTTGAGGCCAGGCTGTGTAGGGCTTTAAGGGTCAAGAGAAAGAGTTCACATTGGATCCTAGAATCAAAAGGGAGCAAATGGAGTTCACTGAGGGAGAGGGGGACTTGGTGGGTGACATGGTTAGCTTATATTTTAGGAGGCCTGGTAACAGTGTGGTCGATGGGCTGGATTGGACCGATTAGGAGTCTATGTAAATAATCCTGGTGAGATGTGATTACTGACCTGGGAGAAGCTATGTAAGTGGAGAGGAAACATTTGCAAAAAAATGTTGTGGAGTTAGAAATAACAAGAACAGGCAAATGCTTGGATATGTAAGGTAAATGAAAGTGAAGAAGAAACTATGACAGCAAGGTGATGAGCTTGAATACCTGGAAGGACAGTGATGGCCTCATCAGAAATAGGGAAATGTAGACAAAAGAGTGGGTTTAGGGGAAAAGATAATGTCATGAGGTCAGGGTCAACCATCTATGTTTACTCATTGTATTTAACTCATTAGTTTCACCCAAAATGAAAAGTTTTGGAGTCAAAAGGCTCTTACTCACTGGTATGGAAAATAGCACTAAATCTATGGTACATGCCTTTGAGGGGAACCTGCTTCAATCATGATGGGAGATTTTGCCAGTAGGACCTGAGCAGCTGCTTCTATGGGTGCCCTGGCTATAGATAAGCTAGGTTATAACAATTCTGAGATACCTATAGCAGGCACTGTGCCAGGAGAGAGGAAGAGGGAGGGTTTGGAGCAGTAACGGAGGAAAGGCAGATGGGGGTAAGACCCACAACTTACTGTCTTGGAAAGGATGAGATATGACCCGTTGTCCCACCATCACCCCCTCATGCCCTTTGAGAATAACAAAGAACTGGATCTTCTCAGAGGATGATGACAGTCCCCATCTTGAAAACTACTGATCCAGTAGACTCAACTTTGGATTTAAAGTCATAAGACCTGAGTTCAAATTCATCTGCATGGCTATTTATTGACTCAGTAGCTCTGAGCCAGTCATTTCACTTTCTCTTGGCCTCAGTTTCTTCATCTGTAAAATAAGGGAGTTCAACTAAATGATCTCTAGGATCCTTTCTGGTTCTAAATTTATGATTCTATGATTCTGACCATGGGAAGGAGTCAACTGGGATTTATTTAAAAAGCAGGAAATAATAAAACCTAACTTCTAAAAAATGAAGAGGGTGGCCAGGGGCTATCCTACTTTTTACTTCCTCTCATGTCCTGATCCCAATTGCCATCCAAGTTTGAAGTGGAAGGGGGCAGCAGCCTAAGTTTACACCCCCACATCCGAAGGGCTGTGAGTCACGGGTCTGCACTAGAGGCCACGGCTGCTCCAAAAAATCCTAAGAGACATCTGTAGGCGTTCAGCTCATTCCTGCTACTCCTGAAGAATGTCCCTTCAGGAAACTGGTTCATTCTAAGGTTCTTCTCCCCAGGACTGTATGAATTGTTGTTGTGAAGTGCTGGGGAGACAGACTCATAAGGTTGATAAGGTTCAAATTCTGGCTCTGCCTTTATCCACTAGGAAATTTCTTTCCCTTCCCTAGGCTCAGTTTCCCCTCCAGCAAAATTCAAGGAATAATGTCTTCCTTGTGAGAGGCAATGAACTGGGAAGTCTAAAATACTTTTATTTTATAAAGTTCCTTGTACTGGGGTGGAGAAAAATTACGTAAGTCTCACTAGCATAGTCATTGATGGGAGAATTGTCTATGATTGTTCCCAGCAGCTTACTCAAGGGCTACCTGGAAAGGGTTTATGGTGAGAATCTGAAAGTTACATCAGGAGTCTTTACAAAATCTGAATTTATCTTGATCAGTCATTACCTATCAAATTGAAAGACTTGACCCTACTCCATAAAGTTTTTCCACACTTATATACTAAAATATGTTCAACTCACCAGTTCTCATCTTGGTTTTTACCTGTGACAAATAACTTCATCTTTCTGGGCCCCAGTATCCACTTTTGTAATATGAGATGATCTTGAGTGAGATGACCTCTCAGGTTCCTTTCAAGTCTAGATCTAAGATTGTGCTGTGCAGCACAGCTATCTCCTTGCCAAGGTTCTGCTTCTAAGACCGTGCCCTGAGTGATTTAATCGTCTTATCTTTGGAATTACCACTTGAGGTTGTACTATCTTTCCCTGATGAGTAAATCAGACAGTACAAACATACTTGATCCACTCACTATACCCAGCCCTAGTCCCCAGATCATATACTTCACTGTACATCTGACTATGTCCAATTTATCACGAATATCTTGCCATCTGTTTCTGCAGAATGTGGAGCCCACTTCCTTTCTCCTTCTTGCTTTGAGAACAAGATCAAATCTCTGCCATTATTTCTAGAAAAGCATGTCATTTAACTTAACTTTGTCTCCACTCACTATCCCTATGACTTCCAAAACCAAAACAACCTTTCCTAGTGAGCACACTCTCAAATGTGATAGCTACACTTCTAGAATGTAGTCTCCTTGAGGGTAAGAATGACCTTGCTTTTTATATTTGCATTCTCAGGCCTTAGAATAATGTTTGGTATCTGGTAACCATTTGAGTGCTTTTCTGTCATTGAGCCTGTGGTCTTATGATATCTCCATGCCAACCAAGTAAGTATGGTGCTATTGAAAATGTACTGAATGGGGGCTTAAACACTTGGCGGTAAATCCTATCTCTATCTCTCATTACCTGTGTGATATTGGGCAGGGGTACTCACCTCTTTGGGCCTCAGTCCCCCATCTGTTAAAGGAGGACATTGAATTAAATACTTCTGAAGTCCCTTCCAGCTACAAATCTATTGTCACTGGACTTAATGAATGTCCTAAGGACTTTTTATGTATATCAGAAAATATTTCATTGGATTCCATGCCTTGTAGCAAAGCTCAATTGTTTCATGGAAGCCCCTCACTTAACCTCAGTGAGACACCTTAGTATGTATTCATGAATTTCTATATAATATAAACCTATATATGTGTATATATATATATATATATATATATATATATATATATATATATATCATTATGTATTATATATTGCATGGTTGGTTGATGTCCTTCATTCTCAAAGAGGACCAAAATGACATCACTATGTTAGAGTTGCAGTATGTCCAATTGTGTCTGATCAGACCAATACAAGCTCAGAACACTCTACCACAGGTCAGGCACAAATAGTGCATAAGAACATCTGAAGTGCATTCTCTAAATTTGCACATTTCTTTTGAGCAACTTCAGTTCTGCTTTGCTCATAGAGCACAACACCTTCTCTGATGATGGCACTCCATCCTGGGTGATCCTATGCCAGTGTCTCCCATGTCACACAATTCCAAATTTCTTAAGTGAGACCTTGAAAGTGTCCTTGTATTGCTTTTTTCTAACTACCTCATGAGCTCTTGCCCTGTGTGAGTACTCCATATAACAGTGAGTTATCCATAAAACAATCTTTTAGGCAAGTGTACATGTGACATTATATGCATACATAGGATATATACTTCATATATATACTGTATAAATTGTATCTGTATACATATGTTGTATATATATTTGTATGTATTGTATAAACATATACAATAAAACAGAGTATAATATGCATAATATATGATAAATACATGTACAGATATGCATGTATTAACTTTATGTTTATGTTGAATATATTTTTATAAGCACTTATGGGGTCCTCCATTATGATGTAAGCTCATTGTAAGTAAAGATTGTTTCATTCTTTGTACTTGTATACACAGCACCTAGGCTAGTAGGTAGTGCCTGGCTGGTAGGTATTTAATGAATGTTAGCTGATTGATTGGAGAATGGATAACCACTTACGTTAGAGTGGGAATTTCTTTCATGGATGGGTTAGACTAGATGTCCCCTGAGGTCTCCTTTACCTCTTAAATCCTGATTCTGATTAGAGATTGGAAATGATTCTGCCCTTTGGGGCCTCCTCTGGAACCTAAAGCATGTAATATTTCCTCCGTGGGACTCCCATGCCCTGGAAGAAATAATGACAACTATTTACACACGGTCACTAGGGCAAGGGCTTATACAGATAAATCTAAGTCAAGAATATGATCTTCTGGGTGTTTCCTCTGTTTATGTTTCTTTAGCTGAGCATAGGCAACCAAACAGTGATCCTGAGAGATGGATTCTGGGGGAGTGGTTTCTTCAGAGTTCAAAAATTCCTGAGTTCTTCAGCCGAACAGTGTTCCTTGCTTCACTGTAACAACTATTCTTAGGAGGTGACCATTGATTGGCATGAGAATGAAACCAACCTCTCTCCTAATTTACCAGGAGACATTGACTTGGAGGTGAAGGCAAAATTCTAATTCGGTGGTCTCACAAAATATCTCATATTTTGATGCTTTAATTATCCACCTCCCAAGAAAGTATAACAGTCATTTTAAGCAATTGTTTCATGTTTTAATATTTTGTCAATTCACATTTGTCTTTTGTATTTTTAGCATTTCTTTTGTGTGGAGGAAATAAATAGGTGTCATACCAAATCTACAGTGAACATTGAGTATTTGCATACTCCTTTCGTAAGGAGACACTGGATGTGAGATAAACTTTAAATAATTCTCCCTGAAGCTTCAGGGTAGGAGTGGAAAGAGAGTTTGAGAAAGACTGAACCTAATCTGGCTACATGAATATAGAATGAAGAGACCCTTGAGAGGAAGCAAATGAGTGCTCCAGATACTCTGGTCCTAGCAACATTTCTTCTGTAAAACACAGAGGATTAGTTAGTGAACCCAAGAGACTTCTCAAAGTTTGCCCATCTGGAACACTGTTAAGTGTCCAGTTCTATCTCCTCCAATTCCATTCCACTAATCATCAATTGCTTATCAAATCATGATTTGAAGAGAAACCAAGGGATATGACAGCAGGTAGCCACCAAATTTGGGTAAAGATCACTATAATGGAAAAATGGAATATAGCATAGTCAAATGATTGAGGTAAAGATATAGAACCAAGCTGCAGCAAGAAACAGGCAAGTTTAATCTTAGTGACCTTATCTGGTTCTACCTTCTTATAACTGAATATTACAAGGAAACCACCAAAAATCAATCAATTAACAAACATTTGTGAACCACCTACTATGCGTAAAGCACTGTATGAAGCAATGGGTATTCCTGTGTTTTTTTAAAGCTCTTCTGTTAAAAGATTTTTAAGGGGTAGGAGGGAAGGCAAAGGAATCTCAGAAAGAATAAGGAGCCTAGTAAGGTAAACTTAGGAAATTTAATATAATCATGACCTTTCCTTCACTGAAATAGGTTTGAATAGCACAGGTATAGCACCACATCATGTTAAGGCTGGAAGAAACCTTAGAAGGCTCAGGTTAAATGCCAGCTGTACCATTTGCTACCTGTATAACCTTGGGCAAGTTGCTTCTGATTTTCACAGCTCTCTTTGGGAACCTATTATGAATAGCACATAAAAGATGGTGTTTAATAATGAAGACTATAAAGGAATTTATCCTGCATTAAAATGATTATATTAGAGGTCTTCAATTAGGGTGAAAAATCATGAAATAAAGTATACCTATATTTCATTAAAACATCAATCAGTGGGGGCAGAGCCAAGATGACAGAGTAACAGCATGGACTTTCTAGAGCGCTCCCCTCAAGTCCAACCTGTAAAAAAAAAAAAAGCTCTAAACAAATTTTGGAGCTGCAGAATCCAAAGAATGACAAAGGGTAGCAAATCTCCAGCCCAAGATAGCTTGGAAGGTCACCAGGAAAGGTCGATCATACCATGCTTGGAGCATAGTCTAGTGTGGGCTATGTCAACACAGACAATACCAGACCAGGCCATGGGGGGACAAAATCTCTTGCACCCTTGGCAGTTTCTAGACGTCAAGACCCTAAAACACTGAGGAAAAATTGAAAGGTCACTGGAAAAAACCTGGGGGATTCAGTATGAGAGAGTAGAGTGGTCTGGTCCCCAGACCCAGGGTAACAGAGAGGGGAGGAGGTAGAGGAACTTGCAGCAGTCACAGCAGCAGTAGGGACAGAAGTAGACACTGTTTCTGGGGCTCTAGGTCAGTGAGAAGGTCTTTTCGGCTGGCCAAGAAGGAAACAGAGTGTCCCCATAACTCTGGCCTCCTCAGATGACAGCAGTGGAGGCAGCAATGGACAGGGGCTCCCAAGGCAGGTAGCAACCCCCATCCATTGTTGAAGGTCTCATTGTAAAACCCTTGAGGGATCTGAGTCCTGTATGGTGGCCCTGCCCTCTCCTGAGCAGTTGATCTTAATCTCACACTGTATAGAAGCCCTGGCCCCACCTAAAACCCCTGAGGGATAGGAGCAGCTCATCTGAATCTCAGCCCCCAGTGCTGGCTTGGAGGAACTGGAGATGAGATGGCTGTGGAGAGGAAACTCAGAAGTCAAGTAACTGGCTGGGAAGACATTCAAAAAAGAAGAAAAAAATAAGGCCACAGAAGTTTACTTTCTTGAAGAACAGATGTCTTCCCCCAACCTTTAGGATGAGGAAAATCGAGATATACTGTCAGAGGAAGTCAAGGCCTCTGTCTCCAGGGCCTCCAAAGGGAACTTCAATTGGTCTCAGGCAATAGTAGACCTTAAAAAACAAGTTAGCAGCCTACTAAAGGAGAACCAAAAAAATGCTGAGGAAAATAACAGCTTTAAAAAGAGGCTAACTCAATTGGAAAAAGAGGTCCAAAAAGTCAATGAGGAAAAGGAGGCTTTAAAAAGCAGAATTAGCCAAATGGAGGAGAAGGTTCAAAAGCTCCCTGAACAAAATAATTGGTTGAAAGAGAGAACTGAGGTCAGGGCAGTTAGTAAACAAAACTAAAAATTTGAAAAAATAGAAGATAATGTGAAATATCTCATTGGAAAAACAACTGAACTAGAAAATAAATCTAGGAGAAAATTTAAAAATTATGGGATTACCTGAAAGCCATGATTAAAAAAAAGAGCCTAGATATTATCTTCCATGAAATTATCAAGGAAAACTGCCCTGATATTCTAGAACCACAGGGCAAAATAAATATTGAAAGAATCCACCCATCACCTCCTGAAAGAGACCTGAACAGAGAAACTCCTAGGAATATTGTGGCCAAATTTCAGAGTTCTCAGATCAAGGAGAAAATACTGCAAGCAGCTAGAAAAAAACAATTTGAGTAGTGTGGAAATACAATCAAGATAACACAGGATCTGGCAGCTTCATCATTAAGGATCAAAAGCTTGGAATAGTAGATGGAGAGATTGTACACACACACACACACACACACACACACACACACACACACAGTACAGGATGTGTTGAATCAGAAGAGATGATATCCACACAAAAATAAAATAAAATAAAAATTAAGAGATGAGGGAGGAAAATTCCAGGAAGAGAAAGGGAGAAATGCAATGGGGCAGGCTTTAACTCACAAAAGAGGTAAGAAAAATCTTTTTTCAATGGAGGAGAAAAGGAAGAAGGAGAGAGGGGGAAAATGAAGCTACTCACTCCACATGTAGCTGAAGGAGAGAATAACATGCTCACTAAATTTGATATAAAAATTTATATCACACCACAGGAAAGTACAGAAGGAGGTGAGAAGTGGGGTGAGGGGAATGATAGAAGGGAGGGCAAATGGGAGAAGGGAGTTATCAGAAATAAACACTTTCCAGAAGGGGCAAGGTCAATTGTGGGGGAAAAAATAAGGGGGGATAGAGTAAGACAGAGGGTAACATAATTAGTATTACATAACATGATTATTGTGGAAGTCTTCTGCAAAATGATGCATATTTAGTCTATTGAATTGCTTGCCTTCTCAGCGGGGTTGGGGAGGGAGGGAGACAAGTTGGAATTCAATAAATATTGAGAATTTTTATTGCATAAAATTGGGAAATAAGAAATACAGGAAGTGGGGTATAAAAATTTATCTTGCCCTACAAGAAAAGAGAGAAGATGGGGATAAGGAAAGGGTGTGGTGTGATAGAAGGGAGGGCACAATGAGGGAAGGAGTAATCAGAATACAAGGTATTAGTAAGCTAGAGGAGGGGAGCGATGGGGAGAAAAATTGGACATGATATAAAGTGAGGTAAAAGCAATTAGTATTTAAAAAATTGACTGAATTAATTAGTGAGAATAAATCAATGACATCATTAGTTTGGGGAAAAGAACTTTAGTCTAAATTTTCTAGAGGAAGGTAACTTCGGGTACATTTTGGCATTGATGGAAAAGTTTTAATGATAAATTTGATTTTATGATTGCTATATAATCAGGAACTAGAACATGTATAGAAAGGCGTGTAAGCCACTTAAGACTGGCCTCAAAAGATGTTCCTTAGCAAAAGTGAAATTATAATCATATTTGAAACCTAGTTATTGGAACTTGCCATTTTTAGATGCTATGGAACTATTAAGTGACTATTCTTCTGAGTCTAACTCTAGGTATGGATAGCAAGAAAGGTGATCTGAGCCTCCAATCCATGATGCCAGTAAGCTGGTGAAATGGTGGTATGAACTGCAAAAGGTGATTTCATGGGAAGGGTGGGAGAACGGCTGTTCAGTCTGGACTGAGGTAGAATTCTTCTGATTCAATTTCCCCACTGACACCTGGCAGACTTTAAGCCTGATTGAAAGCAAGTGGACAATCTAATCCTGCCTGGAATTGGCATGAAGTTGGGGAGATATTGTATCCCTGCAATTTCCCTACTCTTGGTGGCAATTTCCTGTAGTCAAAAGGTTTGTAAGCATAATACCAGATCTATTAAATTATAGATTATTGGCAGGGGAACATTAGAGGTTAAGTCTAAAATTAAACTATTAGGCATAGGACTTTAGACCAACAACAATAAGTTAGGGTCCTTTAATTCTCAGTAATATTGTGGAGACAATTAGGTCAAGAGCTTGTGAAGTTAGCAACATAGATATTATTTGTGTCTTAGTTGGTTAATGTTTAAAAAAAATTCTTTTGTAGTCCATATTGTAAATTCTTTAAAAAGAAGTATCACCTGACCAAAAGTTTGAATTGTTTTATCTGTTATAAACTGTGTTTAAAATGAAAAATAAAGTTGATTGGTAGATTCAAAAAAAAAAAAACAGACTAACTCAAATGACAAAAGAAATCCAAAAAACCAATGAGGAGAAAAATGCCCTAAAAAGCAGAATTGGCCAGATGAAAGGAGATCCAAAAGCTCACTGAAGAAAATAATTTCTTAAAGATTAGAATGGAGCAGATGGAAGCTAATGACTTTATGAAAAATCAAGAAATTATAAAACAAAACCAAAGGAATGAAAAATATCAGACAATGTGGTATATTTCATTGGAAAAACAATTGACTTAGAAAGATCCAGGAGAGACAATTTAAAAATTATTGGACTGGGCGGAGCCAAGATGGCAGAGTAGAAAGACTCACATTTGCTATCTCCAAACCCACAGCCCATGGATTCCCTCTAAAAAGAACTCCTGACAAATTCTGGAACAGTGGAAGCTGTGCAGAAACACAGTGAAGGAGATTTCCGTTGCAGAGAGCCCTGAAAAACCGACCGCAAATGTACCCCTGCCGAGCCCTCCCCTCCCCTGCCCCGGCCATGTGGCACTGAGAGGAGAGAGCAGAGCCCAGCAGGCGTCAGGGACCTGATTCTCCCGCGACTGCGAAGGTCCCTCCACCCACAGACTCACAGGTCAGTGAGAGAGACAGGCTGAGAGGGGAGCGGGGGATCTCCGGGACTCGGACCCCCTCAGGAGGCAGCGGCCACAGCAGAGGCAGAGGCAGCTCTGCCCCAGACTCCCGGGGCAGGCAGGGGCTCTGCCGCAGCTCCATTGCAAGAGATCTCTGCATAAACCCCCTGAGGGGACTGAGCCTGAGAGGCGGCCCTGCCCCCACCTGAGAACCAGCAGATAAGCTCCCATTGAAGAGCAGTCAGGCCTGCCGCCAAAAGCCCTGAGGCTGGGGAGCAGCATTTGAATCTCAGACCCCAAGCACTAGCTGGGAGGTCCTAGGCCAAGGGGTGGAGAGGACTCTCAGAAATCAAGTAACTGGCTGGGAAAATGCCGAGAAAAGGGAAAAAAAGAAAGACCATAGATGGTTATTTTCTTGAGAAGATGATTCCTCCATTTGTCTCTGACGACGAAGAGGTCTGCTTACCATCAGGTAAAGACATAGGAGTCAAAGCCTCTGTATCCCAAATATCTGAA
>CM053774.1:19955077-19985539 GCA_028658325.1 Potorous gilbertii
AATAGCACCTTGAAAAATAGGCTAACTCAATTGGCAAAAGAGGTTCAAAAAGCCAATGAGGAGAAGAATGCTTTCAAGAGCAGAATTAGCCAAGTGGATAAAGAGGTGCAAAAGCTCACTGAAGAAAATAGTTCTCTCAAAAATTATTGGACTACCTGAAAGTCATGATCAAAAAAGAGCCTAGACATCATGTTTCAAGAAATTATCAAGGAAAACTGCCCTGATATTCTGAGATCAGAGGATAATATTGAAGGAATTCACTGATCGCCTCCTGAAAGAGATCCTGAAAGGAAAACTCCTAGGGATATTGTAGCCAAATTTCAGAACTCTCAAGTCAAGGAGAAAATATTGCAAGCAGGCACAAATAAACAATTTGAGTATTGTGGAAATACAATCAGAATAACATAAGATCTGGAAGCTTCAACATCATAGGATTGCAGGGTTTGGAATATGATATTCCAGAGATCAAAGGAGTTAGGAATAAAACCAAGAATCACCTCCCCAGAAAAACTGAATATAATACTTCAGATGAAAAATTGTTCATTCAATGAAATATAGGACTTTCAATTGTTCTTGATGAAAAGATCAGAGCTGAATAGAAACTATGACTTTCAAATACAAGAATCAAAAGAAGTATGAAAAGGTAAACAGGAAAGAGAAATCAAAAGGGACTTACTAAAGTTGAATCCCTACATGGAAAGATAACATTTATAACTGTTGAGACTTTTCTCAGTATTTGGGTAGCTGGAGGGATTATATACATATAGACAGGGTGGGCTGAATAGAAAGGGATGATATCTAAAAAAACAAAATTAAGGAGTGAGAGAGGAATAGATTGAGAGGAGAAAGGGAGAAATAGAATGGGGCAAATTATTTCTCACATAAAAGAGGAAAGAGAAAGCTTTTTTAATGGAGGGGAAGAGGGGAGAGGTGAGAAGGAAAGAGTGAACCTTATTCTCATCATATTTGATTTAAGGAGCGAATAGCATGCACACACAGTTTGTAATGAAAGTCTATTTCACACTACAGGAAAGTAGAGGATAAGGGGATAAGCAGAGTGTGCAAGTGATGATAGAAGGGATGGCAAATGAGAAGAGGGGGTAATTAGATATAAACACTTTTGAGGAGAGATAGGGTCAAAATAGAGAATAGAATAAATGGGGGGGCAGGATAGGATGGAGGGCAATATAATTAGTCTTTCACAACAAAGGAAGTCTTTTTGCATGACTACACATATATAGCATATTTCGAATTGCTTGCCTTCTCTGTGGGGATGGGTGGGGAAGAAGGAAGGGAGAGAAGGTGGAACTCAAAGTTTTAAAAACGACTGTTAAAAATTGCTTTTACACACGCAATCTGGAAATAAGAAATACAGGTAATGAGGTTTAAAAATATATCTTGCCCTATAAGAAAATAGAAGAGATGGGGATAAGGGAAGGGAGGGGTGTGATAGAAGGGAGGGTAGACTGGGGGAAGGGGTAATCAGAATGCATGCTGTCCTAAGGCGGGTAGAGGGGAGAGATGGAGAGAAAGTTTGGAACTCAAAATCTTGTAGAAATGAATGTTGAAAACTAAAAATAAATAAATAAACTTAAAAACACTAAGATATTTTGGAACCTAGTTCTCTCATCTGTAAAAAGAGGGGGCTTGAGCAGGTGGCTTTTGAAGTCCCTCAATCTCTACATCTGTGATCCTATACCTGCATGATAACCAGAATCTGTCCCATGTCACAGTGGATAGGATATTGAACATGAGTCAAGAAGAGCTAGGTTCAAACCCTGCCTCTGATATTCACTATCTATGTAACTTTGGGCAAGTCACTTAGTCTATTTGTGCCTCAGTTTCCTCATCTGTAAAAGTAGGAGGTTGTACTCATTGGCCTCTAAGATCTCTTCCAGCTCTAAATCTATGATCCTAGAAACATCTTGATTCAAAAAGAATGTTCTTAATTTTAAAAATAACACCACAGCCTCAGTGACTCTTCACTTTTCATTCAGGGGCCAAAGTTTATCTTAATTTTGCTTAATAGCAAAGTTGTCATTAGTTTGTTCTCCTTTGCAACTCACCGCCTGCCTCAAAGTTCTTTGCAGATAATTGCTGAGGACTGTTTATTTACTTGACTTTCAAACTCAAGGAAGTTGGTGGGGGTTTTTAATTTGTTTTTGTTTTGATTCTGTTGGCAGAAAGCTTTCCTAAATCCCTAGTTCTTCCAGTGCCCCAATCTCCAGCCCTATGGCATATTTCTCAACACAAAAGTTTTAAAGCATAATTTCCTGAGCCTATATCCATCTTTTCCCTCTTGTCTCCAGTGGACCTCTCTGTCTAGTGTCAGCTGACTCCTTAGAATGTCCAGGACTCCATCCTCCATCTAAAAGATGATGCTCAATTTTTGCCACTACAGGAAAAGAGAAATCAAGTGTAAGTACAGCCGATAGACTTTAGCCAGGCACTTCTAGGCTACATCCCAGCACACCTTCCCACTCACTATCATTTATTTCCCCAATTCTGAGATACAGTGTGTGTGAGTTCATGGCCTCAGACTAACAAAGACACCCATGAATGCTCTACCATCCCCACAATGAATCATAATCTATCTTCTCCTGAGTTTCCTAGCTCCATAAGCAACTAGGTGATAAAGTGGACAACACTATACCTGGAGTCAAGAATATCTGAGTTCAAATCTAGCTTCTGACACTTATTAGAAAAACAACTTAACCTCTGCCCAAGTCAGTTTCCTCATCTATAAAATGGGAATTATAGTACCATCTATCTCCCAGGGTTGTAGGAGATACTACAATGGGTAGAGGGCTAGGTCTGCAATCAGGATTCAGACACTTCCTAGTTGGGTGATACTGGACAAGTCTCTGCACACTGTTTGCCTCCGTTTCCTCATCTGTAAAACAAGTTAGAGAACTAAATGGCAAGCCACTCTGGTATCTTTGCCAAAAAAACCAAATGGTATCACCAAGAACCACACATGACTACAAATGACTGAACAACAAATAAAGTGGAATGGGCTATTTAGAAAAGTGTTGGGTTCCCCATCATTGAAAGTTTTGGATATTTTAGATACCTTCTTGTTTTGCTCAGGAATAAGTTGGACTAGACAATCTCAGAGGATGCTTCCAACAAGAGGTATGCTGGTAAAAATTTAACAGCCAGTACCCCAAAAAAATTCCTTTAGTGTAGGCATATTTTTACATATTTAAGTATATACTTTATATATACTTTACATATGCTACATATACAAAATATATTAAACTATTAAGTATATTACTTAATAACAATAAATAAGTATATTAAATATATATTAAGTATATATTATAAGCATATATATTTTATGTATAGTATGAATCATTAATATTTTCTCCATCACTTCCTTAAGTTTACCAGACCCACAATCTAAGAAGTGGTGAAGTGGTCTTAAGTACAACAAGTTTAAGAAGCCATGTTCTAGACAATCAACAAAATAATAAACTGGATTTAACCCTGGTTTTTAGCATTTGCCAATTTCCAAGATATAAATAATCACACTGAAATTTTAACAACCAGGTGAAAGCCAATTGAAGCTGGATCCAGCTCAACACTGCTTCCAACTCTGGGATTCTGATTCTGTGTTGGATAAGAACTTCTGTGGAATGGGATACTAGACTTAATGAGCTCGAAAATCCCTTACACCTATGAAGATCTCTAACAACAGTGTACCTAGTCCTATTTTAGATATGTTAGTTGCCAGCATAAAGCACACTGAAAAATCTAGAACTTTCAAAACTAGTAAAGCTTTTCAAACTAACATATAATAAGATATTAAGCACTGAACTTCACCTACTAGCCAATCCCCAGATTTCACCAGAAAGACAAGATAAGGGCTCCTGTAGGGTAAACACCCAATGATCCAGGTGGGGCAGCCACGTAGTGGATGAACTTTTCCAAGACTGGCCTAGTACAAGAATCTAAAGGTATTTAGCTATCTAGGGAAGAAGGCAAGTTATCTGAGAGATTCATGTTTCATAAAAATCAACTACAAAACACAAGAAACCAAACAAAAACAAAAAAGAAATGAAAATAACTGTCTTGAAAGTTGCACCAATCCATCAGGTCATATTCCCTACTTCACAGAAACTTTCCTTGTTAAACTAAATCAAGGTAACTTACTGCAAGCAGTCATCAGTGTGTAGCTTTACAAATCTGATGGGTGCCAGTTGTACTGCACACAAATTCTTAGAGGCAGAAAAACCTAATGCAGGAGTGGGGAACGTGTGGCCTCTAGGTCACATGTTCTAGGTCTTTGGGGGCAGCCTTTTGACTGAGTCCAAGCCTTACAGAACAAATCCTTTTATTAAGTTCTTTTATTTTATTTGTTCTGTGAAATTTGGATTCAAGTCACACTTAAGGATCCAGAGGGTCCTTCAACAGTTACTAATATGATCCCTGCTGTTCTTTCTAGCACTAATTCTATAAGCTTATGAGCTCCTACTATACTGGAAGAGCTTCTGGTATAGTCAAGTAGCCAGCCATCTGTCTATCATCCCAGGTTGTGCTTGTCCTTTGTTCTTGAAGAGGACCATGACATCAGGAAGATGATGATATGACTTGCAATTGACTTGGATTTGAGTGAGAGAGGACTGTGTAAGGTCACCAGTGAGTCCAATGATCAGATATTCATCAGGACAACTGGAGATGGCCCGGGATGCAATGGGAGTCCCTGGTCCTTTTAGTTTCAGACCATCCCAGCCAGTGTCAGATAGACTCAGCACTACAAGGGTAGTCACTAGGTAATGCATTTTGTTTTGGTCACAACTCATTTAAACTATTTCATACTGCGTGGAGTAGAAGTCTGCAATAAACATTATCAGTGAAATTGTGGCTCTTTGGAGGCATCAAAGCAAACATTATTTGGAAAGCAGGAAGAGAGGGAAACCTAAGAACAAATCATGAACTAGATATTGGTTTGTGTTACCTATGTTCAATGGACTAACTAATTAGAAAGGCAATCTGCCCTGGGCGTCTCTTTTCTCATCTGTAAATTAAAAGATTTCTACCATCTTAATTGCTTTCTATAGCATTTAGAACTAAAAATAATAGATAGATATTGAATGGTTGTTGTCCTTCCTTCTGGAATAAGGTCAAAATTACATCACTATGTTGGGGAGTCAATGTATGGTTGTGTCCAACTATGGCTTTCAATACAATCTTGGAAGGTTCCACCACAGATCAGGCACAAATAGTCCATTTGATGGATAGATGTAACTGAGAGGAAGGGGAAAAAAAGATCCTAAAAATTGGAGCTGTCCAAAAGTGGAATTGACTGCCTTGATAAAAAAAAATGGACTCTCCATATGTCAAAGTGGAAACCAAATTGCCATTTGCCAAAGATAACAAGGGAAGCAGTACCCTGGTTCAGGTTTGGGCAAGATCAATTCTGAGGTTATTTCCAATTGTGAAATTGCATGATTCCTTATGATCGTGTTATTCTAAAGGCTTGTTTTTGTTGTTTTTTAATCAAGAGATCATCTAGCCAAAACCTCCAATTTCCTCCTTCCCAACCCAGTAGCAACCAGTAGCAACACTGAGCAGGTTGCTGAAGGAATGATTCATTGAGGAAAGAATGTTGAGTAGGTAAATAATTCGGCTTTCTCCTATCATGCTTTCCTGTTCTTGGGGGAGAAGGAGGGATAGGATAAGAGGAAAACTAAGAACTAAACACATGAAATTTTCCAGTAACACCTCCTAGACCAATGATTACAATAACTCACCAGCTTCCAATACTTTAAAGCCTAGAGTTCAAAAGTATATTTATGTAACCACTTCTCATCATACTTCTAACTTTGTTTTTCAGTGACCTGAGGCTGACTTGAACTAAAGATCTAAAGTATTCATGTTCAAAGCAATACAGGAGAGGTGCAGAAGGAAAGGCACAGCCTAGAGTCATTAAATAACACTCCAAAATGGCTATAAAGTGTGAACTAACAATTCACCTGCACCTCTTAAAATCTCAACTTTCCTTCAAAACTCTGCTCAAGATATCTCTTACATGAAGCTTTTACTAATTTCCATAAATGCAATATTCTCCTCCCTCAAAAGGAAATTTTTTTGGCCATGTATTCATTTTGTGGCTATTATAAAAGTCTCCTCCAATAGAATTTAAACTCCCTGATGACAGGCACAATTTTACTTTTATATTTCTTTGCACTCCCAGAACGTAGACTGTACTTGGCACAGAGCAAGCTCTTTATAAATATTTATTGACTATTTGATTGATTGTTTGTTTCAGGGTTTATAAGGGTTGATATCTCCCAGTATCTCTGACCCAGGATCTTTATGGAGTAAGTGTTTGAAAAATAGAGGGGATGAAGAGAGAGAGAAATTCTGCCTATGGGTTTTAATCCCTGAAAGACTAGTAGACATCAAGCCAAACCATAAGACACTAAGATCCAAGAGCCAGCTTGAATGGCCCAACATTACAGTGTGTGTTGGTATCAGAGCCAAAACAAGAACCAAAGCCACTTTGTGTCAGATGAAGAGATTTCTCCAAAGCAAGAGCTTGAGTAAACAAGCTGAAGCAGTCCAAGGATTTTTCATACCTGGATCTCAGCAAGGAGAGTATAAAATTTCCAAAGGGCAACAAAGGTATAAACGCCATAATTATACCTACAGAGAAAGGAGTTCTGAGTCCTGGGCCTGAAAAGGCACCTGAATTCTGACTCCTTTGATCCAGATAGCCATGCCTGACTCTCCAAGAAAGAAAAATGGCTAAAAGAGTGTCATGGGTGTCCAAGAAGCATTTAGTGTTTCCAGGTAATGAATGATAAAGAAAAAAGACCAAGGGTATTATTCAAAGGAGGTTATTTTTCAGAGCCCATGAGCTGGAGCTAGGCCTATGATCCATGCTGTTGGAAGAGCACAAGGGGTGTTGCTACCATGAATGGATGACAAAGAAAGTCCCTAGGAGTCATTGATGGAGAATGTCATAAAACAATATTCATTAGGGAAGGGGAACCAATTGTGGCTTTGACAAGAACATTAAGAAGCATGTTTATTTGATTCTGATATAAACCTCTGAGATAAGATGCAGGTAGTCTTTTTTGAACTGAAAAGCTGCCAGAGCAACAAAATGATTATGGGAAAAATTTGAAGTGGGGAACATCAACTCTCATTGCCAGGTGATTATTATTGAGCTTCCCTAATAATCTATAAATTCCATAAGATTAGGACCTGTTCTTCCTTTCATATTTCACGTTTTATATTCCCGTAGTGATATGGGTGATAACAGTGATTTGGGTGTAACTACAGGAAGGTAGAAAAAACTTAAAGGATTGTAGGACAAAGGTTGCCCACTCCACCCTGCTGCTGCAGTATTACTCAGTAACACTCCAGGGTAAATAGAATGTCTCTGGTACCTGTGGCCAAGGGTATAATGGGAATTAAAAGAAATTACTCACTATAAGCCAACTGTCAAGCAGGCCTGGGAGGGTTCATGTGCAGGGACAAGTAAAATCATTCAGAAAACAATTTTACCTGGAGGACTTTGGCTGTGCTGGCTGAATGTGGCTGTGGGCTAGTGCCACAAAAGAGCTAAAACAGTCCTGAAGTTATTCATTATCTTACTGGAAATCTCTGCACCTCTCCTGACTGAGAGGGGACTTCATCTAGCAGCTACAGGCCTATAGAAAAATGCTCAATTCATAAATATGTATTAAGCATGTACTATACACTAGGCACCATTATGCTAAGCTCTGGGAATACAGAAAGTGGAAGACAGTCCATCTCAAGAAGCTCACAATCTAATGAGAGATATGACAAGTAAGTATATACAGGTTAAAAAGAAAATAATTAACATACAGAAGGTGCTAGATTTAAGTTGCTTTAAGTTGGCTTCCTGTAGAGGATGAGATTTTAGTTAACACTTAAAGGAACCCAGGGAAACCAGCAGGCAAAGATGAGGAGGGAGAACATTCCACAAATGGGGTTCAGTCAGAAAAAAAATTCCCGAGGTTAAGAGATGGGATGTCTTGTTTATGGAACAGCAAGGGTGCCATTGTTACTGGATAGAAGAGAACATTTGAGGGATTAAGGTGCAAGAAAACTAGAAAGGTAAGTGGGGGCAAGGTTAAGAATGCCAAACAGGATTTTGTAGATGATCCCAATGGTAACAGGAACCACTGAAGTGTATTGAGTTGAGGCAGGGAAACATCAGTTATTAGTGTAGCAGAAAAAGCAGCCCAGTAGATGACATCAGCAGCTTTGTTAGACGGCAGAAAACTACTGCTTAGAAGATAAGGTTGTGCAACCCACAGGACACAACTCTAAGAATGTGAGTTCTCTAGGCTATATATGTTCCATTCTCCACACCTTACCATTGGAGGGGCAGAAATCTATAGGATAGTATACAGCTATGGAGGGAGGAGGAGTTTCCTTTATTTATATTACTGTTTTATTTAATCCAGTACCTTTCCTTTGTATCACTTGGCTTGGAGGAGGAAGAGGAAAATAAAAAATGAGGGGAAGAATAACAAAGAGGAGAAAAAAAGAAGAGAATGAAGAAGAGGAAGAAAGAGAAGGTGGAGCTCACATTAAAGGGGCGAAGCCATGTTCCCTAGTGAGCTAGGGATGCTTAATCTGGATAAGAGAAGTCTTTGTAACAATATGATCATTGCAATCAAGCACCTAAAGAATTGTCTTCCTGAATATGACCAAGACTCATTCTCCTTTGCCAAAGAGAGGAGAACTAGGAACAACTGGGTGAAAGTTTCAGAGGGGTAGATAAAAGGTCAATACAAAGAATAAAATTCCAATTATTTAGAGCTGTCCAAAAATGGAATGGACTTACTGAAGAGGGAGTAAGCTTCCTTCCACTTCAAGCAGAGACTGAAGGACCACATATTGGGGGTGTTGTGGAAGATTCTTTTTCAGGTATGGGATAAACCAAATGCTTCTAACATTCTCTCCATCTCAGTTCTGAAATTCTATACGTTTGTTCAATTGAATTGAAAGGACTCCAATTGAATTCCCATAATACATATAGTTCTGAGCTCCTAGTGTTACATTCATTCTTTAAAAATGAATAAATTACAAATCAAATTCATATGCTTGCTTTCCTAACAATTACTGATTTTTTTAAAGCAGAAAAATGGCCTGATCACATGGGTGCTATATTCATATAGCAATATGCAATGGAGATTTGAGAGGAGAGAGGAGAGGCAAAGTTACAGATTAGGAGACTATGCCTGATAATTTAACACAGGGCTAAGAAGTAGCCTTGATTATGACTATTTGTCTTTTAATGGATTTAGGGTGAAATGGTTGGCAAATATCCCTTTATTTGGCACAGGGAATCTTATATTTTTCCTTCTAGTCAAGATTCTCTGGCCAAGTCTGATTAGTATTTTTCTTCCACATCCCAGAGGCTGTGTCAGAGGGTTCCTATTATCCACTTTATTTTCTTGCAGAATTGAAATGACAGATATATCACACAGCTTGAAGGCATCAGAAGGAATATAAAAAAAAGTAACTTAAGCTCTTGCCCTGTCAAGAGTACTTGGGTCTCCACAGGGAACAAATGCCTCAGATGGCCGGATATGGTTGTGTTGCCCACCCATCTCATCATGGCTAACACTTCACAGAGAAGGAGAGAGAAGAGAATACCGAAGGTCTGGATTCTCTATCCAATCCTTTGTTTAAGAGCCAGAGTTCTGAGTTCCAGGGCTGTCAGATATGCTTTCTGAACAGGGCACTTGGATTTGAAACAAACAACTGGAAGAATTTATAGCATTTAGGAAAACTTATGCTGGGTTTATGATGGTGATATAGTATACATCACACAGGCATCTCACGAAGTTCATGCAAACTTGAGATAAAGTTTCTAAGAATTCATCTTGAGGGAAGAGGATAACAATCCCTGGTGCAGTTACTGGCAATAAGCAGATGTGCCTGGCACTGTGTGGACTTGGTTTTTGCCATGGAGGGCAATGGGAACAGTGGTGGCAGAAGCTATCCAGCTGAAGGAACTTCAGAAGGAAATCGTACAGCCAGCTATCCAATGGCAGTGGCAATGAAAGCACATAGGAGCTCACAGAAAAACTGAGTGTGGCAGACATATAATTTTCTGCTTAGCTCAACATCCTGTTACTTTCCTAGTATGGAACCTCAGAATTTGGCCAATTCTGGACTTGGCTGTCATTCTTAATGTTGCCCTGCCTCCACTTCAGATACCAACTGGCCTTCCTTCCTTCTCACCTCCCCAACTCATCATCTGGTCCTTGATGCATCCTTGTTTGTACAGTTGTAAATAGAGGCAAAAAGTTGAGAGTGAAGGAAGAGAATGGAAGGGCAGCCCACTCTAGTCATTCCAACCTGGGTTAAGGCATATTAAAAGACTAGGCAGGATGTCAGGATAGCTGAGTAAACCTGAGAGAGCTAGACTTAGAGTTAGACACCTTTGATTCAGCATTCCACTTGAGCTGTATGAACTTGAGTGATCATTTAATCTCTTTGAGTCTCAGTTAACAATAAAATATGGCTATATCAAAATATTTCTAAGGTCCTTACTAGCTTCCATTAAACTCCTTGAGATCAGGGATTTTTTTAAATTTTTGTCTCAGTATCCCACCAACTCAGCATGGTGTCTGACATATAGTCAAGTCAACAGCATTTTATTAAATATGTGCTATGTGCCAGGCACTAAGATAAGCACTGGGGATGCAAAGAAAGTGACAAAAACAGTGCTTTCCTCAAAGAAGTCAGAGTCTAATGAGAGAAGATAACGTGTAATCAACTACATACAAAAAAAAGAATATACACAGGATAAATTGGAGAATCTCTCAGAAACAAGGCACCATCACTAAGGGAAATTGGGAAAGACTTCTTGAAGAAGGTAGTATTTTAGGTGACAGATGAGAAGGGAGAGAATTCTAGGCATGGGAACAGTCAATAAAAATATATGAAATAAGGAGGTGAAATCTCTCATGAGAAGAACAGCTGGGGCACCCCTGTCACTGAATCATAGAGTATTGGTGGGGAAAACGGGTAAGAAGACTAATTAAGAAGACTGATTAAGTAGAAGGGAATAAGGCTATGGTGGGCTTTAAAGAACAAACAGGTGTATCTAATAAAT
This sequence comes from Potorous gilbertii, assembly GCA_028658325.1. Taxonomy (NCBI): domain Eukaryota; kingdom Metazoa; phylum Chordata; class Mammalia; order Diprotodontia; family Potoroidae; genus Potorous; species Potorous gilbertii. The sequence goes on from CM053774.1 coordinate 19,966,191, forward strand.
TCTTGTTGATTGACTAAGTCTATGAGCCTATGACGCTGTGATGATCATATAATTCATATATAGCCCGTGGATGAACTTATAATTACACAATTGCACTAAGATTTTATCCCATAAGGATATTTTTGAGAGTTCCAGAGGTAAAAATGATGCTCTAAGAACTAGTCTCAAAAGTATGTATCCCACTCCCCTGAAAGAAGGGGCATAAATGATCCCCTTGACCTCTCCAAGTGTTTTCTAATTATATCAGTTACTCTAGTTCTATTAGGACCCTCAAGATACCAACTGACCTCACCTCTATGCAATTTGGGAAGACTGGAGGACCTTGTGCTGGTTTAGGGGACTCTGCCTACTTCTTGAAACACAGAGTACTTCTATAGCCATCCAAAGAATCCCAAGTTCCAAGGAAATATGTCAGTCATCAACAAGCACTTACAAATTGCTTACTATAGGCATATTTGGGGAGCAGGGGTGACTCAAGAAGGGATTTGTTTCAATCTAGATCCCTTTTTCCTCTCCTCTGGAACTATCCAGAATTAACTCCAAAAGTCAAAGTGCTGGAAGAGATTCTCTCACTCCAGCTTTTTTCAGAGTTCCGGAAGAGACCATAAGTTTACGTCTGAAACAGGACTAAAAGCAAGATTAGGAACTTGAAACTACCCAGGAAAGATTGCTGCTTGCTGTCTTTTGTTGTCAGTTCTTATTGATTGGTGGTTGTTTATATTAAATGAGATAATATTTGTAAAACATTTTAGCACAGTACCCGGCACATAGTAGACTTTTAATAAATGCTTGTTCCAAGTCATTTCCCAATTGATAAATGATCAAAGGATATTGACAGGCAAATTTCAGATGAAGACTCTATAGTCATTTGAAAAAAACGTTCTAAATCACTAGTAATTAGAGAAATGCAAATTAAAACTCCGAGGTGCCATTTCACACCTATCAGCTAGCTAATATGACAGAAAAGGAAAGTGACAAACCAAAAATTAGAGAGGATACAGGAAAATTAGAATACTAATACACTGTTGGAATTGGGAACCATTCTGGAGAACAATATACCCAAAGGGCTATAAAAACTGTGTCTGCTCTTTGACCCAGCAGTACCACTGCTCGCTCTGTATCCCAAAGAGATAGAAAATAAAAGAAAAAGACCTATATGTAAAAAAGTACTTATAGCAACTCTTTTTTGTGATGGCAAAGAATTGGAGATTGAGGAGATACCCATCAATTGGGAAATTTCTGAACAAATTGTGATATATGATTGTGATGGAATTCTGTTGTGGTCAGAAATGACGAGCAAGGTGCTTTCAGAAAAACCTGAAAAGATTTGCATGAACTGACAGAAGGTGAAGTGAGCAGAACCAGTAGGCAGTAAGAGCAACATATACAGTGATCAGCTATGAAGGACAGCTATTCTCAGCAGTATATGATTTAAGACGATTCTGAAGAACTCATGATCAAAAATGCTACCCACCTCTAGAGAAAGAACTGATGGCGTCCAAATGCAGATTGAAGCATGCTTTTTTTAAACTTTATTTTTCTTGGGATTTTTTGGGGGTGGAGTCTATATTTTCTTTTGCACAACTAATATGGAAATATGTTTTACATGACTGCACATGTATATCAGATCGTTTGCCTTCTCAATGTGTAAGGGTGGGAATGGATGGAGGGAGAGAATCTGTCATTCAAAATTTTTTAAAACAAATATTAAAAATTCTGTTTATTTGTAATTGAACAAAAATAAAAATAATATTCCTTCTCTCCTTATCTAATACATTTCAGTTATATTTAACAAGTACTTATTAATTACCTACATTGTGGTAGGCAATGAAGACAGCACATTACCCCTCCTCTCAAGGAGTTTGTGCATAGTGGGGGAAAGCACTGAATTTGGAGTGTTTTCAAACCCCATTTTCCCACTTACTGGGAAGGGGATAAACTGAAGTTGGAGGAAAGACGTTTGCATAAATATACCAAGGTGTAAAGGTTACTGTTCAATTAAACTCTGAAATAGGCAGATAGGAAGTGCAGCAAATAGAGTGCTGGACTTGGAGTCAGGAGGACCCAAGTTCAAATCCTGCCTCACTCTCAGCCTCTGTTTCCTCATCTGCAAAATAAGAATCATAAGAAAGCCTACTTGTCAGATTACATGAAACTAAGATTAAATGAGATAAGATTGGTAAACCTCTTTGCAAACTTGAGAGTGTTACATAAATACTAGCTCCATAAAAGATGAGCAAGTTAAGTGTCCTCCATAGGAACCTAATTGGAGGCCTGTAAAGGATCTGGGAGATTTTGAGATCAGTCAATTAAATTCAGATTTACTCCTCATGGGATGTCTTAAGTTGATCCCAAAAAACTCCCTTTTTAAAATTTCTCCCAAATTTCAGAGAAGACTTCAAGTTCTAGGTGAATAACCATAAATTAGGGATATCCAGTCATCTAGATATGGTTGCAGGGGTGGCTGACCAATTCATGACCAACAGGAGCTCTCAATATTACAAGTGCTTAATAAATGTTTACTGAATGAAAGGTATCAAACTCAAATAGAAATGGATCCCTACCAGCACCACATTGACTTAAAAAACCACAAATAAACAATATCCATTTTGCATTATATTTTAATTTATTTTGTAAAATATTTCACAAGTACATTTTCATCTGCTTTTGGCTATACCTGGGAGTTTTTCTTTTACACCATGTAGCCCAAGACTTAGACACTTCTTCTCTACCCTGGGTAAGTGCTAGGAAGGTGAGGTGCCATTTGATGGTAGCAGATTTCTGGAGGGGTTTTTTTTGGTGTTTTGGGGAGGTTGGGGGGGGTCTGGAATTGTGATTTAATGTGTGTAATGAAATTCGGGTTTGGAAAATCCTTCTACCAACTAAGATCAGCAATTCATCTACAACCTACAGTCCTAGGAAACTGCCCAAGAGCACTAGGAGTTTAAGTGATGTGACCTACCTATTTGTGTGTCAGAGGCTGAACTGAACCTTGCTCTTCCTCATGTCTCCATATTATCTCTCAAGCTAGGTTTATCACCTACCTTGACTCTCAGGCTACATTTATTGACCACACTGGCTCTCGTTAGGTTTATACTGGAGAAAATAGTAGAGGGGTTAATTCAAGCTGCCAAGAACTGATTTCCAAAGGGAAGAACACTTACTGCTCCTATCTCACAAATCCAGCCACATCAGACTTAACCCACACATCTCTGCATCTTGTGAAATTATACTGGGGAAAGTAAAAACTAATGATTTAGCTCTGCATTCCAATGCAAACAAAATACATGCAAGATTAAACAAACCACCACTTTGTAATATCAAAAATATGTGACCGTGACCATATTGACCAGTTTCCCCACATTGCAATTTCCCCACATTGCTTTCCTACACTACCCCACCCCAATCCTCAAATTGGACCCACATGTTACTACTTAAGGAAAGCCTATTGTCTTTTTCCTCCCAACCACACCATCCCCCACTCCCCAAAGTGGTTTGGCATTGTAAGTGCTCAATATTAATCTTAAATTTACTATTCCTAGAATGTAATTCAAAGAACTAAAATGGCCATGTATCAAAAACATTCTCTGCATTATTTCCTTTGGCCACATGATCCCTCTGCAAAAGGCATTCATTCTTAGCAGCACTTCTGAGAAGTGATAACATCTACTTACTCCTCAAACCCACTCTAGATTACAGTCAAAGGAGAGATAGGGACTGAAGAAGTGATTAAATGTTGGCCCCAAGCTTTCTACTGTCTTCCAACAGCAGACAAGTGGTGTTTATTGGAAACAAATGGAAGGACAGTTAACAGAAACAGGAACAATGGGAGAGAAAACAACCACGGGTCACTCTGCTCAAAACCCCCAAGAGGACCATTAGGATGGAACCTGACCCCAAAAGCAGGAAATTCCAAGATTCATCCCATGTTCCCTTCTATTTAGAGATGACCTAAGTGCAGGGCCAGACACAGAAACAGAGACAGAGGGACAGAGACAGAGATGAAAGAGGTCAGAGACAGTGAAAGAAAGACAGAAAGAGAGAGAGAGAGAGAGAGAGAGAGAGAGAGAGAGAGAGAGAGAGAGAGAGAGAGAAGAGAAAGGGAGGAGAGAGAAAAAGAAAAAGACAAAAAAGAAGAGACACAGAGAGAGAGAGAAAGAGAGTATCTGAGACCTATCTGTAGCCCTATGGGAGGTAGAATAGGCATCTCTAGCCTCTATTCCTTCACCTCTCCCCACCCTTCAAGAAAGAATTTTATTCCTGCCAGGAGGGGAAGCAGAAAGGGGCTAGAGGTCATTCTGCCCTCCTCAGTCAGATACTGGATAGCAGATACTCAGATACTCACTCTCACTCTCTCTCTCTCTCTCTCGTATAATAATATATAATAAAACTATATCTATCCACTCCCTTAAATAGTCTAGGCAATATGATCAAATCCAGTCTAACTTTGGATCTCTTTGTTGTCATAATTGTGAGAAAGGGTAGACTTCAATTTTTATATCCAAGGTTTGACCCTTTTCCCACCAGATATCAGTTCCACGATAAATACACAGTGAAAAGCAAAGAAGCCCATTTATTTTTTCTTTCTTTTTTCTTTTTTAATGTTTATTTAGTTATTTTTAATTTTCAACATTCATTTCCACAAAATTTTGAGTTCCAAACTTTCTCCCCATCTCTCACCTTCTCCACTCCATAATGCCTTGCATTCCGATTGTCCTTTCCCCCAATCTGCCCTCCCTTCTGTCACACCCCTCCCTTCCCTTATCCCCATCTTTTCTCTTGTAGGGAAAGATAGATTCCTATACTCCATTACCCGTATTTATAATATCCCAGGTGTACGCAAAAACAATTCTCAACATTCATTCCTAAAACTTTGTGTTCCAACTTCTCTCCCTTCCTCCCTCCCCACCCATCCCCACTGAGAAGGCAAGCAATTCAATACAGGTGATATATGTGTAGTTTTGCAAAAGACTTCCATAATAGTCATGTTGTGTAAGACTAACTATATTTCCTTCCATCCTATCCTGCCCCCCATTTATTCTGTTCTCTCTTTTGACCTTGTCCTTCCTCAAGAGTGTTTACTTCTAATTACTACCTCCTCTCATATGCCCTCCCTTTTATCCTCCTCCCCACCCCACTTGTCCCCTTCTCCCCTACCTTCCTGTAGTGTAAGATTGACTTTCATACCAAATTGAGCAAGTATGTTATTCCTTCCTTAAGCTAAATGTGAGTAAGCTTCACTTTTTCCCTCTCATCTCCTCTCTTTTCTCCTCCATTGAAAAAGCTTTTCCTTGCCTCTTTTATGAGAGATAATTTGCCCCCATTACATTTCTCCCTTTCTCCTCTCAATATATTCCTCTCTCATCCCTTCATTTTATCTTTTTCAGATATCATCCCTTCTTATACAACTCACCATGTGCTCTCTGTCTGTGTGTGTATATGTGTGTGTGTGTGTGTGTGTGTATAATCCCTCCAACCACCCCAATACTGAGAAAAGTCTCAAGAGTTAAAAATATTATCTTTCTATGTAGGAATGCAAAGAGTTCAACTTTAGAAAGTCCCTTATGATGTCTCTTTCCTGTTTAGCTTCTCATGCCTCCCTTGATTCTTGTGCTTGAAAGTCAAATTTTCTATTCAGTTCTGGTCTTTTCATCAAGAATGCTTGAAAGTCCTCTATTTCATTGAATGACCATTTTTTCCCCTGAAGTATTATACTCAGTTTTGCTGGGAAGGTGATTCTTGGTTTTAATTCTAATTCCTTTGACTTCTGGAATGTTATATTCCAAGACTTTCGATTCCTTAATGTAGAAACTGCTCAGTCTTATGTTATCCTGATTGTATTTCCACAATACTCAAATTATTTCTTTCAAGCTGCTTGCAATATTTTCTCTTTGACCTGAGAACTCTGGAATTTGGCTACAATATTACTAGGAGTTTCTCTTTTCAAATCTCTTTCAGGTGATCTGTGGATTCTTTTAATATTTATTTTACCCTCTGGTTCTAGAATATCAGGGCAATTTTCCTCGATAATTTCATGAAAGATGATGTCTAGGTTCTTTTTTTGATCATGACTTTCATGTAGTCCCATAATTTTTCAATTGTCTCTTCTGGATCTATTTTTTCCCAGTCAGTTGTTTTTCCAATGAGATATTTCACATTATCTTCTATTTTTTTCATTCTTTTTCTTTTGTTTTGCAACTTCTTGGTTTCTCATAAAGTCATTAGTTTTCATCTACTCCATTCTAATTTTTAAATAACTATTTTCGTCAGTGATCTTTTGAACCTCCTTTTCCATTTGGCTAATTCTGATTTTTAAAGCATTCTTCTCCTCATTGACTTTTTGGACCTCTTATGCCAATTGAGTTAGCCTATTTTTAAAGATGCTATTTTCTTCAGCATTTTTTTGGGTCTCCATTAGCAAGCTCACTTTTCATGATTGTCTTGCATCACTCTCATTTCTCTTCCCAATTTTTCCTCCACCTCTCTTACTTGATTTCCAAAATCCTTTTTAATCTGTTCCATGGCCTGGGACCATTGTATATTTATTTTGGAGGTTTTGGAAGTCTTGACTTCTTCTAATGGTATGCATTGTTCTTCCTCATCCAAAAGGATGGAAGAAAATTCCTGTTCACCAACAAATAACCTTCTATAGTCTTATTTTTTTCTCTTTTTTGGGCATTTTCCCAGCCAGCTAGTTGACTTTTGAATCCTTTGTCAGAAGGAGGGTATGCTCAGGGACCTGTAAGTTCTCAGTTCCTCCAAAGTAACACAATCAAGGGAGAAGAGTTTACTCCTCTCCTGGCCTACACATTGGTCTGGGAGCAACTGAAAACTTTTCTGTCCAGAATCTATGAGTAGTAGAATTCTCTCTCCACAACTGCCTCTAGCTCCACCAAGTCAGTGCTTTTCCTCACCCCAGGGCCCTACTCAGGGCTGAGATTCAGATAAGCTGCTCAATTCCCCCAGGGGCTTTAGGCAGAGGGCTCCAAAAATAGATGCTGATGCTGCAGTGGCTGCTGCCAGCAGTCCAGACCACGTTCCCTTCTTCTGGGTAAAGGAGCTTTCTCCCTGACCTTTGAAACTGTCTCTGGTATTTGTGGGTTGAGCAGTCTGGGAACTGCTGTGACCAGTGGCTCCCTGAAGCCTGTTCCAGGTCCTTTCGCTGCCACACCACGCAGCCCACACTAGGCTGCATTCTGCCTGTGATAGACCTTTCCTGTCATCCTTCCAGGCTGTCTTGGGTTAGACATCTTTCACTCTGTTACTTTTGTGGCTTCTGTTGCTCTACAATTTGTTTAGAGTCATTTTTTACAGATATTTTATGGGCTATGTGGGGTTTGTCTTTCTACTCCATATTCTTGGTCCATCTTTTTACAGGTCCATCCTTCTACTCCACCATCTTGACTCCTTCCTTCAGCCCATTTATTTTAAAAGGTAGAAAACAGAAATAAGAGAAGGTATGCATTTGTTGTTTTTGCTCAGTAGATCAGTCACCTCCAACTCTGTGACTTCATGAACCATAGCACACCAGGTTCTTCTGTCCTCCTCTGTCTCTTGAAGTCTGTCCAAGCTCATGCTCATTGCTTCCATGACACTATCTACCCATCTCATCTTCTGCCATCCCCTTTTCTTTTTGCCTTCAATCTTTCCAAACATCAAGGTCTTTTCCAAAGAGTTCCATCTTCTCACTATGTGGCCAAAGTACTTAAGCTTCAGCTTCAGCATTTGACTTTTCAGTGAATAGCCTGAATTAGCAGGAGAATATACACCAGAAAATACAGTCTCTAAGAAAGAGCCTCAGATTTTATCCCAGGGGAAATTCCCCATAGAAGTCTCTGGTGCAGCACACTGGGGATGGGGACATGATGGAGACCTCCAGCTCCTTTCATCTTGGCTCCTTTCCAGAGTCTTTTCCTTCAGAAAACCCCTGAAGTCAGTTGGGTTTCTGCCATCTTCTCTCTGGAAGCTAGAAGCCATAAGTGCCCAAAGCAGTTGGAAGCTCAAAGACCTGAAGCTTGAGGAGTCTCCAAGAGAACTTGACTCCTGAAAAATCCAGAAGAACACAAATGCAGGCTGAAGTTCTACTTTAACCAACTCCAACCTGCCCCTTACTCAGGTTAGGGCATTCCTCTCTACCAGTGAGGATAAAGTCCCATACCAGTGGGTTTTGAGACCAGAGTTATATTCAACATATATAATATATGTGTTATCTCATTTGATTCTCACAGGAACTCTGGGAGGTAGGTGATGCATCCCCATTTTACCTATGGGAAAATCAAGGCTCATAATGGTTAAATGATTGGTCCAAGTCAGAGCTGGGACTTAAACACAGATCCATTGGTCCCAGTTACAGTCCTTTGTTTGTTAAATACAACTGCACCTCTATGGTCTTTAACCTTATGCTTGTTAAATTCTGACACATTTTGGTAGTTCTGTACCATGACTATTTTAGAGATGAGGACACACTAAACTCTGTGGTTAAAATTGCCCTACTCATCTCTGTTTTTCTATACAACTTTGAACAGGAGAGGAAGGAAGGAAGGAAGGAAGGAAGAAAGGAAAGAAGGAAGAAAGGAAGGAAGAAGGAAGGAAGGAAAGCCAAGCTCATGCTTCTCAAGGTGATTTTACAAAGGGAGTGTTCATCTGAGATTTCAGTCAACAATGCCCCTAATCCCCAACTACCTGCCAAACCATTCAACTGGAAGAGGTCAAGGACAACCAGGTCATTAAAACTTGCATTTCTTCTAGCCTGTGAATAAGTAATCCCTGCCCATGCAGTCTGGGTTGTTATTATCAGAACAAACAGAAGGGTCTGTTCTCCCCTTCCCTCATCTCTTTACCCCTATCCCCTAGCCAGGAAGAATAGTGGAGTTTCCCCATTTCCCACCAGGGAGCTGAGCAGGACATGTTCAGGTCTCCTTCACCTTCCACTGATCTCATTAAAATCTGGTTTGAATCATAAGATCCTATGTTCTCCCTCTTGCAGGAGGGTTGGCAAAACTCCCTCTTTTTTTAAACCTATTAAAAATCTATTTTGTGAAGAATCATAAGACAGGGAGCAATCATTACATAGGTGAGAATTCATAGATTACAGCATTTAAAAATTGGAAAGATTATCAGCTAAAAGGGACCTTAGAGATAGATGCCATCATTTTACATATGAGGAAACTGAGGTTCAGAGAGCGAAACTGAGATGCCCAAGGTCATACAGCTTATATGTTTGTTTGCCTACCTCTCTCTAGGCAGCACATAGCTTCTTCAAGCTTCAATTCTTAAAAGGACCCTGGAAATGCCCCCCACATGTGACTGTAGTTATGGGATTTTCCAACCTGTTTTCAATTAATGTGCTATGTATCACTCAGTCCTATCCCTTTTCAATCAAAAAAATATATAAAATCCATTCCAACTCTACTGTCAATCCTGATACCTCAGGGATCTCCCAAAGTACATTCCAAAATAATGCAGGATATTTCACAAAACATAGTGGAAAAGTGGGACTAATAGAGATCATAGATGTCACTAGGACTAGGGAGAAGATAGAGTCCCCAGGTCCAGCATCCTGGTTAGACCCATGTTAGCACAGTGCCTAGTACTTAATAGCTTAATAAATGCTTATTGATTTTACCGTATCTAGAGCATTGTGTTGAGTTCTAGGGATGATGTTTTAGGAAGGACGTTGATTAACTGTAGACCATGGAAATGAAGACATCCAGGACAGTGAAGGATTTCACCTTGGATGAAGGAACAGGGACTATTTAACCTGGAAAAGAGAAGACTTAGGGGACAAGGACAGCTGTCTCCAAGTATTTGAAGGGTTTTTGTGTGGAAGATAGGTGAGATTTATTCTACTTGGCCCAAGGAGATAGAAATAGGAACAACTGGTAGAAGTTGCAAAAAAGCAAATTTGGGTTTGACATCAAGGAAAAAAAATACTTCCTGATATGTTGTTGTCCAGTCACGTCCACCTCTTCATGATCTCATGGACTTATCCATGGGGTTTTCTTGGCAATAGTTTGCCATTTAGTTCTCCCATATATCCCCACTTTATGGATGAGGAGCTGAGGCATATAGGGGTTAAGTGACTTGCGCAGGGTCACACAGTTATTAAGTGTCTAAGGCAGGATTTGAGCCCAGACCTTCCTGAGTCCAAGCCCAGTGCTCCATTGAGACGCTTAGATACCCCATTCTCAAAATACAGAGCTAGCCAAAAATGGAAAGGGCTGCTTGAGGAGGTGGTAGTTGTCCTCACAAGAGACCTTCAAGAAATTTTGCCAGAAAACTATGGCAAGATTTGTATTCCAATAGTCATTCATTAGACTGTTGACCTCCCTGCCCACCATGACTCTATAAAAACAGATTTTGCCCCTTTTGATCAAGAGGACACATAAGTATCTAGCATACCATTGGTCTAAAACCATTTGTGAAATAAATACAAAGTCATTTGGGAGGGCAAATAACCAGAAAAGACTCCATTAAGGTAGTTGAAAGGAAACTAGGTGTAAACCCTGAGAACAAATGTTTATATTGAAAATTTACAAAAGGGTTTTAGCACTCTCCAGTACATCTATGAGATAGTTATACCTTGGAGAGATAGGTAAAGGCAGGTGAAGATGTTGGAGGGTCTCTAGAACTCCAATCAGTCTACAAAATCCTAAGCGAAAGTATTCTTATTTCCGTAAGAAGAGCTCCTCAAAGAGAAATGTGCAGGGATTCATGCCTTGACTATGTTGGTCTCTTTTAACAATGACTGGAAAGAATCTAAAGCGAAATAGAATTCCCTCTTCCACATTTCATTATCACTAAATCTCAATAAAGTTTTTGGAGGATACTGGAAAACCTATGGCCTTTCCTGCTTTATGGATGGGCTAAGTCTCAGGAGGCATTTTTTATCAGGGTTTGTCTGCTCTCTGAGTCAATCCTAGAGCATTCCAAATTCCCAGACCCAGCTGAAAACCTTGGGGAAATGGAAAGTCCTCCAAAGAGTGAGCAAGCTCTCACCCTCACCCTATAAAGTTTTATTGTCTTTCTATCATTTGGCTTTCCTAAGTTGTTTTCTGTAACTAAAGTAGCCAGATGTTTCTTTCATAAATACAATTCAAAGAGTAGAGTGGTAGAAAGAGTATTAGATAGGCTAAAGTGAGGTGACTTGGATTCTAGTCCCAAAAGTTTCAGTAACAGAGGTGAGATATCAAGTTACCTGTTCCTTTGGGCAACTCATGAAAGTCACTTAACCACTACAGTCCTTATTTTTCACATATGCAAAAAAGATAGTGAGGAGTGGACTTTTTGTTGTTTGCTTATATTAGACCCTTTGTTACCCCATATGGGATTTTCTTAGCAAAAATACTGGAGTGGTTTACCATATCCTTCTCTGGCTCATCTTATAGATGAGGAAACAGGCAAATAGGATAAGTGATTTGCTCAGGGTCACATAGCTAATATGTGTCTGAGGCCAGATTTGAACTCAGGAAGATGAATCTTCCTGACTTCAGGTCCAGCACTCTGTGCACTGTGCCACCTAGTCCCCATAAGGGATAACCGAGATGATATGTATACTTAAATAAGAAGTTGTATGCTTAAATGGTCAGAGAACCTAGGTTTCAATCCCATCTTTGATGTTTGCCATTTGGGTGACCTTGAACAAATTCACTTTATTGCCCTATACCTCAGTTTTCTAATCTCTAAAATGAGAGAAATTAACTATACTCCCAAAAAGATCGAGGAAAGAGGGAAAAGATCCATTTATACAAAAATATTTATTGTAGCATGCTTTATGGTGTCAAAGATCTGGAAGTTAAAGAGGTGACTATCAAGTGGGAGAAAATTGAACAAATTATGGCATAGGAACCTAATGGAATATTATTATACTATAAGAAAGAATGGAAGGAATGGTTTCAGAAAAACCCGGGAAGATTTGTATGAACTGATACAGGTTGAAGAATCAAGAACCAGGAGAACAATTTATACCGTAGCAGCAATATTGTAAAGACAAACAGCTTAGAAATATTAAGAACCTTATTCAACACAGTAATCATGGATAATGATGAAGATGATGAAGCATGTTACTCACCTGTGCACAGAGATTTGATGGATTCAGACCACAAATTGAGGCATACATTTTTTGGATATGACCAACACTGGAATTTATTTTGCTTGATTATTTATATTTGTTATAAATGTTATGAGTTTTTTCTTTTTCCTTTGGGGGAGGGAGGAAGGAAGAGGAGAAAATAGATTTCTATTAATAAACATTAATTTTTAAAAATAAAATAAGGGAGCAAGATCAGATGGAAGCTCCTTTTTCACTTCCTGATCTATGAGATTTAAAGACAGTATTTCTTCTATGACGGTAGTTTCTGTGTAATCTTACATTTATGTAATGCTAAAGAACTAATAAATTCTGTCCTTTGAAAACAGCCCTATTGTATTAACTACCTGATAAGTGAATGATTCGTTCACCTATAGTCTAGTTAATAGATAATACAACTCACCTCTGTTCTTTTTCACAGGCTTCCCCTCATGCCTGAAATATTTTTTCTTTTTCCATTTAGGCTCCATTCAAATCTCCCACAAGAAGCCTTTCCTGATCTTCTCTCTCAATTTTTAGCACTCGCCTTCAGCAAAATCACTTCTGTTTACTTAGAGGATTATAGTGGCCAGAGCACTGGACTTGGAATGTAGAAGACCCAATTCAAATTCTACTTCATACACTTGCTAATGATATACTAGTTGTGTATTAGCACTGGGCTAGTACTTAACTTCTCAGCTTTAGTTTCTTGGTTTGTAAAAAGAGGGCAATAATATACAGGGTTCTTGTAAGGATAAAATGAGATAAGAGAATGTAAAATATTTTGAAAACCTTAAAGCACCGTATAAATGCTCAATACCATTACTATTAGTCTACAAACAAATTTATCTCCTTTCAGTAGAATGGGACTTCCCTAAAAGTGAGAACTGTTGGGTTTGGTTTAGTTTGTACTTTCATATCCCCAGAGCCCAGCACACACTAGGAGCTTAAGACATGGTTGTTGTAATGAATTGAACACCATGGAACCAAGTCTCTTCTATAAGGTAGTAGGATTTAAAGCCAAAGAAGCCTTAAAGATGATGTCTGGCTCTGCCATTTTCCAAATAAAGAAGCTGAAACCTAGAGAAAGGAGGTCACTTGCCCAAGGATATTTAAGTAATAAATGGCTGAGCCAGGATTTAAATCCAGTTCTTTGAATCTCAGAACCAATTCTCGGTCCACTATGTTACAAAGAGAAAATATGACATTGTAGGACCATAGACTTAAATAAAGCAGAAAGGGAACTTGGAGATCACTAATCCAACCTCCTCATTTTCCAGATGAAGAAACTGAGGCCCAGAAAAGTTAACCAAAGTTGAACAAGTAATAAATGGTTGAGCCAAAATTTGAAATTTATTCAAAAATCTACTTGAATGTCAAAATTCTTTCACTTGCACCAGGCTACCACCCCTGGCCAAATAGAAGCAAAAGATGAGGAAGAATTATCCTCTGTTGGGGAAGAGGCCATACAGCCAATTGTTTTTTTTAAAAGAGTTAAAAAAAATCTCTTACATATTGTTGAATTGGATAACTACCCCTGCAGCCAAATGAATGAACTTTAAACTTTCTCCTAGGGAAAGGCAGCCACAAGATGTTTGGCAGCATGAGGAGAAAACTACTCCCTGAATGCATGACATTTGCAGCGCTTCATTTTATACAGAATTAATTCAAACCCTACAAAATGCCTGTCTCTTTGTTTTCCCATTTCAATGGCAAATTTAACAATATGGTTTTCTTCTCCTCTCACTGATAGCTATTGCCCTATCTCGGAGACCCATTGCCACCTAACAGGGAACCCTATCCAGACCAGATTGTGTAAAGGAATGGAAAGAACTAGACCTGTCCAGAAGTATTTCTCATCTATTCTATAGTGAATGAGAGACTGAGAGATTGGATATTTCAATGTCAATGCCTCCTAGTTCCACTGTTCCCACTTAACCCCCATACCATGACTCCCATGAATCTCTCATCATCTGCATAAAGATGATTCACTTAATATGACACCATCAAGAAGGGACCCAAGGGAGGTTTCCAATCAAGCAGAGATCAGAATCTCAACATCGACCCACTAAAAACAGTGCTATTAAAATGTCAATTTTTTTTATAAACAAGGAAGCTATACTAGATACTAATGTGCTCCATGGTTTAAAAGAAATATATGTAAACCCACACACTCTGATTGTCGTGCTCACAATTCAGCCCCACCAAGTCAGTTCAAGAAAGTCTCACCTTAGCCTTATTGCCAAGCTTCTAATATTTCCTAGAACTGACTGAAATTGTGTTTCATCAGGGATAGAAGTAGTGGGAAGAGGGAGGGATGAGATGAAGGATGCTGTGGAGAAGAATTTTAAAGAGAATGGAAAGTTTAAAGTTCAGTCTCTCCCATGGTGCTCCTTCCCAGCCTTTGTTCATGTATTCATTCCTCTTTCTGCCACCTGTCAGCCAGTAGAAAAAAAATAAAATGCAACTGTAAGCTCCTTAAACCCAAAGTCTAAATAGTAATCATTTTTATAGCCTCTAAACTGCTGAGAAGAGTGGTGGAAATTCTAGGTGCTCACCAAATGTTTATTGAATAACTAAATTAATAAAAATTAATTGTGGTAAAGTTAAGTAAGGGGTGGAAGAAGACCAAGGCCTTTGTGGTCTTCATTCATCTAGAAGACATCACTCACGTTGCAATCAAAATTCCCATTTCCTTAGAGCTAAGTTGAAGGAAACCATTGGAATTAGCACCAACTCTAAGGACTGCTAGATGGGGTAGTTGAATAGAGTTCCCAGCCTGGAGCCAGCAAGACTCATTGTCCTGAGTTCAAATCTGGCCTCAGATACTTATTAGTTCTGTGACCCTACGTAAGTCACTCCGTTCTTCTGCCTCAGTTTCCTCATCTATAAAATGAGCAGGAGAAGAAAATGGCAAATCTCATCAGCATCTTTACCAAGAAAACCCCAAATAAAGAATTGGATATAACTGAACAACAACGAGTCAGAGGACCTAGGTTCCAATCACATCTTTGATAGTATCTATGTGACCTTATCCTCATTGGAGGAATTCTTCATGAGTCAAAATGATGAGGTTACAATGGGTGGTCACTAAAGCCCTTTTCGCTCCCCTATATGTGCTGTCTCCTTCTGTACAAATGAGCTTTTGGAGGGCAGGCACTGTAACTTTTGTTTAGGGGGCACAGTGAATAGAATGGCAAGCCTACAGTCAGGAAGACCTGAGTTCAAATCTGACCTCAGACACTTACTTGCTGTGTGACCCAGGGCCAGTCACCTGAGCCTCTTTGCTTCAGTTCCTATAGAATGAGATGAAGAAGGAAATGGCAAATCCGCTCCAGTATCTTTGCAAGAAAAAAAAATCCAAATGCGGTCACTAAAAGTCAGACAGGACCCAAACAATTGAATAATAGCTATAGCTTTTGCATTTGTAATCTCAATGCTAAGCACAAGACTCCATAACATAGTAAGAGCTTAATAAAAATTTTTCCTTCATTCTCAAGGTCTTCCTACAACATGCTGTCTCTACCCCACCCCTCCAAGTCCTGTCCCTCCTTGGTCCCTCACCAGTGGGGACCTCCCTAGCTCTGGTCCTCAGATAGTCTGAGGTCTATAACTCCTCTTCAATAGCGTCTTTTGTCCTCAGGAAATGGCTTTCCCAAAAACCTCCTCCCCTCATCCTTATTCTTGCCCAAATCAATCAATTATCAAGCATTTTTTGGACACTTACCATGTGCCAGGCACTGTGCTAAACACTGAGGATTAAAAAAAAAAAATAAACCAAGAGTTCCTTCCTTAAGTATCTTACATTTTATTGGGGGAGACAAGTTATATAAATCAGAATATACAAGAGAAATGCTAAATAGTGACTGTTTCTCTTTTACCTAGGAACCCTGAGGGTCTTCCCCTCCCAGTTTGATTTTTTTTTTATTATTAGTATTATTAAAGGGGCCATCCCTTGAGTAACTACTTAAAGAGGCCATTGAATGGGTGTATCTCACTCAAAGTGAGAACCTAATAAGACCTTAGCCTGAAAGGGCCAGGGTCTCCCATTGAATTCTGGACCATCTTCAGTTGTCCTGACAAATATCTGGCCACTGGACCCAGATGGCTCAGGGGAAGAAAGTGAGGTTGGTGACCTTGCAGAGCCCTCCCTCACTCAAATCAAAGTTAACTGCAAGTCATGTCATCATCTTGATATCATGGTCCTCTTGGAGAATGAAGGACAAACACAATAGCAAGATAAATACAAAGTAGATGAAGAGAGAGGAGATGGCACTATTGGGACAGGGAAGACAGGAAAAGTTTCCTGGTCCTATATTCCCAGAATTCCTAGGTATAGATCTGCCTTAGAGGGAGGTGAGGAGGAATATATTCTGACATGTAACTTTAACTTCAATAGCCCCTATCACAGAAATTGTTACTGTCCCTTTAAGGGATAAGCAACAGAATCTCTTTTGTCTTTGAGAGGGGCTGGTTAAACCCTGTTTGCACACGCTTCTTCTTCTTTCCCTTTTTCCTTTCATTTTTTTCTTCTTAAAAGACATGCAGTGGTCTAGAGTGAAGGCAGCTGAAGTTTGCATCTTCCCAAGCTTGTCCTGGTGCCTTCATTCAGATATCAGGACACTGCCTATAATCTAGATGAGGAGAGAGGAATCTGAGGCCTCAAGGACTTCTAGGTCCTTGGGTGCAGCATCCCTTAATAAAAGGATTTGTTCTGTAAAACTTGGATTCAGTCAAAAGACTTCACTTGAGGGCCTAGAAGGTCACATGTAGCCTCCAGAACACAGGTTCCCCACTCCTGGAATCCCCCACTCTAAGCAAGCCAAAACTTTTCCTCTGTTTTCCCCCATGCAATTAAAACTCCCACACTCTGAATTCTTAGCAACTTCAGCTAGATGATAGGGGATTATCTGATTAATGTAATGAATACTGCAGTATGAATGAGGTATAATTGTCGCAGGCAGTATTTACATGGAATGAGTGTAATCAGGGGAAATCCTCCCCACCTGATGTATTTGGGATAAGTGCATGCCCAATGGTACATACCTGGACCTGGACTCTTCCTGCACCATATGTAGTGTCCTTGGAGCTTGGCCCCTTCATAAATGGGGGGCGAGAGATATGTTATCAAAGATGCATAAGAGAGGATTAGCCAATGAGCCAAAAAGAGTGGTCCATTCAGTATATCATAAAACAAGGGTTCTTAACCTTTTAGTGTCATAGATCCCTTTGACAATCTATGAACCCCTTTTCAGAACTGTGATTTTAAATGGATAAAATAAAATACTTTGTCTTACCGAAGGAACCAATTATATTGAAATATGCTGATAATTTTTTTAAGTTCATTGATGGATCCTAGGTTAAGAAATCCTGCCTCCTGGAAGGCAAACCTTCTCTCCTCTCCACTCTCATCCCCCACTGAGATCTATGTCCTCTGTTTGCTTATACCATAGGCACATTTGTGTTTCTCTGAACATCAATAACCAAACATCAATCATGAAAGATAGACTTCTGAAAGGGGCTTGCTCTGGAATTCAGCTACATGTTGGAGGGAAAGAACTTTTATATGTACTAAAATGCTTCTCAGATATAATATATATATATATATATATATTTGTTTGTTAATTTGTTAATATAAATTTTTGTTAATTGTTAATATAAATTAATCATATTAAATTAATATAAATTAACATTGGCAAGAGGACAAATCTAAGCTTTGGTCTGGCTGGGTGGAAGACATGAACTTTGAGAAAAGTTATTCTGACAGTTCAGAGCCAAGGTAAAAGTGAAATGCCTTTTCAGTAATATCTCACGTTTTACTGTTTTTTTTGATTATCAATCTCCCAGGTGAATCTAAAAGGAACTATGAGTTATGGTGTCATGTTTAAGTCACTGTCAATATGCACTTGTAAATCTTTTGGGTCAAGCATTTCTTTTGTATGGAGGAAATAAATAGCTGCCCTATACCTGGTCTACATTGCACATTGAGTAATAGAAAGAACTGGACCATGAGTCCATATCTGGGTTCTAATATTAGCTGAGGCTCAAGTCCCAGACACTCTGACTTCTCAGGGTTTCCATGTTAACATGGCTGACTGCTGCAACTATTCTATCTGCAATTCTGTCTCCAAAGTCACCATGGCTTCAACTCCAAGCCCACGAAGATCACCTCTGGCATCTGAAACTGAGGACACAAGAAATAAACATCCCAAGTCCATTTCTTGGCAATGCAGCTGAAGGATGGTAGAAAAGAGACTGACCAACTGAATCTTACCAGTTTTAAAGACATAGATAGCCAATCAAAGTAGGCTACCCAACTCATAGGGTAAGGGATACAATGGACTCCATGTTAGTCAAACTAAGCAGGCTCAAAGTTTGGCTACAAAATAATTCCATCTCTATTGCATAAATACAGGGTAATATCCAAGTCAAGGCAAAGGGCATTTTGTCTCAGAACATTGAAATGTAAAGAATGTAAATTTTAAAAAACATTTATTATATTATTTTAAATTAGTTATATTGTGACAGTACTTGCATTCATTTTGGATGGTAGAAAATGGCTATGTTTAGTACCTGGTTGACACAATAATTTAAATCTGTGATTCTACTTTACTTTCCATTTAGAATGAACCAACCTTAGTCACCTGTGTATTCACTGCAACCTAGTGCTATCCTACCTTTAAGAGAAACTGAGGCCAGGATAAGTTAAACAACTTAGTCTCAGAATGCTTAGTAACACAGAAACAGAATCCAGGACTGGACTTGGAGTCCTGGTACCCTGAATGAATTCCTAGGGTGTCCTATGGCAGAGATGTGGTTGATACAGAGCCCTTGGAAGGGAGGGGGCAATATGATCCATTGGAAGGAACACTGTCTCTAGAGTCAAAGGACCTGGATTCAAATCCTACTATTGATACTTACTAACTGTGAAACCTTTGGCAAGTCATTTGACCACGTTGGGTTTAAATTCCTCATTTATAAAATGAAAAGGTTGCACCGGACACTCTCGAAGGTCTGTTACCATTCTAGATTTATAATGCTAAAGTGAATACTGTACACAAAAGCTGACTGTCTCCCTCAAGCTCATTTTCCTATACAATTTATAAGAACCTGCCCTTATTAAAATTCTAAGAACTCTCATAAACTTCATGTTTTTTTTTTCTCAGCTCTCCTCTTTTTCCCTCCACTAAGAAGTCTCCTGCTTGCCTCTTCTATGAGAGATAATTTACCCCATTCCATTTCACCCTCTCTCCTCCCACTTCATTTCTCTCTCACTGTTTAC
>CM053774.1:19986039-20113721 GCA_028658325.1 Potorous gilbertii
CTGCTCTTCAATGGGGGCTTATCTGCTGGTTCTCAGGTGGGGGCAGGGCTGCCTCTCAGGCTCAGTTCCCTCAGGGGGTTTATACAGAGATCCTTTGTAGTGGAGCTGGGGTGGAGCTCCAGCCCACTCTGGAAGTCTCTGGCTGAGCTGCCTCTGCCTCTGCCTCAGCTGCCTCAGCCTCTGCCGCAGCGGCCGCTTCCCAGGGGGTCCGAGTCCTGGAGATCCCCCACTTCCTTCTCAGCCCGTCTCTCTCACTGACCTGTGCGTCTGTGGGTGGAGGGACCTTTGCGGCAGCCCAGAGATTCAGGTCCCTGACGCCTGCAGGGCTCTGCTGGCTCCTCTCAGTGCCGAGTGGCCGGGGCGGGGGAGGGGAGCGCTCCGCAGGGCAGGACTCCGCTCCCGTCCGGGGTACCTTTGCGGTCGGTTTTTCAGGGCTCTCGGCAATGGAAATCTCCTTCACTGTGTTGCTGCGTGGCTTCCACTGTTCCAGAATTTGTCAGGAGTTCTTTTTACAGGAAATCTATGGGCTGTGGGTTCGGACCTAGCATAGGTGAGTCTTTCTACTCCGCCATCTTGGCTCCGCCCCCCTAAGAACTCTCATAAGACACCATACCATAAGACACTATAGTAACAGTTCACATTTAGATAGCACTTTTCAGCCTATATCAGGCTTCCTTCCTAACACCTGCTTTGGGGGAGGCAATATTACAGTAATTATTCCCATTTTATAGCTGAGGTTAAGTAACTTCATAGACTAAGAACCTAAAGAATTTAAAAACTTCAACTCACTCCTTTTACAAATAAGGTAACTGAGGACCAGGGAGATGAAGGATATTTCCTAAGGTCACACATGTGAAAAGTGGCAGAGAAGGTATTCAAACCAAAGTCCTCTGGTTCATAATCCAGAAGTCTTTTCACTGTAGAGCCAGGCTTTAAATCAAGGTCTTCTAATTTCAAATGCAGAAAGTAGAGGAGGAGGAACAGGAGGAGGAGGAGGAGGAAAAGAAGGAGGAGAAAGAGAAGTAGAAGAAACTAGCATTTCTATAGTACTTTAAGGTTTGCAAGGCATGGTCCAAATATCATCCCCTTATATCCTCAACAATGGGAAGTAAGGTACTATTAGTACCTTCATTTTGCAGATGAGGGAATTGAGGCAAGCAGAGATTTCATGACTTGCTCAGGGTCATGCAGCTAGTCAATTTTTAATATGGAATTTGCACTGCCCGTGGTCACAGGTCTAGTAAATGCCATAGGTGCAAATTCTTATCTCACCTTGACCATACTTCCAATAAATTCCAGAACATCATGTTGTGTATATATGTTTTGATTAAAAAAAAAAAAGCTTGAAAAAGGTATGTTTATCTTTGCAAAAAAGAACCTATTTACCTTTAATATGATTAAATATTATGTTCAAGTTCCATGATGTCACACTTATTCTTTAAATAACATAACCTTAGAGACTGGTTTTCCCAACTGTTACTTGAGATACCCAATGAACACATCCAGTCTGATGCCACAGACCTTCCCTTTGATTCCCCCATAGACTTTGTGGTCAAGCAGTCTGTCAAGACTCATTCTGACCCACTGGATGAGAGCTTTTAGCACCCCACTTATGATAACAGAAATATGAAGTTATGTGCTCACTATCATCAATCAATGTTGCTACGGAAACTAAAAAGCATGTCAATAATTTATATATTTTATCAGAAGCATAAAATAGTATCTAGAACATTAAAGGACCCAGAAATAAAACCTAGGTTTCCTGATTCTAAGCCCAACACCCAACTGCCTAAAAATTACTTCTGGACATAATCCACTTAATATAAAGAAAACTGGACACTTAGGGATTCCCTATAATAATAGCTTCTAGAAAATAATATGTAAAGTAACACCAGGAAAATCCAAACCTTTACATCATCAGGGCCAGATAATATGCAACCGGTAGTATTCAGAGACCTGTTTTGTGGAAGATTTTGGAAGGGAAGGTAGGGGAAGTAAATTTTGGACATCTCTCCAGAAATTAATGAGCACTCTGCATTGCTATAAAGTTATTTTATTAGGAAAAGAAAGATAGGAGAAAATATGAATACCTTTGATGACAACTGGCTTTCTTAAGGGAAAAACACTGTCAGACAGTAAGACTGTTTTTTTGGAAAGGGTAGCCCAATGAGAGGAGAAAAGAAACCTAGCAGATGTATTTTTGGACTCGAGTTCCAGTATTTCATATATTGTTCATAAAATGTTAATTACAAATTGAGTTTTAAATGGTTGCAAGGACCTAGTCACTCAAGTTTGAAAGCTAACAAAAGACTATAAACAAAAGGTGAGTTTACCCTTGGCTCTTGTCCAGGTAAGAGAGGACTTGGTTAGCAAGGTGCCCCAAGGGGGGAAGTTGGAGCTCTTGTTTTCATTTGACATTCTAATTAGAGATCTGGAGTTGGGGGGAGGAGGTATGGTAGAGCCAATGACCGGAGCATGAAATTTGAAGCCAGTTGTAAATTGATAGGTGTTGCAAATCCCTGGGAGGACCACTAGATATTGTGGATGAACCCTGAGGTTAAAAAATGTGGAGAAAAGAAACAGAAATGGAACTTTGTTTAGAGAAAAGGGGAATTAATCCACAGGAAGAAAAATAACCCAAAGCATGCATATTCCAGAAGCAAATAGACTTGGAGGGATGCAAAGTCTAGAATTATCAAGGGAAATGAAAAGTGACAGCAAACCTGATGATAAGCAACATTTGTGTCTCCAACTCTTTATCTATAATTTCCATAATTGTGTATGACCAGAGATGTAGAGTGACAGGGAGAAATAGCCTTGGGTTATTAAGAATTAGTTCGACAACATCCCCCCTCTCTTGTTTAGTTTTGGGTCTTTTCAGGACTATACAACTTTTTATGACCCATTTTGGGATTTTCTTGGCAAAGATCCTGGAGTGATTTGACATTTCCTTCTCCAGTTCATTTTACAGATTAGGAAACTGAGGGAAACAGGGTTATGTGACTTGCCCAGGATCACATAGATAGTAAGTGTCTGAGGTCAGATTTAAACTCAGGAAGATGAGACTGCCTGACTCCAGACCCTACACTCTAACCACTGTGCCATGTAAATAAGAAAATTGAGACCCAGGGAAGTTAAATGATTAATAAACATCAGAGGGGAGATTTGAATCCAGATCCGCTGACTCCAGAGCAGAGTATAAGTTCTGCTATACCACAACTATCTCTGATCAAGTCACAATATTTATAAGCTAACATTATAGAGTATCTCTAAGACCACTAACGTACTTTATAAACATGATGTCATTTGTTCCTCAATGCAATACTGTGAAGTAGATGTAGTTATAATCCAAATATTATGGATGAGGAAAACGAGACTCGAGACATAAAGTGAGTGACTTATCCAGGGACACGGAGTGATGAAAATAAGTTTTACTACCTTAATAAGATAGTAGGAATAAGTTTGTCATTTGAGTGTAATTTGTGTTTCAAGTTTCTATTTTGTTATTGAGCTCTTTTGAGTAAATTGTTTTTTTTCAAGTAAACCGGTTATAAACAATTTTTTTTCTGAAATAAGATAAATGCTTGTATGACACTATGTAGTAAACATGTATGTATTCTTTAACAACTGATGAACATATATGGACCCTCCTTACAAGACAGACTACCAATAAAAAATTATTACAATGAACTTCATCAGTAATTTATGTGGCAAACTAGCAATCAAATTAAGTGGTAAACAACATAGGAATTGTCAGGTGTACAAAAATCCCCGCTGAGGCCCTAGACATCAGCCCGTTCCTAAAGCAGGAGCATTACCTACACTGTGTGTTTGAGGGCAGTTCTAATGGACCTCCCACCTTGGAGAGAGCTACAACACCTCTGGTTGGGCAGAGATGGACCCTTGTCTTAAGTGAGCCAGGTATGGAAGAAGTCAATGGAAATTGCTAAGACTCAGGTTGAACAGGAAGAAGGGGGCTGTTCTTAGAGGAAGAGGGAATTATGGCACACTTGGCTTTTCCTCTTCTTGTGTGTGTCATGGAAGCCTTTGACAGCCTGTTGAAACTTCAGGACCCCTTTTCAGAACAATAACTTTAATTAACAAAATAAAATATACAGTATTATATTGGAAACCAATTTTGATTGAAATACAATTATCAAAATATTTTTTTAAATCCATCCAAACACATTTAAATACATCCAAACATCCAAATCCCTTTCCCTCCATCTAATAGTGGGTTTGTGTGTGTTTTTGTGGTTGTCACTTGAGAAAATGAAAAGGTTCTAGAAATTTCCATTATCAGAACATTCTCACCCAAACACCTTCCCCCTCAGCACCTATCACGTTCACACTTTGGTCAAGCTCTTCAGACCCTCAAGGTCAGAGTTCCAATTCTCTATAAAAGCATATTCTATAAGGAAAGAAAAGGGTATTTTCATGTATGCAGAGAGTCTCATCACATTATCAGCACTTAGCTGTCTAAGATTGGTAGCCATCTCTACACTGTGCTGCCTCCACTAAAGCCATCATCCTTATCCCTCCCCAAACCCCTCCCTGCTGGAACTTTTTCTCTACCGCTGGGACCCTGTACTCTGATAGATGAGTTTTCACTTTATGCTGCACAGTACAAGGACTGCACAATATTCCTAAGCCTCAAATCAGGTAGCACACATTTCCTTTCCTGGATCTTCTTTTTTAAAGCATTTTCCCTTGTTAAAATATAGACTCCTCTGGCCCTACAGGACAAAAGAGAAGGTGGGGTAAAGGAAGGGAGGGATGATAGAAGGGAGGGCAGATTGGTGACATGGGTAATTAGAATGTCCAGTGTATCGGGGAAGGGGGAGGGGACAAATGGGGAGAAAATTTTGGAACCCAAAATCTTGTGAAAATGAATGTAAAAAGTTAAATAAATTTATTTAAAAAATAAATAAAATATAGACTCCTAAAAAGAATGAACTGTCTTGCTTGTATGTCTTTTCCTGGCATTTAGCACCATGCCTGGCATATGCATAATAAATATTCTACCTATTTCTCTCCATCTCTCTGTCTCTTTCTTGTGTGTGTGTCTCTCTCTCTGTCTCTTTCTCTCTATCACTCTCTGTGTCCCTTTCCTTTTCACCCACCCACTCTCTTATTCAGGCCCTCAGGATAACAGCATGAAGACCTCAGCAGAAGACATCAATATCTCTGTAGTGTCAGAGGTGATAGCTGTCCATCATACATTCTTATGTGTGTGGCCTACCACATGTGATTCCTGCATATATCCATCCATTGTACTGACAATGTACGTATTTACGGGATGATGTTTCCCCAGGTTTATTGG
Organism: Potorous gilbertii; assembly: GCA_028658325.1. Classification (NCBI taxonomy): domain Eukaryota; kingdom Metazoa; phylum Chordata; class Mammalia; order Diprotodontia; family Potoroidae; genus Potorous; species Potorous gilbertii. Next base: position 19,991,363 of record CM053774.1, read on the forward strand.
ATTGTTCAATTCTATAACATGGTTGCTCTGGCTCCACTTTTTCCAGACCCCCATTTTTTACTACCACTACTCCACCTCCCCTGCATCCCCACTCCCCCTAGAAGATAACATTTTGCCCCTGCCACGTGCAGTGTCCTCCAATACCCTGAAGGAGCTAGAGAATCTCTTTCATGCTAGTGGCTTGAGCTCCTAGGGACTGAGTTACCTTCTCAATTTTAAGAGCTAAATAACTAACATCCAAGTATCTTTTTGCCATCAAACATCACATCAGTTTTGGGTTTTTTTAATTTCAAAGATAGAGCAAGAGCAAATATCCAAACATTTCCCTCCAATACCTCTGGTACATAAATTTCCCTATACCACCTCAGGTTCTGGAGAGGGGAGGGGAATTAACTCATTTCCTATAAAGCATTTGTCCTATCAAGTTCAAATCCAAAGCCCTGATACCCATAATCTTGGTTCCTCAAGGCCTCACTAGTTCAACTGAAATATCCTACTGGGGTTTCTGGTTCCCCAGGTCCCTGTGACTCAGGCTCCTGGGTTTATGACACCACTCTCTGTACTCCAGACAACCACAAAAAAGGATAAAGTAAAAGTCCTGTTTTTTTGGACCATGTGACCTGAAGGAGAAGGGAAAAGATGGTAGCCTTCAGGGCCTCTCTCCCTTGCTCCTGATAACAGTTGCTCCAAATGAAGGAGTCCTTTCCACCTCAGAAAAAAATACAGGAAAAATCTAAACTGTTCTCATTCAAGCAGTACTAAAGATAGAGATAGTATCAGTTATGTAGCCAATGGAAAAACACTGCTCCCAACCATGGGGCAGGCCAACACAGATTGCTCATTCATGCTCCAATCTAGGTCCCTAGCATCTTCCATGTCTCTGTCTTTGTCTGTCTCTAGCACAGATGCCATATTAGATGATTTGAACACGTAATAAATCCCCATTACATATGTTATTTCATTAAGTTTCTTTGCTTTGAACTAAGGGTGCTTGTAGGCTGACCAGCGAAAGTAACTGTATTAGTAGGGAATAGTGGATCACCTTGTATCCACCTTGAGTGGATACTGATCCAGTACTTTGAACATGGGTTCATTTATCTGGGAAGCCCTTGCATGAGGGGCTGTCCCAAGTACTACATGAACATCCCACACTTTCAAATAATGAGCATGCAATCAAATCCATATAACATTGAACCTATAATTAGCATAATTCAACCTTCAATGAGCCCAAAGGCAATTCAAGATCCAAAAAAGTAGAAGACTGTGGAGAGATGTGCAAAGAATGTTCTCACTCCTATCATATTAAATTCAGGAGAATATGAGCTTATTGAGAGCAGGAATGGTTTGGGGGTTTGTAATAGTAACAGTTAAAATAGTAAAAGGTATAATTTAGATGATGCTTTAAGGTTTACAAATATTTTAACATTATCTCATTTAATTCTCACGGTAATACCAACAGCAATAATATTCAGTCATTTCAATCGTTTCAGATTCTTTGTGACCCCATTTGAGGTTTTCTTGGCAAAGATAATGGATTGGTTTGCCAGTACCTTTTCCAGCTCATTTTACAGATAAGCAGACAAACAAGGTTAGGTGACTCACTCAGGGTCATAGCACTAATAAATGTCTGAAGCCAGATTTGAACTATAGTGCTTTAAGATTTACAGAGATCTTAACATATTATTTTATTTGATTCTCACAACAATTCTTTGAGGGGGGTGCTACCATTATTCCTATTTTCCAGTTGAGGAAACTGAGTCAGAGAGTTTCCCAGGATCACACAGCTTATAAGAACATGAGTCAGAATTGGAACTCAGGTCTCCCTGACTACAAGTACAGCACTCAATCTACTGTTCCTGGCACAGTGCTATGCACGCAGCAGATACTTAGTAATATTTGTTTGATTGTATTATAAACAAATCCAATAATGGAAGACCAAGAAGAGAATAGGAACTAGAAGGTCAGATCCATATCAAGGTCATTCTGTTTGTCCCTTCTTTGAGGAAGCAAGAGGGTGAAGTCTCCTTCCACCCCCATCAGAAGGAAAACAAAATGGCAGTTCCAATGTCATAGGTCATCCAATGCAGTACTAACCTTTGATTAATGAAGTGAATGGGATTCCTTTCATTCTAAGTGACATTAAGCTCTGAGCACACAAAGAAGCCAAAGTCTAATTACCTCTACCTTACCAAGAAGCTAAATTCGAAAGCTATGTGTTAAATAATCCACCAAAAAGATGAATTAAATTTTCATGGGCTTCCCCCTCTCTTCTCACTGGGACTTGTGTCTGTAGGGAAGAGATTGGCAGCCTTCGTTCAATTCTTTAAGCATTTGACAAGGTCCTCTGTGTGCTAGACAGTGTACTAGGGGCTGATGATACAAAAAACAGAAACAAAGGAGCCTCTGCCCTCAAGTAGCTAACTTTCTATTGCAGTTGCTCTATTTAAATTCTGGCTATCAGTATTGCCTTCACCATAGAATCATATCTCCCAAGTTACTCTTAAGGACTTTAAAGCTAACAAGTGAAATGAGAGGAAACAAGGAGGCAAAACTGTGTACTTGAATTAAAATCTTAGGTGGCTGTTGGGCCTGACTTCGTTTGAACTTTGACAGTCTGTTTACTGAATAGAAGGGGTTGAGGTTGAGTATGAGGGGAAAATGGTAGGGAAATTAGATTCCAGTAGGTCCAGGCTGAACTTTCCAACAACAATAGACACAACCCTCTGGCTTCAGATAAGGTTGCTACGTCTTGGAACGCAAGGTCTACAGAGGTGCCGGCGGAGGAATTAGATCTGTACAAAGGGTGCCTGCACCAAAGTGAAAAACAAACTAAAGAATCCAGGCAAGTCTTCAGTATCCCCATTTCTAATACATTCCACTGTCAACCGGGTCAATGCCACCCACAAGGAGGGGAGCCAGGGAAGTGGCAGACATAGGTGCTGCCGCAGCCAAGATGGCAAGGTGAATGTGAAGTGGTCCTCTTGCTGTCACAAAGATTAGAAGAGATACTGGCCTAAGAGCCTTGTTTACTTGGCAAGATGCACTCCACTGTATATCCATGAAAGGAAATCTGTGAAAAGATTTCCTACCAGACAGACTCAAACATAGCAAATTAAAAAGGAGAGAAAAGCTTAGAAAGACACTGACTCACATCTACAAGGGATCTCAGAGGTCATCAAGTGAAGGTCTCTCATTTATAAATGATGAAATTAAGGCCCAGAAAGGTTAAAAACATAGCCAACTTCACTCAAGTAGTATGTAGCAGAGCAGAGATTTGACCTCAGATCATTCGATTCCAAACCCAATGCTCCTTCTTCTCTATCAGGCTGTTTCCCGTATGTGTTCACATACATCATCATCCACCAAAATTTAATTGTTGGTCTTTGTTGTTGCATTTCAGTTCTGTTCAATTTTTTCTAACTTCATTTGAGGCTTTCTTAGCACAGATACTGGAGTGGTTTGCCATTTCCTTCTCCAGACCATTTTACAGGTGAGGAAACTGAGGCAAACAGGGTTAAGGGACTTGCTTAAGGTCACACTGCTAGTAAGTGTCAAAGGCCAGATGAAACTCAGAAAGATGAGTCTTCCTGACTCTAGGCCCAGCACTCTCTCCCCTATACCACCTAGCTGTCTTTATTGTTTGATTTTTTTTTTTAAATCGTATATCTGGAAGGGATCTCAGAGACCATTTAGTCTAACTCACACTTTACAAATAAAAAAAAAAGCTGTAGCCCAGAGGTGTTAAGTGATTTGTCCATGGTCACACAGCATGAGAAAGGTAAATTAACAATAATTTCCATGACTGCCCTCAACAGAAAGCAGCCAGAATTCAATTCTCAGCACACTGACCTTCTTTGTCCCATTGCATCAGGAGCAGTCCCTGATGTCTCCCTAATGCTGACTCTCAACTCTAATCCTGCTTCCAGCCAGCAGTCTGGCTGCATTATTCTATTTTCTTTCTTTTCTCTTTTGACTCTATGGCATTTTTTCCATTATTAAGTAAGAATCTTCTGTATAAATGCCTTTTTTTCTTGAAGAGGAAATTCCTGGGGGGAAAAAAAGTGTGGTTGTTTTTCATATGAAGGACATATTAAGTCTTCTTGTTTTCTTATAAAGTAGAGGTGAAGCTAAGTTGACTGGTTTTAAGCTGAACTGTGATTTTAGAAATAAACACTCTCAGTGCCACTCTTGGTGCCCATTGGGGATGGCTCAATCTAAAGGAACCCTAGTCCAGTGTATTGGCTCTGGCTTTTGTTTATTTTCTTAAGGCTCAGAATTGATACAACCACAAGGCAGAATTGAGAATTTAGCATAGCCCTGGGACCATGAGTACAATGCCAGCCCTAAAATCCTCTAATCCTATGATACCATGATCCTGTGTTCCACCAGGTACAGGAGAAAGCAACAAAGCCACAAAACTAGGCAGGGCCTGGCACATTTAGCCTTAACCTTAATCCAGTGAATGGAAATGTATCCCTCACACTACTACTGGGCAAGGAGACAGGAAAGAAATCTCTAACCCCATTCACCTGGTAGCTAGAAAAATGTTTCTGTGGCAATGCCAATTTACCAACTTAAATTCTCAGTGACCCTACTTGGTTTTGTTTTTTTTCATTTTACTGGGTTACGTTTTTCAGATTCCTTTCAATCCAATTCCTTTCGATCCAATTTCCTGAGTGCCTACTAAGTGCCTGGCACTGTAATGGGATGGTTCTCCCTGCTCAGTCATACGTCAATGTCATTTCAAGAGTCTTATTTGAAATAAGCAAACACACTTAGAGATTTGATCTCTGTGTAGTTTTCTCCCTTGATTTTAGATCAAAAAGTACCCCGAAATCTAACATGCAGCAAGGTCTGGCATATACAGTAAGTCCTCAGTTTACAAATAGTTTGTATTCTAAAGAGATTATTTATATTAGTTATTTGGAACTATAAGATATAGTTTTCCATGGAAACATTAGAAAGGGTGGTTGCCCAGCCAGGCTAGCCAATAAAGGCTTAATTAGGCCACAAGTACTCATTGTGCATTTACTATGTAGATGACACTATGGCAAATATATACGTTCAGAACAAGCAGTCTCTGATTTACCTATGCCTGTCTCATACAAATTTCTTACATGGAAATAGACAATCTGAAACAACTATCTGAGCAGCAGGAACCATTAGCCATCAGGAAAAGGAATTTTTATTAAATTCATTTATAATTTTCTTTCCTTTCTTCCTCCATCCCTTTCCCCTTAGCTTGACTTTGACCAGAACTGCCCCTTGCCCTCACCCTCACCCTCTCCTATGATCCAAGACCACCTGAAGTAGTGTCAAGGGAGAAGAGGAAAAAATAAGCACCATGATCATCCCCTCATCCTTCATCTCTCTCTCTCTCTCACACACACACACACACACACACACACACACACACACACACACACACTTCCCTCCAGGGATCTGTCTGTCATTCATATTCATTCCAAAGACACTGGAATGAGGTCGAACTTTCCATCTGTAAAAGTTCATAGGATCGTTGATGGCTCATAGGGATTTCAGAAGTCAGCTAATCCAAGCCCTTCATTTTACAGATGTGGCATATGAGGTTCAGGGAAGTAAGAGAGAAGGAATGGCTTGCCAAGCTAATAATTTGCATAAATAAGAATTAAGAAGGCTGTAGCCTATTGATTGTACAAATTCAAAGTGGACAGAGGAGGATTGCTAATATCTAATATCTAGTTTTCATAGTATACCCAGTGTAACTTCTATTGTAAATATTTATTTAGCATCTAGTTTGAGGCCAGGTCTAGTAGCACATTCCCATAATCCCTGTTACTGGGGATGCTGAGTATTGTGAATGACTTCAGTTTCAGAGTTCTGAGCTACATGAAGGCATAAAGGAAGGAGGGAAGAAGAAAAGAAGGGAAGAAAAAAGGAGAGAAGGAAGAAAAGGAAGGAAGGAAGGAAGGAAGGAAGGAAGGAAGGAAGGAAGGAAGGAAGGAAGGAAGGAAGGGAGGGAGGGAGGGAGGGAGGGAGGGAGGAAAGGCTAAACTAGTTGGTTTATAAAATCCATATGAGTTTTATTTTGACCCTGTCACAGACTCACTAACATACTCTTACATTTTGACCTCATTCATTCCCCAAGCTCTAGGTCTACTTTCTTCCTATGGGTAAATTACATTGAAAAGAGATGTATCATTTAGATACACAGGTTCAGACTTGGACATCTTCATCATTAGTCCCACTGATGGTAGCTTTGTGTAAGGTAGGCATTCAAACTCCAACATGCAGTCCCTTTTATTTCAGGCATTATTAGAGCACTGGAGGCAGGGGATGGTGGAGTGCCATCCTGCATACTTGCCCTAGCATTCACTGTTTCTCTTCTACCCAGGATCACCACCAGGTCTCCATGCCCTTGGACACTTCTTCTCACACATTGCCTCAACTGTTCTCTTTCCCAGTTATTCACATTGTTATTCTGCATACTAACTAGATCATCTTCAATTATTCTTTACTCTTAAGAAGATACTCACCAACTCACATACTCAGAGGTTGGTTATCTACCACTAAACCTTCTCCAATATATATCTTAAATATTCCCATATCATAATTATGTATTTCCTGACTGCTTCTCATGCAGAGCCTAATTGTTTTTCCCAGCTGTTCTCAAACATTGACAGGATTCATAAAAGTAACGAAGAACTTACATTTCTTTAAAACTGTTCTAAATTTCAGATTTTGCAGTAATTTAGACAAGCTTTTCACTCAATCCATTACTTATATTCTAGTGGGGAAAGACAATACATAAAAGGAGGTAGAGTTTGAACTCAGAAAGCTATTTTGGCAATGTGTGACGATTTCATGGAAGTCTGGTTTCAGGCAAGAAAAATAGAAAACTCACCTCTCAGAGTCCATGGTCTCAGGGGCAGCATCTAAGTTTCATTGGAAAGTAGATGAGGAGGATGGCCAATATGTGGAAAGCATGGCTTGAAAATGGCTGGAAGGTATGTGGTAGCCTAGATCTGGGCAAGATAAACTTTTTTACTGCTTAGAATCTATGCGTAATTCCATTATGGGTAGTGTGGGTGATCCATACAGGTCTATAGGCATTCCTTCATCAGTCTGAACAATCAAAAGGTAGTTGTGTATATTCAACAAATACTAAGTAATGACTCATGAATTCAAATGGAAAAATCATTCCTAATTGTCTCAACAAACCAAAAGCATTGTTCCCATCCTAATGCATTTGGGGCTCACAATGGTTTTTGCACAAGGCAATTGTTTACAATAAGGAACATAAAATGAAGTCATTCAATCCCCTCCATCTCCAATAAAACTGTCTTCCCCTTTTGTGGTCTCCATAATGCCATACCCATCCAGGACCACACTTCTGGAATGCCAGAGACGTGAAATCCACTCCAGAGGCCAACTGCTGTGACAACACTGGCTTAGCAAAGACAGCTGACATTTGGTTTTCCAATCTGGCATTGCAACATGATCTTGCTTCCCATAGTTTGGGGCAAACAAAACTCCCATAGGTAAATGTGGATGAAAACTTTCCTGACATTCTTTAGCAAGAAGAATCTAACAGACACACACTGGTGATACTGGCAACATCCTTAAACAGATGCAAAAAAGAACAGTGGAAATTCCAACCTGGAGTAGATTTTGATGCTCCGCTCTTCCTTTAGAATCCATGATTGGTGAGAGAGTCATAGACTGGAGTACAGGCTGGAGTCTGCAGTAAGACTCATTTACTTCTCTTGTTTATCTCAATTTTCCATCTTTTAGGAATAAGAGCGCAGGAAATGGTTTTGAAGAGACAGATTAAGCATTTTAAGAGTATTGGTACCAACATGCAACTACCCTGTCAACAATGATGCTCTTGATGTAGACCATTTGTGCCTCTCATAATTTCTGAATGAGTCCCCTGCAGCTCAATCTGTGAGCTCTTTCTGAATACAGGAAAGTCATACGTCATTGAACTTGTCTGTCCAAATCAATATCTCTAGCATTATATCTCTAATAGTTCAATGTCATTTCTTCTTCTTCTTCTTTTTCTTCTTCTTCCTCCTCCTCCTTCTCCTCCTTCTCCTCCTCCTCCTCTTCCTCTTCTTCCTCCTCCTCTTCCTCTTCTTTTTCTTCTTCCTTTTCTTCTTCTTCTTCTTCTTTTTCTCCTTCTTCTTCCTCCTCCTCCTTCTCTCCTTCTTGGGGAAGTGGTTTGGAGAAAGAAAGAAAGAAATATTTATTAAGCACCAGCATGTGCCAGGCTTTGTGCTAAATGCTTTACAAATATCCACTTAATCCTCATATCCATGTGAAGTAAGTAGTACTATGATCCCCATTTTACACTCTATGCTTGGAGAGGACCTGAGAGGAAAGAGGAATCTGGGATAAAATAATTCTGAGCAATATAAACTACAGGTGTCTAATAAAGGTTTTTATTAAATATGTAAAGATATATTATAACAAATTTGATGGATGCAAAAACAAATTACTACTCATAACTATGGATGAACTCACCCAAAAAATGAAGGAAAAATAATAGATTAGATATCAAAACCCAACAATATGCTATCTACAAGAAATACACTTAATACAGAAAGATTCATACAGAGTTAAAGTTAGGGGTTGTATTAGAATTTATTTTGACTCAGCTGAATCCAGAAAAGAAGTAGCCTTTATTATTCCAAAGAGGGTAAAGGTTAAAAATAAATATTATAAGGAAAAAGAAACATGGAAACTAAATTATCCATAAAGGCACCTTCGAGGATGAAACAATACTGTAGCATGACATCTAGGAACTGAACAAAGAAACAGATGAATTACGAAAAAGACTTCCACCAAGTGTTCTTAAGCTTTTCTGTTTCATGGGCCCTCTTTAGTAGGCTGATGAAGTCTATGGACTCCCTTCTCAGAATAATGCGTGTCTAAATGCAGAAAATAAAATTTTAAAATATTACGAAAGAATCCAAACATTAGTGAAAAGAAAGATGTCATTTTCCCCATCCAAGTTTATAGACACCCCCCCCGAAATTTATTCATGGATACCAAGTAAAGAACTCTTGATGTGGAGAGTATCGCTAAGTGGATATCAGTTCATACAAATAATAAATCTTATGAATCGGTCTCATTATTCAAATTCACACTGCATCATTCCTTTGGGCTGGAATCAATTGCCATATTTTACATGATGGTAACTGCAAATAGTATGAATCCAAATTCATGTAATCAAGACAATAATTTCCAATGTCTTCAATACCCTTCAGGTAGCCTTACATAAAATCTAATCAAAAGATAGAGAAAAAAATTAAGGTTTTGAATAGAATATTAAGAAAATAGTTTTGACAGCTACTAAGTAGGAATAATGAGAAATATAACTATTTTTCACAATGATATTATACCTTTATGAAACTGATGCTATGGTAGACATAACTAATAAAGAAAGATTAAACAATCCTTTCCTAACTACACAATGACAAATTACTTCATTTGCTTATTCCAATGTTGTCTACTTAGTAGATAATTTTAGAGGTTAAGTAATTTGTCTATAGTCTCATTGCTATTAAGTGTCAGATTTGAACCCAAATCTCATAAAGGATGGGTAGGAGTTCCTTAAGTGGAAGAAATGGGGAAATGGGGAACATTGTAGATATGGGTAAAGTCAAATTATGAGAAATGTCACAGTATTTTTTTTCTACAACCAACTGTCTTAGCTATCAACCAAAACAAAGATCCAATTATTGGAAATGGAATGTATGGTTACAAGAAAGACAACAGTTCAGCTACTGGCACTTGAATATAAGATCAGGGAAGGGTTGTCAACAAAACTGAGTTACTTTTGATCCTGAAGCATCCAGATGATCCATGTCCTTATATTTTCCTTGCCAAAAGGTGCAATTGTTCAGAACTGATTTAGGCTATAACTGGTGTCTATGTGGTCTCATGACAAGTCATTCCAGGGGCATCAAACCTGGCTTGTCATTATTCCCCTGCTCTACTTATGTGACATCTTGATGGACTATATGGAATGTTCCAATCTTAGAAGTCCTAAATTTTCAATAATTGGGCGGTAGCCATATCTACACTTGCCATTTTAAAAATTATCATGGTTTCAGAGTGTGGATAAAACACTATGGTGACCCTAATCTTTCAAAACAAACTCCTCTTGTCACCAACCTTTGCGTGGCATTCAATGCCCTCCCCAAAAATGGTACCACCTTAAAATTGGTCACATTATTCAAATTTACTCTGCATCTTTCCATTGCACTGGGACCAACTATCATACTTTACATGATTATAATTTTGAGTGAATTCATGTAACCAAGACAATAATTGCCAGTGTCTTCCATACCTTCCAGGTAGCCTTAGATAAATCTAACCAAAAGATAAATAACTTTATAATGTTTTCCTCTATATGTTCCAGACAAACTAGACAAACTCTACCCCCCACCCCGAAAAGTCCTTAACCTTCCTGCTTCCTTGACTTTTTTAATTGCTGAAATGTCCTCTTTCTCCCTCCAACTGTTAAACTACTACCTGTCCTTTAAACCTCAGTGCAGTGGCCAGCTCCTGTGAATCCCTCCCTTATCTTCCCAGTCAATGAGAAATTTTTCACCCGAGGACTTATATGTATGGTTTTTAATCTCTCTAATAAACTGCAAATTGTTTAAGGGAAATCTTATGTGTCTTATCCACACCTCATATTTTCCCAGCACCACATGTCAATGCACCATGCAAAGAAGTTGCTTAATAAATGTTCATTGGATTGAATTGAATTTATTTGACTCAAACTCAGTTGCAAACTTCAGGGCCCCTGTGAATTAAAAGAAATGGGGAAATAATCATTTATTAAGTAACTATTATGAGTCAGGTACTGTGATAAGTTACAAATACATACATACACACACACACACATATATACACAAATATTTAATCCTCACAACAATTCTGAAAGGTAGGCATTATTATTTCTATTTTACATTTAAGGAAATTAAAGAGGACAGAGGTTAAATGACTTGCCCAGGGTGACACAGTTAGTAAGTGTCCTAGGCTAGATTTGAACTCAGATGTTTCTGACTCCAGGCCCAGTGCTGTAATCACTGTGCAACCTAGTTGATTAATGGTCATTTATTTGAATTATTATTCAGTGAAATATACTGAATGGATTTGAAATTTTCAGTAGAAAAATTTCTCATATTATAACCATGATGCCTAATATTTATTTAATACTTTTCATTCACAGTCCTCAATTCACAGACATCTCTCATTAATCCCTCAAACATTCCAGCAAACTAAGTAAGTGTTCTCATTTCACAAATCTGTCCCTAAACAGTACTATGACTTTATCTTTTGTTAGCAATTCAAAAAGGTGGGGTACCTTTTCTTTTTCCTGGAGAATATATCTTCTAAGGAAGATTGACATATTTAAATTGGAAACTTAAAATAGGTGTTGTCCTGGTATTGAGAGTACATGAAGTAACTGGACGGATATTTGGCATTTGCCAAAGAATGAGTGGCTCAAAGTCTTATTTCTCAGAATTTGATTCCCAAGGACAGGAGGGACAAAATGTTTTCCAATGCCTGGATTGTCCTGAATTTATAAAATGCTGTGAAATCCTAGAGGGAGGTTTCCTTTTATTTGCTATTCAAATTACAGAAACCACAGGAAAATCTCAACTATAACTTTGAAGTCATTTGCTACTGGCTTTATTTTTTTGATAAGTCAAAGAATTACATGCAGAAGAAAGAAAAGCTTCAAATCCATGAGATTGTACCCACTCTTTCTGTGGTTTATCTGTTAACACAAGTACGTGATGTGTCTAGTGTTATTTTTCCATTCGAATGCATTCCTCACATCAAACCCAATTGCCATTTGCCAGACCCACAATCTGGCTAACCCTTAACATGTGGCCAATCCTGAATGATAAAACTGAAGAAATTCCCATGGTTTAAAGTACTGCCTTAAAAAGCAAATACTAAATAATTTTTTTAAAGAAGAAATTTTTTTAAAAAATAAAGTATTCTTTTGGTTGGAGCCTACTACCATGAAAATTCCAGTTTGTATTCATAATATTTTAAAATACTTTTCTCTTTTGAATTCAGAAGGTTTAGGTTTTAAAGAATATACCTTCAAAGCAAAAGGCCCAAAATGCAGACTTGACATATAGGGTACATATCATTTGGTTAAAGAGGTTTAGATCATAGATTTAGAACTAGAAGCATATATGGAGGACATGGATCTCCAACCCCTCACTTGAAGAATCTTTTTTCTAATAATATTTTATTTTTTCCCCAATTGCATTAAAAATAATTTTTGACATTTAAAAAAATTTTCAGTTCCAAACTCTCTCCCCTCTCTCTGCCCTCTCCCCTTCCTGAGATAGTAGACAAAATGATACAGGTTACACAAAAGAAATCATGCAAAACATATTTCCATATTAGTCATGTTGTGGAAAAAGACTCCAACTCCTAACTCCAAGTCCAGCACTCTATCCATTTCACCAATAGCTGCCTCGTTTTGCAGATACAGGGGACCTTAGAATCCATTCAATCTAATCTCATTTTATTTTTTATTTTTTTAAATTATTTTGTTTTCAAGTGTTCTACAATCACTTCCATATAACTTAGATTTCTTTCCCCCCTTCCTCCTCTTTCCCTCCTCCCTCCCTCCCTGAGACAGCATACAGTTTTATATAGGTTCTACACAGACATTCCTATTAAATACATTTTCACCACAGTCATGTTGTATTTAAGAATTAAAATGAATGGGAGAAATCATATAACAAACCAAAACGTAACACGAAAGAAAATGAACTGCTATGTTCTGCAATTGAATTCCATAGTACTTTCTCTGGATGTGAATGGAATTTTGCCTTAAAAGACCATTGGGAATTTTTTAAGTCCTTGCATTGCTATGAATTTATAAGTCTACCAGAAAAAACTCTCACACACTGTGGTCATTGCTAGGTACAAAGTTCTCCTGGTTCTGCTCCCTTCACTCAGCATCAGTTCATATAAGTCTTTCCAGGCCTCTCTGAAGTCTTCTTGTTCATCATTTCTTATAGTACAATAGTATTCCATTACATTCATATACCATAATTTATGCAGCCATTTCCCAATTGATGGACATTCCCTTCATTTCCAGTTTTTGGCCACCACAAATAGTGCAGCTATAAATATTTTTGTACATGTGGAACCCCTTCTCATTTTTATGATCTCTTGGGGATACAGTCCTAGAAGCAATACTGCTGAGTCAAAGGGTATGCATATTTTTGTAGCCCTTTTGCTCTCCAGAATGGTTGGATCAGCTCACAGCTCCACCAGCAACGAATTAGTGTTCCAACTCTCCCACATCTTCTCTAACATTTATCATCTTCCTGTTTTGTCATGTTAACCAATCTGATAGGGGTGATGTGGTACCTCATAGTTGTTTTGATTTGCATCTCTCTAATCAATAGTGATTTAGAGCATTTTTTCATATGACTATAGATATCTTTGATTTCTTCCTCTGAAAACTGCCTGTTCATATCCTTTGACTATTTATCAGTTGGGGAATGACTTGTATTCTTGTACATTTGACTCAGTTCTCTATATACTTAAGAAATGAGGCCTTTATCACAAACACTAGTTGCAAAAACTCTTTCCCAGTTTCTGCTTCCCTCCTAATCTTGGTTGCATTGGGTTTGTGCAAAAACTTTTCAATTTAATGTAATCAAAATTATCCCTTTTGCATTTAATAGTGTTTTCTGTCACTTGTTTAGTCAAAAATTCTTCTCTTTTCCATAAATCTGATAAATACAGCATTCCTTGCTGCACTAATTTGTTTATAGTATCAGTCTTTATACCTAGGTCATATACGATTTGGACTTTATTCTTGTATATGGTGTCAGGCATTGGTCTATGGCTACTTTGAGCCATACTGTTACCCAGTTTTTCCAGCAATTTTGGTCAAACAGTGAGTTCTATTCCCAGAAGCTAGGGTCCTTGGGTTTATCAAAGAGTAGATTGCTATAGTCATTGACTGCTGTGTCTTGGGTACCTAACCTATTCCACTGGTCTACCCTTCTGTTTCTTAGCCAGTATCAAGTGGTTTTGATAATTGTTGCTTTATAATTCAATTTGAGATCTGGTAGAGCTAGGCCACCTTCCCTAACATTTCTTTTTATTAGTTCCCTTGATATTCTGGACCTTTTGTTCTTCCAGATGAATTTTGATATTATTTTTTTCTAGCTCTACAAAATAATTATCTGATAGTTTGATTGGTATGGCACTGAATAAGTAAATTAATTTAGGTAGAGTTGTCATTTTTATTATATGGCTCGGTCCACCCATGAGCAACTTAGATCTGACTTTATTTGTGTAAAAAGTGTTTTGTAATTGTGCTCATATAGTCCCTGGGTTTGTTTTGGCTGGTAGATTCCCAAATATTTTATAGTGTTCCACCATAGCTTTAAATGGAATGTCTCTTTCTATCTCTTGCTTTTAGGCTTTGTTAGTAATATATAGAAATGCAGAAGATTTGTGTGGGTTTATTTTATAACCTGCAACTTGCCAAAGTTGTTTATTATTTCAAGTAGTTTTTTACTTGATTCTCTGGGATTCTCTATGTATATCATCGTATCATCTGCAAAGAGTGATAACTTAATTTCTTCTTTGCCTATTCTAATTCCTTCAATTTCTTTTTCTTCTTTTATTTCTACAGCTAACATTTCTGGTACCATGTTGAATATTAGTGGTGATAATGGACATTCTTATTTCACCCCTGATCTTATTGGAAATGCATCTAGCTTATCCCCATCGCATATAATGTTTGCTGAAGGTTTTAGGTAGATACTGCTTATTATTTTATGGAAAGTTCCATTTATTCCTATGTTCTCCAGTGTTTCCAATAGGAATGGGTGTTGTATTTTGTCAAAAGCTTTTTCTGCATCTATTGAGATAATCATGTGATTTCTGTTAGTTTTGTTGTTGATATGATCAATAATGTTATCTAATCTCATTTTAGAGAAGAACTGAGAAGCATAATGTTTGAGTGACTTGTCCAAGGCCCCACAGATAGCAAAGAAAAAGCTGGAATTTTAATCTAGATTTTCTGATTCCAAATCCTATCCTCTTTTGATTGTACCATGTTATTAAACATCACTTTACTGAATCTCCAAAATAAATAATAATAGCTAACTTATATGATGTCATAATATTAACCAAGCAGTCTACACAAGTCACCTTAGGAGGGCACCATTAAGCAGAAATAATGAAATTGGAGTCAGAGGACTTAGATTCAAGTCATGGCTCCTCCCCTTACTATGTTTGGGATGTTGGACAAATCATTCCTCCTCTCTGAGTCTTAGTTTCCTTATCAGTAAAAGGAGAAAAAGAGGCTTCCAGCTTAAAATCTAGGGTTCT
Source organism: Potorous gilbertii (assembly GCA_028658325.1). Classification (NCBI taxonomy): domain Eukaryota; kingdom Metazoa; phylum Chordata; class Mammalia; order Diprotodontia; family Potoroidae; genus Potorous; species Potorous gilbertii. Next base: position 20,006,750 of record CM053774.1, read on the forward strand.
ATGAACTCATCTCATCCATACAACAACCTTGTGAGGGTTGGGAATGATTATTTCCATTTTATAGATGAGGAAACTAAAGTTCTCAAGAGGTTAAATGACTTGAACATAGTCACATGATTAGTCACCTTGGCAATGGCAGAATTTGACTCCAAGACTTTCCTGACCCTGAGGTCAATAAGCTATTCACCATGTTACCTAGGACAGCCAGATGGCATAGAGAATAGAGTGCTGGGCCTCGAGTCAGGAAAGACATGAATGTAATCTAGAGTCAGAAGCTTGCTAGCTGTATGACCCTGGGCAGGTCATTCAATTTGTGTTTGCTTCAGTTTCTTCAACTGTGAAATAGCACCTACCTCACAGAGTTGTTGTGAGGAACGAGCTAATATATATAAAGTACTTAGCACAGAGCCTGGCATATAGTAGGCATTAGCTTCATCACAATGTTTATTCCCTCTCTCTGCTTTTTTTCTTCTCCTTTATCATGCTACCTCTACAGAAAGGGGCAGCTGGGTGGCGCAGTGGATGGAGCACCAGTGCAGGAATCAAGAGGACCTGAGTTCAAATCTCACCTCAGACACTTGACACTCACCAGCTGTGTGACCTTGGGCAAGTCACTTAACCCCAATTGCCTCATCCTGGGTCATATCCTGTCATTCTGATGAATGTCTGGGTCACTGGACTCAGATGACTCTGGAGGAAAAATGAGGCTGGTGACCTGCACAGCCTTCTCTCTCTCAAAACAAAGTCAAGTGCAAGTCATGTCATTATTTCTCTGATGGCATGGTCTTCTTCAGCAGCAAAGGATGAACACACCTCTACAGAATGATTAAGATGAGATTTTAAAAACTTTTACAAAAATGTCTTCTTTCAAGAACTACATGAATAGTCATCAATGGTAAAGTGCCAGTAGACTAACAAGGAAAACTAAGTCCAGAACTAAAAAAAATGAAAACACATAAGTTGATGTCCTAGCCATTGTTGCTGTTAGGAAGTTTTAAGCCAGTCGTCAAACAGGCACCCCAGAGTATGGGTCATTGTGGAGGGCCTCTCTCCTATGGATATTGAGTATGGCATACCTGTGTGTGGGACTGGGAGTGAATTGTGCCATGTCATGTACTGTGACTTTGCTGGACACCTGTGTTGGAGTGGGGGTTGGTATGTGTGAGTACTAGGTTGGGGGAAAGAGAACAGCTTCCCCCGGAGGACTGATCTGTGAGGACACAGGGATGAAGGTTCATTTTAGTTACATCTCTGTTTAAACAGGCTGTCTCCGTCCTGTCCCTTTATGAGTGTATTTGAAAGCACTCCAGACATTACCTCTCCACCAGCAGAGTAATTATCATTTATCATTAATGGAAATTGTAATTTCCATTAATTATCCTGGACTTAGTTTTCCCATCAGACCCATGTGGCTGAGCAAAGACTGTATGTGACTAGCTCAAGCCGTTATAAAATGATGCTGGTTTTGATAAAGAAATTGCAAGAGATAAACTGTCTTTTGCCAACATCTTACGCTGTTGCCTCCAGAGTGTTATTCAACCAACTCTTTACTGACCCCCACGTCTTTCAATTGCTGCTGTGATCTCCATTTCACAACTCCTGTCTAGTCTTCTGAACCTGATGGCTTCCTCTTGGCACCGAGTTTGGGTTACCTTCTCAGCCTGGACCTCATTGCTTTCCCCCATGTGAGCTCTCTTCTTTGTATTCTTGACCCTTAATGACCTACTCAGACAGCCTCCATCCCCATAAAGAATGAGACATGACTCCTCCATGCTTTGGAAAAAGTAATGTAATTACTCACAAGAGAGGTTTTACCTCCTCCCCTCACCTTTACAGTTCCTTTCAGACTCCCTAATTACCATGCTACCATGAAGACTGGTATAAAAAAAACCCTCATAGAATGCTCAAATTTTAGTAAAACATAATTAAATGCCTAAATTTTTAATTTTGATTAAATTAACTTTAATGCATTGCTTACTTGAAAATATCACTGAATCTCTCTGGGCCTCAATTCTTTCATGTATAGAAGGAGAATTTTATGAAAATTAGGGTTATTTCTAACTAATCTAAATTTCAGGGATGTATTTGTACAGTTTTTATTTAATTTTAAAATATGATTAAATAACATCTTCCAGGAAATTCTAACTATTCAAATTGCAAACAATGGTGATGTAATAGGCTGCTACATGACACTTCTATGTACTTCTAGACTAGAGTTCTTAACCTGGAGTCTATGAATTTTTTAATATATAATTTCCTATTTGTAGTTCAATAGAATTGGTTTCCTTTGTATCTGCTGTATTTTATGCATTCAAAATTATGATTTTGAGAAAGGGTCCATAGGCTTCACTGAACCAAACATGGGATCCATGACACAAAAAAGGACATTTTCATTTATATTTCAATACAGTAGGAAAAGGTAGGGGAGAAAGAAAGTGCACCTGAATTTACACTGTAAAAGCAAGTGATACCTAGAATAGCCTACCCAGATAACCTCTAACCTTCAGCATGGAATATGGATAAGACACTGAAGTTGGAGTCAGGAAGACTTGAATTCAAATACAGTAATGAAACTAGTTAAATGATCCTGGGCAAATAACTTAAACTCTTTGTGCTTCAGTTTCCTCATCTATAAAATCAGGAAAATAGATGATCTCCACAGGACCGTCTACTGTCAAATTTTCTTCATCATAATTTTTTTCTGTCATGTTTATCTGACTGAGAGTGGAAGCCAGCTTCCTTTTAATTGTTTACAATTTTGCTAAAGAATATAAGGAGTGCTGATACCTCTCCTGAGTGAGCATATGATCCTTCAGTCTAGGAGGGTTCTCCATCTGCAACCCAGCCTTGTCCAGACCTGCCCAATATTCCTTCCTTAGTCAGGCAAGGAAAGGCAAGTTGGTAGAAGCTATGTTTTCTTGCACAATATCATCTAAGGCTATTTACTACGTGCCATCCAGCCAGATCTGTGGTTAGGGTATTTTTTCTGTGTCTGTTTTGGTATGCTTGTCTTTTCAAATTTTTTTTAACTTATTCTGCTACAGAGAAATTCATGTTGTTTTTGGAGCCTGTAAAACCATGTTTTCTGAATTAGATATATTTTGACAGAGAATCCAAATGAAATTCCCCTATGGGTTTAATATAGTATAACTGTTCTCTAGCCCCCTTTTCATCAAAATTGAGTGTTTTCTGAGTGGGTTAGTGTTAGGGTAAGTAGTGGAGTTAAGCACAGGACCCCAAGTCCAGAAGAAAAGAGATCCATCTTAATACATGTTGTCCCTATTGTCAACTCCTGCCTTTTCCAACAAAGTAGGTCCCATGCATATGCCAAAAATCACATACAGTTCCTTGAATGATGTGACAGCCAAGAAACATGAGAAGACTTGAATGAGCTGATGCAGAGTGAAGTAAGCAGAACCAAGAGAACTATTTATATGAAAACAATGATATTTAAGAACTCTGATCAGTGCAATGTCCTGAAATCTTTAGTGTAGCACATATAGTTGCTCATTATATTCAGAAAAAGAGAACATAGATTGAAATCTATTCCCATCAAAGTATAGTCAATAATTGGAAGCCAAGTGCCAGAGAATGATAGTAGATTGTTTACTTAATGATAGAGGCTTTAGATAGTAAGTCTATACTGAGCCCACGCAATTTTTTTTTCTAGAACCATCCCTGTTTATCTTCAACTAGGTATGAATACATAGAAGTCCTAAGTTGAGGTATTTTGGTTGTGTGCAAAATATTCCAGATGGGTCAAATCCCTCCAGAATTTAAAGGTTGCTCTGGATCCTCTAGGTCCATAGACTTTTAGGACAGGAAAGGACTTCAGAAGTCCAAATCATGGATTCCCACTACAAGAGGTTATAGTGGTGACACCTGCATGTATAAAGGATGAATTAAGTAGTAGCTAAGGTATCTTTGAATTCTGTGATCCTATGATTCCCCTAAAATGGCAATCCATCTTTCACATGAAAACCTACAATGACAAGAAATCCATTATTTCCAGGACAACCTATTTTATTGCTTGGCAGCTCTAACAATTGGGAAGGTTTTTCTTTTTCTAGTAAGCCAAAATCTTTCTCTCTACAACTTCCATTCCACATTCCTAGGTCTACTCTCTGGACTAAATAAAACAAGTCCTTCTTGTATATATTCCCTTTTCAAATAGGTTAAGACAACAATGGATTGAGAAAAGCTCCCACTATATTTTCTCTCTTAAGACTAAATATCCCTAGTTCTTCCAACAAATCACCATCTAGGATGCTTCCCTAGCCTCTCATGGTCTTGAACAACTGCTGGAGGCATCTCAACTTGTCAACTGCCATGCTAAAATGTGGCATTCAAAATCTAAGCAACTTAAATTCAGAAAAAGAAATTAAACAAACCATTAGTAAATTCCCAAAGGAAAATAAAACAGCCTCCCACTTGAGATAGATTTACAAGTATAGTCTATCAAATGTTTAAAGAATGAATATTCTTTATCCTGTATAAACTGTTCTCAAAAATAAGGACTAAAGACATTTTGATGATCTTTTCTATGAGAAAAAAATTATTCTGATATCAATACAGGGAAGGAAATATAAGAGAAACAGACAAATATTGTCAAAACCAAATAAATATATTCATATTAAACTATGCATATAAATACATACACATAGACACACATATATAATATATATATGATAGGTAGATAGATAGTACATATCTGAAAAATTTCTATAGGACCAAATTGGATTTATATCAGCAATGCAAGGATGGTTCAATATTTTTAAAATTAAATTAATAGCATATTAATCTTTTTATAAACAAAAAATAAGGGAGAATTATTAACCCAAAAGGGGCTAGAGATAATCACAAAAGACAAAAATGGATCATTTCAATTACATGAAATTAAAAAACTTTATTATGAACAGCAATGTAACTATGCTGACTAAAAAAAGTCCCTTACATTATAGCACTCAGATAAGCATTTGATATCTAAGATAGCAATGGGGCTAATATAAATGTGTCTTAAGACAGAGATAGAAGAAATTGCTACAGAAAGGTCTTAGTGTCCCCATCCCCAAGTCCACTCTACCCCAGGGCTTCTTCCCTCACAAGCAGATGAACAAAAACTCATCACCATAATTAAGCAAAAAAAAAAAGATTTGATAGATTTTCATTCGTTCCCCACCAGGAGTTTTCATCCAAGTCCTAGGACACTGCCTACTACCTAGTATAAAGAGATGCCTCCTAAGACTCCTTGTAGGACTTCTCCCATATGGTCTCTTTAAGAGAAATCATCCAAGTCTCCTCTCCACTTCCCTCCATTCATCTGAAGGGTAAGGTCCCTACTCACCACATATTTTTTCTTTAGACCACACTTCCAACATCCCCACTGAGTTGCACTTAATAGAAGGCTGCAATCAGTACCATAAGCTGTATTGGTCAAATGCCATTCTCTCTCTCTCTCTCTCTCTCTCTCTCTCTCTCTCTCTCTCTCTCTCTCTCTCTCTCTCTCCCTCCCTCCCTCCCTCCTCTCCCTTTCCCTCTATCTCTCTTCCACTCTCTCTCAAACAAGCCCTAAGCCATAGACAACCTGTGGCCCAGAAACAGTCTCTAATGGGCAAATGGTTATAGGACATAAACGAAAGTTTCTCAAAAGAATTATAAACTATTAATCACAATATGAAAGACTATTCCAAATCACCCACCATAAGAGAAATAAACAATAAAACAACTCTGAGGTTAAAGTTAACACTCAGCAGATTGAAGACTTTAAGAAAGTGGTACATTGTTGGTAGCACTAGAAGAATAGTCTATTCAATCTAGAAAGGAACTTGGGAATATGTTACTAAAGTGACTAAAAAACACTTTCCCTTTTATTCGGTGGTACTACTGCTAGGCATATACCCCAACTGTCCCTAAGGTCAGTTACAGAAAGTACAGTTACAGTTACAGAACGAAAAGTCCCCATATACATACAAATATTTTTGCGACCCTTTTTTGTAAGACCAAAGAACTGGAGGAAAAGAAGACGCTCGTAATTTGAATGATGGCCAAACAGATTCTGGTCCATTAGTGTAATGGAATATTACTATAAGTAATGAATTACTGTCACTTCCATAAGAAATAATAAATACCATACAATATAAATTTTGAGTATTCCTAATAATGGGTAGCATGAATATATCTGCCAAGAGGCTTGAAAATCTAATTTTAAAAATAGCTTTAAACTAAAAAGGATAGGAAAGGGAGAAGACTGCTTGTGTTTATTCTTTAAATTAAATACTTAAGGAGTAGTTACAAAGAAGGAAAAAAATTACACCTGAGATACAAAGGAGACAAACCCTAAGAAAAGAGCCAGTATTAAAACTCATAACTTCAAATGTTTATACACAAATGACCAAAGATTAGGCCAGAAGCAAGAGTAACTGGAGAGCTAATGCATGAAAGAGAATGTCACCTCACTGGTTTAACTGTGATTTGGTGGGATGAAATTCAGTAATCCCCACCACTGGACTGAAGCTCTCTATTTTGGGTGGGTATACTTCATTAAAGAGACATCAGATAGGTAAAGGGAACTGGAGGCAGTGCTGCACTAACTCAACCTAGCTCCCAAATGTCATTTAAAAAATTAATCTATAGATTTAAATTGCCAGTCAAATTAGCAAGGGGACACTTTGGCAGGGGTGAGGAATCTGAGACCTCACGGCTGCATGTGACCCTCTAAGTCCTCACGTGAAGCCCTTTGATTGAGTCCAAATTTTACTTTAGAGTATTATATAAGATAATAGCAAAAATTGTACGAAATTTTTAAAAGGTCAGGAATATTAAGGGAAATAAGTAAAAAAGTAGAAATGAAGATTGGGAGTCACTAGATCCCAAATGATATCATAAAGCAATAATTTTGCCATTGTCTATTAGATTAAAAAAAATAGAAATGTAGATGTGGTGAACACATAAAGTAAGAAAGACCCAAAAGCAAATACATTTAGCTATCTAGTATTCATACTACTTTGTGAGACATTACTTTTTTGACAAGAATTAATGAGAAAACAAGAAAATATTTCGGCAGAAAGTAGATGTAAACAAGCATTTGCACCACAATGTGCCACAATAAACAATACACAATATGCCACAATGGATATTGTTTCCAAATAAAAATTTATCTAAATTTCAAAAGACACACCACAAAAAATTAGAGAAGGATTGAAGCTTAAAATAATTTACATGTATGGATAGGAAAAGAATATGAAAAATGTTATAAGAATATAGATATTCTAAAAGACAACATAGACAATTTTGATAATATTAAGTTAAAAGTTAAGATAATATTAAAGTTAAGTTAAAAGTCTGTATACAAACAAAATCAAAATTCAAGAAATAAAACGGTAAGTGAAACAAAAATATAGACTTGGAAAAAAATCTTGTATTAAATACTTGTCAAAAGTCCAGTATCAAAAATGAATAGGCACTATACCATAATGAGCTTGTGGTCAAAGGATATTTACAGTTTTTGAAAGAAGACTGCACACTATAAGCAGTCCAATAAAAAAGTTAAATCTTTGACCAAAGAAAGGAAAATTAAAGCAACTTTGAGACATTCCATCACCACCAAATTCACAAACATGGAAAAATTCACTGTTGGCTAGGATGTAGGAAGGCAGGAATGTTAATTCACTGTTGGTAGAGCTGTGAATTGGTCCAATCACTCTGGAAAACAATTTAGAATTATGAATGGAAATTAATACATTTTTTCATGCTCTTATACCCAAAAATCCTATCTGAGGATTTATAACTCAAAGAGGCTACTGACCACAAAAAAGGATCTTTATGTGGGAAAAAAAATTTAAGTTAGCACTATTTATGATTTAAAAACTAACAGTAAAATATGTGATTAATTCATTGGAAATGGCTGAACTATAGTGTAGTAATATACTGAAATATTACTGCACTATAAATAATGATGAATATGAAGAATTCAGAGAGATTTGGGAAGAATTATATCAAGGAATACAGAGGTCGAAGAATAATACACATAAAATTTGCAATGATGTAAATAAAGATAATGTCAAAAGAAAGAGAATTCAGGTTAAATAAAATAATGTTCGTAATAATTTCTTAAAGTTAAAGAATGAATCTTTCCTTAACAATACAAAAACTGCAAAACTGGAAAGTAGTATGTGCAATCAGTCACAATTGCTCCATAAGGTGGTTTGGTTTAATTCTTTTCGGAGAAAGAGTTTTTAGATATTCTTTAGGAAATGTATCGTGTCAAAACAAAAATGTATCAGTAAAAAAGGCATCTATATCATCACTCATCAAGTGATTCATTCATTAAAAATGTTGAATAAAATTGAGCCAAGACAGAGTTTTGAAATAATCTATTAGAATTTGGAAGAGCAGGAGAAAGGAAGGGAGAAAGGAAAGATGGAAGGAATAAGGAAAGGTAGAAGGAAGAAGGAAGGAGAGAAGGAAGAAGGAAAAATGGAAGGAAGAAGGAAAGATGGAAGGGAGGAAGGAAGGAAGGAAGGAAGGAAGGAAGGAAGGAAGGAAGGAAGGAAAGGAAAGGACACATTTATTAAGTACTTTGTGCTAATTTTGGCCTGACAATCAACACCAAGAAAACAGAAGTCTTCCACCAGCTCAGACTGAACCATCTATCAATGTGGAATCATTGGTTACAGAAAATGCAGAAATTCTGAATGCTATGAATAAGTTTACTCATCTCGGCAGTATGCTTTCCAGGGATGTCCACATAGGTGATGAGGTTGACATACACATTGTCAGAGCTGGTTCAGTGTTTGGAAGTCTACAAAGGAAAGAGTGAGAGAGAAGAGGTATTATTTAGGCTGCCTAGCAAATGAAAGTTCTACAGAGGCTTTGTCTTGTCCTCCTTGTTGCATGCCGATGAAAGCTGGACAGTCTCTCAGTAACGTATCAGGAAGTCAAATCAATTCCATTTGAATTGTCTTAAGAAGGTTCTGAAGATAACCTGGTATGATAAGGCTACCAGACACTGAAGTCCTCTCTCAAGTTGAACTTCCAAGCATCCAAACTCTACTGCAGAAAGCACAACTCACATAGCCCAAAAGTCAAATTTATGTTTACCAAAAAGACTATTTTATAGAGAACTCACACAAGGCAAGTAGTAACAAGTCAGAAGGAGTGATAGAAGGATACTCTACAGAAAATCTGAAGAACTTTAGTACCAATTGTGAGATAGGAGAAAATGGCACAGGAACCACCTAACATGGTGTGCCCGTATCAAAGAAGGCTCTGTGCTGTATGAGCAAAACAGAATCACAGTAGCATAAAGAAAATATAAGCTGCACGAATACAGAGATATATCCATCCAAAATTTTCTAATGGACTCCTTGTGCCTGACCTGTGGTAGAACCTTCCAAGTTCATACTGGACTGATCAACCATAGTCTGAAACACCGTGCCCTGACCCCAACACCGTAGTGTCACTGATCCTCTTCAAAAATGAAGGACGAACAACAAATTCCTCACACTGTGCTTAGTATTTTTGAATATATTTGAGTATATTTGAATATATTTGAGTATATTTGAATCTCACAACAACCCTTGCAGGAAATTATTATTCCTATTTTATACTTGAGGAAACTAAAGCAGACAGAGGTTAAGTGACTTGCTCAGGGTCACATAGCTAGAGTCTGGTATGGTCAAATTTGAACTCTGGATCTCCTAACTCTTATTCCAGAGTTCTATCCATTGTGGCCCCTACCTAGCCTCTTACAGTTGACATTGATCCATTGACCAGCTCTTTTTGGGTTGGATCATCCAACTTATTCCAAAACTACTTAACTATCAAATCCAGAATCATTTATCTTGTTCACGGGGTTATCATGAGTGATTCATCAGATGCCTTGCTAAAACCCAGCTCTATACTTGGGATTTATGGGCCAGATTCCTTCCTTTCTTCCTTCCATCTTTTCTTCCTTTCTTCCTTCCTTTCTTCCTTCCATCCTTCCTTTCTTCCTTCCTTCTTCCTTCCTTCCTTTCTTCCTTCCATCTTTTCTTCCTTTCTTCCTTCCTTTCTTCCTTCCTTCCTTCTTTCCTTCCTTCTTCCTTCCTTTCTTCCTTCCTTTCTTCCTTCCATCTTTCCTTCCTTCCTTTCTTCCTTCCTTCCTTTCTTCCTTCCATCTTTTCTTTCTTTCTTTCTTCCATCTTTCCTTCCTTTCTTCCTTCCATCTTTCCTTCCTTCCTTTCTTCCTTCCTTCCTTCCTTCCTTCCCTCCTTCTTTATCTTGCCAAAACCTTAAACCCAGTGCAATCTGAAGCCCATACATTGTACAACAATAAGTCCCTGCCCAAACTCCACTTGAGGGCTCTTTTCAGGACACTCCTGGCTTCAGAATGATTATCATTAGTAACTGTTGCTCTTTCCCTCCCAGCTCAATTTACTTATTATTTTTTCTTTCTTTTGCTTGTTAAAAGGGCATTCCCTGTTTACTTCTTAAAGAGGTCTACTCACTGAATAGGAATTACTTCATTCTAAGTGAGTACTTGAATAGGCCAAAGTCTCCCAGTGCATCCTGGGCCTTCTCCAGTCATCCTGATGAATATCTGGTAACTGGATTCAGACGACTCTGAAGGAGAAGTGAGGTTGGTGACCTGCACAGCCCTCCCTCACTCAGAACAAAGTCAAGTGCAAGTCATGTCATCATTTCTCTGATGTCATGCTCATCTTTGAAAATGAAGGATGAACACAGACAGACTCATCAGTCCATTTTGCTTTTTTTGGTCTGAACTTATGATTTTATCAATGTAGGGACTTCCAGGTGAATAAACTCTTTCCAGTAGAGATCTGGAACTCTTCTGATATTTAAAGGTTAAAGGCTTAGATAGATCACACTGTCTTAGATGACTTAGTGCCTGGGAACACTTCAAGGTCCCACATCCAGAATGTCTCAGAGATGTCTCAGGGGTTTCAACAAGCAAATGTGAAGAGTTAGAGAATTCCCTTCACAGAGATAGAGAATGAAATGCTGTGTATGAGAAAAAGCAGATATGACAACCTAGAATGCATGAGCTAGAGTAATATGTACTACAACTGGAAAGATAAGCTGGAACCAGACAATGAAGGGCTTTATATACCAGACAGAGGAGTTTATATTTTATCCTAGTGGCAATAAGAATTCACTAAAGCTTCTTTGCTAGGAGAATAACATGTTCAGATCCATGTTAAAGACATCAACATGGGAAGTGTGTGGCGGATAGATTGGACCAAATGTTAAGACATTATTACATATTACAATACAAACAAAAAAAATTTTCTGTTTTTTTACAATCTTCCCAACTTCCTTGTCAGCATCGAAGAAGAGATTTGAAGGTCTTACATAATAGATCTCTAAGGCAGAGATGTCTTATTCTATGCCATAATTCTTTTCTTTCCTCTCAAGGATTTACCAAGATTATTAGTACAAAAGGGAGTTTACTTGACTCATTCCAGGATTTTGCTGTTAAGCACGAAATGTAACATTGTCCCTCTTTTGTGGTATCTCTCTTGACTTCAACTATGGTCCTTACTGTTTGGGATTCTTTCTCAAAGGAAGAGTCCCTCTTGTGTCATTTCAAAGCTTTGGGAAAATGTGTTTCCTTCTTATAAAATGGTATAGGAGTGTTGTACTATGCAAAAATCACTTCATCACCCAAAGTCTTACTTACTTCTTCTATAGATCTCAAAAATAAAGTATAATAATATGATGTTTGCCCCCAAAAAAGTTTTTAGATTCTTGACCAACAGATCAAAGCGTTAAAACCATTTATATTGCATGCTCTTAGAAAGACCATATCTTTCCATCTTAGAGGAACATTATGAACAGTTTCCTCTAATCTATACTATCATTCTAAAGCACTGTATAGTAAAATGAGTACTGAAATTGGAGTCAGAGGACCTGGGTTCAAATCTCAACTCTGGCATTTACTACCCATTTAACCTTGAGAAAGTCATTTTATTTCACCAGATCTCCATTTCCTCCTTTTACAGTGGGTAGATTGGAAAAATAATTTCTAAGTCCCTTCCATCCTGAAACCCTAGTAAATCTGAATTGTATTTTCATTCTCTGATCCCTAGCAACGACAATAACATTAAAAAAAAAAAACCAACCTCCATATTTTGGCTCTGTTTTTAACCCCTGTGTCATTAAGCAATCAGAAACCCTTCACCAGACTATACACTCACTCTCTTAAATTAGAAAGAGTGATAGTCCTTTTGGCTCAGTTCTAAATGTATACAAACTTGTCATGATCTCACAATTCCAAAAAAAAAAATCCCTCCTGGGGGTTGATATCACTTGATTTTAATTCTTAGTACCTCGGCCAACTGTATTAGTGTCATTTTAGTTTGTTTTTTTTTAATCCAACAATGTGCCAACCTTGTTGTCTTACTCAGTTTCTAGTGTCCATTTACATGGCTCCATCAACACCTAGACAATCATTGCCATCTTCATTTCATCTGTTTATTTTATTTGTTTAACTGACACTCAAAATGTCTTGAAGAGAAGGAACACAGACCTTGGAAAAGACATCTGACAGACACTACATATTTGAAAATTGCTCAGTTTGAGAAATCATAATTTACAAAAGAGTGTTTTGAAATACCAGAAAAGATAGCAAACAATAAGCTAAATTCTACTATCTAAAGGAAAGACATCTATCAGAAGTTTCCTCCTTCCCAGAAGAAGTAAAAACTCCATGATTGTGTAAGTTAAAGAATTCTACAGATGAAAAAGAGACATCAAGAGGTCATTTACTCCATCCCACTGTCTCTGGTTTATACAACACCTGAGCCATTCCAGATTAATCAGATTTCCAGAAAACAAAATTTCACAACTTCCTTCACTAACACATTCTTCTGGCTAATCATTTGTAGTACTCTCTCTGGAGACAGAAATAGTGGTTCCTTCTATATTCCTGAAAACTTCTGTGTTAACTCTCAGTCTTCTCTAGAATAAACAGGATAACCGGAAAGCCTGTATGCCCAGAAGACATTAATTTTCAGGAGGCAGCATAGCATAGGGGAAAGGGGGTGGCTTCTGAGGTCATGATAGAGACTTGAGGGCTATCGACAGCATGTAGAAAAGACTCCTCCATTTCTATGACACTGAGTAGCTCTGTGACTTTGAGTAAATCAGGCAACTTCTCTCAAACTCAGTTTGTTCATCTGTAAAATGAAATAATGCATTTTTAATTATGTTTAATGTCTCTTCTAGCTCTGAAGTTCTATGATTCTAGTGGTGAAATTTTAGGCAACTTTGATATGAATAGGGAAAATAGTTTTATGGATTAAGGGACCTCTCAAATCACAAAAGATTTTGTGATCAGCCTAAGGAAAATGTATACCTAATAATCTCAAGACTTTCAAATCCAACTTTCAGCAGCAAAGCAAAAACTTACACTTTGAAACCCAAGAGATTAAGGAAGAGTTGGACATAAGGGCTCAGTCGGATGAGTTTTAATGAAAGATTCCACCCAGAGTTCTCTTTTTATTCTTTTTTTCCCTTTTATTCTTTACTTCTACACCTGGTCCAAACTAAATACACTCATTCTTCCTCCTCCACCACCTTTTTCTACTCCTCCTCCTCCTCCTCCTTCTTCTTCTTCTCCTCCTCCTCCTACTCTTTCTCCTTCCCCTTCTTCCTCTTCATCTTTTCTCTGTTTTTATCTATCTCTGTATCTTCTCTATTTCTCTGCCCATCTGTCCACTTCAAACCCACCCCCTTTTTCTATTTCTTCTTGTCTTTTACTCTTTCACATCAGTTCATCCCAGATTCTCACTTTTTTCTGAACTCTTGGGACCCTAAAAGTCACTCTGTTCTTCACATCAGAGATCATTCTATTCCCCTTCTCAGACTGGCATGTCCCTAGATCCTCTTCTTTAAGTTTTTGTATCTTCTGAAAAACTTTTGAATCAAAGTACAGGACATGTGCATTTGATTACACTTCAGCTTCTCAGGCTCCAGCCAGCCTGGACAGACCCCTAAATCCACAATGTATCCAAGGGAGAGAAATTTCATAGGAAACTGAGGGATAATGCTGAAAAACTCTGGGGATTGGGATGATCTTAGAGTCTGCATTTCTGGGAAGATTATCCTAGATAAAGGGCAGGAGAGAGGTCAGCAAAGTAGGGGGAATGTTACAAAGGATGAATGACTCAAGAAGAAATAGAAACAATAGAGAGGAGAGTGGATCAGAAGAAAAAGAACAGGGAGAGGCAATGAAATGGGCCCTTTGTAGCTATCTCATGCTGATTTCCATTGCTGTGATTGTTGTTTTCATAAAAAGAAAATGAAGTGTTATCATAGGCCTATAAATGTAGAGCTAGAATGGATTTATTTATTGTCTAATATGTGTCAGGAACAGCTAGATGGGTCAGTGACTATTCAGGAACAAGACACCCCATCTCTTAACTGCAGGCATTTTCTTTGGCTGTCCCCATGACTTGAACACTTTTCCTCCTTGCTCTGACTACTGACCACCTTGATTTCATATGTTTTTAGGCTTTACATGTACAATCATGTTAAACATATTTCCACTTCAAGTGTTTTTATAGCATTTTTTTCAGTTACATGTCATGAAAATTTTTAGCATGTTTTTGTAAGACCTTGAATTCCAAATTTTCTCCCTCCTTTCCCCTCTTCTGAAAATGGTAGGCAGTTTATGTATGTACTGTGTGTAAAAATTGTTTCCATGTTAGTCACAGTTGTGAAAGAAAAAAATAGATAAAAAACACAAGAAAGAATAAAATAAGTGAAAAAATATGATTTGATATGCATTCATAGTTCATCAGTCCTTTATCTGGATATGGATAGTATTTTCCTTCCTGAGTTCTTTCTACTTGTCTAAGATCATTGTGTTGCTGAGAAGGGCTGAGTCAATCGTAGTTGATCACACAATGTTGCCAGTACTGTTCATAATGTTTTCTTGGTTCTGCTCATTGAACTTGGCATCAGTTAGTTCGCACAAGTTTTTCTGGGCTTTTCTGTAATCTGCCTGTTCATTTCTTATTGCATAATAGTATTCTATTACATTCATATACTGCAGCTTGTTCAGCCATTCCCCAATTGATGGGCATCCCCTCAGTTTCCAAGTTTTTGCCACTACTAAAATGGCTGCTATACGTATTTTTTGCACATGTACATCTTTTTCCCTTTTTTAAGATCTCTTTTGGATACAGACTTAGTAGTATGTACAGGTATGGATCAAAGGGATCAAAGGGTATGTACAGTTTGGTTGTCTTTGGGTATACTGTTGTGTTTGTCCTTCATTGCAAAGATGACCATGCGATCAGAGAAAGGTGACATGACTTGCATTTGACTTTGTTTTGGAGTGAGGGAGGGCTGTGCAGGTCACCAGCCTCACTTCTCCTCCAGAGCCAGCTTAATCCAGTGACCAGATATTCATCAGGATGACTGGAGAAGGCCCAGGATGCAATGAGAGACCTTGGTCCCTTTAGGCCAAAGTCTATTCAGATGTTCACTTAGGGTAAGGTAAAGCCATTCAGTCAATAGGCCTATTTAAGAAGTAATCAGGCGATGTCCTCTTTAATGAGGCAAAGAAAAATAACACTGGGAGGGAAACAGCAACAGTTGCTATTGATAATCACTCTTAAGCCAGAGGGTTCAGAAAACAGCCCTTAAATGGAGCTTGGGCAGGGGCCTAGTGTTGTGCGATCTATGGTGCAGTATGTTTCAGGGGAAAGGAAAGGAAGGAAAAGGCAAGGTAAGGCAAGTCAAGGAAAGGAAAGGAAAGGAAAAAGGTCTAGTCAGTAAAACTCAAGTTAACTTGGCATCCTATGGCCATCCAAATTTATCTTCCTTTGGAGAGGAGAAGGAAGGAGAGGGGAAGGCAGACAGGAGAGGAGGAGCTACTCAGCTACCCAGGAGTTACCTAGCTACCCGGGTCCCCATTCAGTCAACTGCATCTACTCACAGATTGTTGTGTTCTTTCTTCATTGCCAAAGGAGACCATGCCATCAGAGAAATGATGACATGACTTGCATTTGACTTTGTTTCAAGTGAGGGAGGACTCACTCAAACAAAGCCTTTGGGAATATTAATCATATTTTGAAAGAAGAATCAGAACAAAAGGGGAAACCATAAGAAAGAAAAAAACAAAAATCAAAAAAGTGGAGAGTATGTTTTGATTTTCACTCAAACTACATAGGTCTGTCTCTAGGTATAGATGGCATTTTCTATCATGAGTCCTTTCGAATTATCTTGTTTTCTTATATTGCTGAGAAGAGCTAAGTCTATCACAGTTGATCATTGCACAATGTTTCTATTACAATGTACAATATTCTCCCGATTTTGCTCACTTCACTTAGCATCAGTTCATGTAAGTCTTTCCAGATTTTTCTGAAGCTTACCTGCTCATCATTTCTTATAGGACAATACTATTCCATTGCATTCATAATACCACTTGTTCAGACATTCCTCAACTGATGGGCATTCCATCAATTTCCAATTCTTGGCCACCACAAAAAGAGCAAGTATAAATATTTTTGTACATGTGGGTCCTTTTCCCTTTTCTTTGATCTCCTTGGGATACAGACCTAGTAAAGGTATTGCTGGATCAAAGTGTACGCACAGTTTTATATCCCTTTGGGCATAGTTCCAAATTGCTCTCCTGAATGGCTGGGTCTGTTCGCAACTCCACCAACAATGCATTACTGTCCCAGTATTCCTACTTCTTCTCCAACATTTATCATTTTCCTTTTCTGTTATATTAGACAATCTGATAAGTGTGAGGAGTACCTCAGAGTTACTTTAATTTGTATTTCTCTAAGAGCATTTTTTCATATGACTAGAGACAGCTTTAATTTCTTCACCTGAAAACTGTCTATTCATATCCTTTATTACTTGTATTGTTTTAATCTGATTTAGTTCTTTATATATTTGAGAACCACTGCTTATAAAAACTGTTTTCCAGTTTTCTGCTTTTCTTCTAATCTTGGTTGCTTTGGTTTTGTTTGTGCAAAAGCTTTTTAATTTAATGTAATCAAAAATATCCATTTTGCATTTTATAATATTCTCTATCTCTTGTTTTGTCATAAATTCTTCCCTTTGCCACAGATCTGATAGATAAACTATTCCTTGCCCTCTCAATTTTCTTATGGCATCACCCTTTATATCTAAAATCATGTATGCATTTCAACTTTATCTTGGTATAGGGTGAGAGACACTGGTTTATGCCTAGTTTCTGCCATACTATTTTCTAGTTTTTCCAGCAATTTTTGTCAAATAGTGAGTTCTTTTCCCAAAAACTAGAGTCTTTGGGTTTGTCAAACAGTCAATTACTATAGTCATTGACTACTATGTCTTGTGTACCTAACCTATTCCATTGATCCAGCACTCTGTTTCTTAGCCAGTACCAAATAATTTTGATGATGGCCACTTTACAATATAGTTTTAGATTTGGCATGGCTGGGCCACCTTCCTTTGCATTTTTTCCATTAATTCCCTTGACATTCTTGACCTTTTGTTCTTCCATTGAATTTTGTTATTATTTTTTCTAGCTCTATAAAATAATTTTTGGTATTTTGATTGGCATAACACTGAATAAGCAAATTAATTTAGGTAGAACTGTCATTTCTATTATATTAGCTCAACCTATCTATGGGCAGTTGATATTTTTCCCATTGTTTAGATCTGACTTTATTTGGAATTGTGTTCATATAGTGCCTGGGTTTGTCTTGGTAGGTAGACTCCCAAATGTTTTATATTGTCTATAATTATTTTAAATGGAATTTCTCTATCTCTTGAAGCTGGGCTTTGTTGATAATATATAGAAATGCTGATGATTTCTGTAGGTTTATTTTATATCCTGCAACTTTGCTAAAGTTGTTAATTATTTCAAGTAATTTTTTTAGTTGATTCTCTAGGATTCTCTAAGTATAACATCATACTATTGCCTAGTCTAATTCCTTTCATTTCTTTTTCTTCTCTTATCGATTAAAGCTAAGATTTTGAGTATAATATTGAATAAAAGTGGTGATAATGGGCATCCCTGGTTCACTCCTGATCTTACTGTGAAAACATCTAGCTTATCCATATTACATATAATGCTTGCTGATGGTCTTCTGTCTGAATTTTTAATCTTTTTTTAAATTGACCACACACACACACACACACACACACACACAGAGAGAGTCTGTAATCCTATGAAACAGGTTTCCTTGTTCTTCCTCGAATAAAATCCACCATTTCTCAACTTTGGGCATTTTTTCTGGCTGTCCTCCAGCCTAGAATTCTCTCCCTCTTCAATACCTCCTGGCTTTCCTAGATTCCTTTGAGTTATTGCTACTGTTCAGTCATTTCCAATTATGACTCCATTTGGGGTCTTCTTGGCAAAGATACTGGAGTGATTTGCCATTGCCTTCTCCAGCTCATTTTTCAGATGAGGAGACTTAGGCAAACAGGGCTAAGTGATTTGTCCAAGTCACACAACTCGTAAGTGTCTGAGGACAGATTTGAACTCAGGAAGATGTCTTTCCACTGCATCTCATAGTTGCCCATTGTTTCAAGTACATATGTCTATGTAATTCTACCTTCTACAAGAAGCCTTTTCTGTTACCTGTCTACAATTTATCCTGTCTATTCCTTATTTGTAAATAGCCATTTACATGTTTTCTCTCCCATTAGGCTGCGAGCTCCTTGAGAACAAAGACTGTCTCCTGCCTTTCTTTGCCTCCCTCTCTTCTGGGTGGTGTGGTAGATAGAGGGCTGGGCCTGGATTCAGCAAGACCTGAGTTTGAATCTGAAGTCAAATGCTTATTAGCTGTGTGACCCTGGACATATATCACTTAACCCCATTTGTCTCAACTTTTTCATCTATAAAATTGGAATAATAAAAACGCCAGGATGGTTGTCAGGAAAAAATGAGGTGATACTTGTAAAGTGCTTAGCACGTGCTTGGCACATAGAAAGGGCTATATAAATGTTAGCTGTTGTTTTTACTGTTTGCTATTATTATTAAAAGATAATTTTTGTAAAGTGCTCAGTACGGTGCCTGGCATGAAGTATGTACTCTATAAATGCTTATTCCTTTCTCTCCCTCTTTGTAGCCCCCTTTTTTAGCACAATGCCTGGCACTTAACAAATATTCCTTGCCTGACTGGTCATTTGGAGGGAGGAGACTAGCAGCTGGAGAAATCAGGAAAGACAGAAAGAGCTACATCTTAAAGGAAGAGAAAGATTCTCTGAGGTGGAAGAAAAGAGGAAATACATTCTAGTCACAGAAAGCCGAAACAAAGGCACAGAGAGAGGACATGGAGTATGATGAGTGAGGAATTCAGAGAAGGCCAGGAAGGTTGGATTTCTGAGCGTGGGAGGGAAGGTAATATCCATTGAGTCTGGAAAAATAATTCAGGGACGAGGCTGAGGATGACTAAATATTAGTTGAGTAAGTTAAATATCAGAGTGTATATTTTATCCTTAAAGCAATAGAAAGACACTCGTTGATGAAGTAGGGAAGTCCGATGTTTGGATTCGTGCTAAAGGAAAATTACTTTGGCAGCTATGATAAGGATGTTCTAGAGTGGTGAGGGACTTGAGGTAAGGAGCCCAATGAAGAGGCTGCTGCAATAATCTAGATAAGTAGAGATCAGAGTAGGGTAGCAACTGTGTAAGTAGAAAGAAGGGGTCAGATAAATAATTTAAAAGTAGAAATGTAAAGGTTTGGCAACTAATTTGATATATGAGGTGATAAAGAGGGAAGACTTGAAGGTAATGCTGAGGGCACTAGTCCGAAAGGCTGGAAAGATGGCAGTGCCTTTGACATCCTTTGTTGCCGAAGAAGACCATGCCATCAGGGAAATGATGACATGACTTGCATTTGACTTTGTTTTGAGTGAAGGAGGGCTACTTTGACAGACATAGGTAAGTTTGGAAAGGGGGCAGGGTGGTGGAGAAAAATAATGAGTTTGCTTTTGGACATGATGAATTTGAGTTGTCTCAGGAACATTTAGTTTTGAAATGTCCAGCAGACAATTGGTGATATCAGAGTAAAGCTACAGGGAAAGACTGGGATTGGACATATATATATATTCTGTATATATGTGTGTGTGTGCCTGCATATATATATACATACATGTATGTGTGTGCGTGTGTGCATATACATGTCTACATACATGCATATATACAAACATACACACACATATATACACGCATATGGTTGTTTTCCTTTGTTCTCAAGGACCAAAATGACATTACCATGATAACGTGAAGTTTCAATGTGTACAACTGTGGTTGATCAGACCAATATGAACTCAGAATGCTCTACCACAGATTGGGCACAGATTAGTACATGTGACCATTTGGGGTGGTTACTCCAAATTTGCGCATCTTATGTTTCCTTTGTGCTGTTTCAATTCTGCTTTACTCATGGTGCACAGCACCCTTTCTAATGTGGACGTGTCATGCTGAGTGGTCCTGTGCCAGTGTCTTCCATGTCACACAATCAGACCCAAAGTTCTTGAGAGAGACCTTGAGAGTGTCTTTGTATCGCTTCTTCTGTCCACCATGTGATCGCCTGCCCCATGTGAGTGGTCCGTAAAACAGCCCTTTTGGCAAGCATACCTTTTGCATTCAAACAACGTGGTCAGCCCATCAGAACTGCACTCTCTAAAGCATAGTTTGAATTCTTGGCAGCTTAGTTCAAGCAAGGACCTCAGTGTCTGGCACCTTATCCTGCCAGTTGATCTTCAGAATCTTCCTAAGACAGTTCAAATGGATGTGATTCAGTTTCTTGGCATAGTGCTGGTAGGTTGTCCATGTTTCACAGGCATACAATAATGAGTTCAGCACAACAGCTCTGCAGACCTTCAGTTTAGTAGTCAGTCTAATAACTCTTCCCTTCCAAACTTTTCTTCAGGGTCTCCCAAACACTAAGCTAGCTCTGGCAATGCATGTGTCAACCTCACTGTCATGTGTATATCCCTGAAAAATACATTACTAAGTTAAGTGAATTTATCCACAGCATTCAAAACTTCTCCATTTAACTTGATGGTTCCACATATGGATAGTGTGATGGTGTCTGATGGAGCACTTGCGTTTTATTGATGTTAATTATTAGACCAAAGTTAGCATAGGCAGCAGAAAATTGATCCATACTTTGTGGCATCTCAGCTTCAGAGGCTGTACTGAGTACACAAAAAATCAGGAATTAGAGAAGAGGGGGAGATAGTGAATCCTTTGAGAAAGAAGGGAGGGCAACTTTGGGCCATTAGTCCAAATCCTTTATTTTAAAAGAAGCTGTGACCTAAGGAGCTTCCCAGATTTCTTATATTTTATTCTCTTTCACAAAGTCAGTAATCCAGCTACACTGACTTGTTTGTATTTCTCACACATGATATTCCATCTCCAGATCTTATACATTTGCCCTGGTTGTACCTCTGACTAGAATGCTGCCCCTCCTTACTTCTCTTTGCTAGCTTCCCTGGTTTCCCTGAAGACTTAATTCAAATCTAATTTTTTTTGCAGGAGGCCATTCCCAGTATCTTATTCCGTTGTTGTTCTGCTTGTCTTCAATCATGTCTTTCCCTTTGTGACCCAATTTGGGGTTTTCTTGGCAAAGATACTGGAGCAGTTTGCCATTTCCCATGCTCAGGCTAAATTGTAAGCGTCTGAGGGATTGATCTCTTTTGAACCCTGATAATTCAGAGCTGTGCTGAGTCACATAGGTTTCATGCCTTCCGGCTCTGAGTCAGTCAGGGGCCGAGACTGTTGTATATTCTGAGAGGTTGATATTTTGTTTTGGGGGCTCCCCCATGAGAAGGGAGAGATGAGATTACAGAGATGAGACTCTGGGTAGCCATTGTTAAAGAGCCCCCTAACTTTAAGAACCCAGATGTTGGTGTTCCCTGGTCTAGTGATTAGATATCTATTATTCTGTTTAGACAGTTGGAGCCCTTAGATACTCCTTTCTTATCTGTCTACATTGTTTGATTAAAGTAAGATTAGTACAGATCAAAGAACCTGTGCTAGCAGCCCACCCTGTGTGCTGGTATGGTTGCTAATACAGTGACTTGCCCAGGGTGGCACTGCTAGTAATTGTCTGGGGTTAGATTTGAACTCAGAAAGATGAATCTTCTTGACTCTAGGTCCAGTACTCTATCACTGGGCCACCTAGTTGCCCACAGAGAGTGTAAAAAAGCAACCAAATGTATATTCAAGTCCCCTTAGTATAAATCCTGACAAAGCTAGAATTCACACACAGGCCAAGTGACTTAAAGTTTAGTGCTCTTTTCACTCTATTATGCTGTGAGGCACAGGTATTAATATCCTCATTTTACAGACATAAAAATGATCTTGGAAAGTTTAAAGTGATTTATCCAAGGTCACCTATAGGTAACGAATTGCAGATTCAGACTTGGGTCGATAGAAGGCAACACAAAGCCAGCAGCTTCGTGTGTGGCACAGACTCCAGAGGAATGTCTGAAAGCGGGGAGATCAGCTTCAGTCTGAAGTCATGAGGAAAGCAGTATATAGTGGTTGATGCTTTAATCAGTTCTTATTCACTGACCAACTTGAACTGGGCCTTGAAGAATGAGTAAGACACAGAAAAACCTGGCTCTCAGTCTGAGTTGGTTGGGCTGAACCATTAAGTAGGAAGAAGGAAGCAGCAATAGTCAACAGAGAAATGAATTCACTAGACTACTATTTCTTAGAGGCTGTGGTTTTTGAATAATTAGAGCACACAAAAATTCTGGTTGATGATCACTTCTAAGAATTTTTGAAGAGTGAAAATCTCAAGCATTTAAAAAATCCTTAACAAAACCTCAGACTGTTTGGGCATTTGGGGAATTAAAAATATATATTTTTTAACTTCAGTATCTTGCCATCCTAACTCACATGGAAATTTAAAACTAACTTTAACTGACAGTCCTTTTTTTTCCTTTCTTTACTGGCAGCAGAGTTCTTATGTCAACTCCACCTCCAAATAGGGAAACTTAAAAAAAGAAACTTCATGATGAAAATGTCATTTACTTTGTAATTCTGTTAGTTGTGGGTTATGCTAAGTAATAACTTAAGGCCATGACAGCCCAGAAAAAGTCTGATCCTTTCTTTTGCTGGAAGGGCCCCTCATTCATGTTCATTTCAATTCATTTGCCTGACAGACCAAAACCTCACAGAGGATACAGTGAATTGTTTCCCAAGAGTAACATACACCAGATTCTCACTTCTTTTTTCACTACTGTTTGTCCAAAACTGTATACAGGGTTTCTGGGAAATACTCAATGGCCTTTGGCAAACAAGAATTTGGGGGAGCTTCTGGCATCTGTACACAACCCTCTGGTTTTTCTCTTCCATTGGAATACAAAAATCATTAACTATGGACAAGATGTTCAGGGCTTGAAATAATACAACTAAGATGATGTAATCCAACCCCCTCATTTTACAGAGGACTAGAAAGGTTAGGTGTTTTGCTCTAAATCCTATAGGTAGTAAGGGGATAGAGGTGAGGTTGAAATTCACTCCCTTTTGGAATCTTTTGACTCTAAACCAAATACTTTTTCAGCTACACAACACTCATTCTTTGTGAAACATTTAGAGGATATAAATTATTACCTTGACTTTGCTATGGACACTGAGAGCTAAGAAAAGTCACATACCTTTAAGTCATTATAGTTAAATATAACTGCTATCTACTATCTATCTAGATGTAAAGGATTTTCCCAGAGTCATGCAAGTAGTAAGTAGGGAGCTTGAGGGCTGAACCAAATGGATATTTAAGTTTCCTAGTAGAAACCTAGACAGAGTCAGGATAGATAGATAGATGATAGATATCTAGATAGATAGATAGATAGTGTATCTTGAAAAATAGGATATGACATAACTCTTCCAAGAGACCTTTTATATAAGTTGGAGTTGGAAGTTCAATGTCAAGAATATAAGAGGCATTCATTTAGAGAGTTATAAGAACACCTTGACAGAAATTATACGATATTAATATACTAATATATGATACATATATATGTATGTATAGTCTATAGGATGTTACATGTATGTGTATTCTTAAGGACACATAAATGTAATAAAATATTCTCTAGAATGTGTATATGTGTATATATATATATATATATATATAAAATATTCTCTAGGAAATATATCAATATATGTATATAGATACACACACATATACAATCTCCTGAGAATTTTTTTTTTACTTGGACTGCTTGGGGTTTGCCAATTCCCATCCCCAAGCCAATTTCTTAAGGCAAGGGTGAGGAGGATTTAGTGAACAGTAGGGGGATGCTTGTAAAGCCCCCCTCCAACGTTATAGAATTACCACTGGAAGATGCTATGTATCAGGGGCAAGTCACTAGCTAACCATCCCTACAACCTAAAAATCATCTTTCTCAAAATCAGGTGTCATGAGGTATTAAAGGCCAGTCACCAAAAAGAGGCCTGAGGAGGCTGCGTGGCTAGTTTCCAAAGAAAGAAATGAAGTTCCACACAAGCCTCAAGACTGTTCAGGTGAATTCTTATTCAACTGCCATTAAGGGGATCCGAGCCCATTCAGAATCTCCTATTTTAGCTTCTGAATATCTGAAACCCATCCGGCCAGCAAGTTCAGTTAACGATTCAGACAACCACACAAATGTGCTGCCGAGGCACATGGCTGTTGTCTCTCGGACTGGTGTTTGATCTCCAAATTGTGTAACTGGACGGCCATCGGTCCAGCTTGCCTCCGAACCCTCCTACTCAGGAAAGTGAAATCTGCCCTGTGATTAATGTGAAAAATGGGTAACTTCCAGCAGTTACTAATTTGACCTGGTGTCAACGAGGAGGCGGCCGAGATGGAGCCTGGGGATTTGTACTGCCCTGTCTTTCAGATCCTTATTTGGTGAAGCCTGGCTTACCTGTGTCTGTGTGTGTGTTGGAGCCAGAACAGTTAACAGCGTATCGGCTCCGGGCCCCAATGACAGCCCGGAGAAGGGAGAGGCAGCCCAGGAGCGACTCCTGCCCCCTTCGCCGCTGCTGCTGACGTCCCAGCCAAAAGAGATGAATGGGATTCCAAACCACTGGAGTCATGCTGGCTTGGGACAGTTTCTTGGAGACCAGTCTCCATCCGAAAGAGACGTGAGGCAACAACAATGCTAACGACCGATCGTGGTCCCACAAAAATGTCACAACGCACGCCCACTTACGGGAGCCCAAGAACGAGGGGAGCTAGTAAAAGAGCAGGCAGGGGGGGAAAAGCCATCGACCACCTGGGGTGTCTGGGCTGAACTCCCTCAGCCAGGTAGCTCTGCGAATTATCCACCCAGGAGTCACGTTTTAAAAGCACGAGTAGGCAAAAGAAACTTTTTTCCAGGATTCAACTTAATTTTGGTTTCCAGAGACGGGGGGAGGTAGGATAGCGCGGGGGGAGAAGAAGTGAAAGTGTGGTTCATGATTCCTGGCTACAAAAAGTCCTCCTGCGGCTCCCCAATAAGAGTGCGCTTACCGCCCCCAAGTGGAAACTGATCGAAGTGCTGTCTCAGGCTATTGGGGGGTGGGGGGCACAAAGTCAAGTCCGCAGCAGCCCAGCCTTAGGGGACAGTGGAGAGGAACCGCTCCCCGAACTAGCAGGGAAGTGGGAAGGGAAGGTCAGGGAGTCAAGGCTCAGCTCCCACCCCAGGGGAAGATCCTCAGTGTGGCGCGCCACTGAACATCTTTAACTACAAATGAAAGGTGTAGGCGCTGCGAGAATCGGGGTTCACCAGGTCGAGTCACCATGCAGGCAGAGCCCAACCTGAAGGCTAAGAACGAGTGCCCCAGAAAGTCCCGTTATCCGTTCTTTCCCAACTGGCCCAAGGCACCTAGGACTGAGACTAACTGGGATGGTCTCTGTCCTGGTCCCCTCCTTCGCCTTCCTCCTGAAGCGGTGTGGTGTGGAGTAGAGGGTACTGGTTTCGAAGTCCAAAGATCTGGGTTCAAATTTTGACTACCACTTAGTACTTCTTTGACTCCGGACGAGCGACCTCCCCTCTTTGTATCTGAGGGGCCTGGGCTCGAGGGTTTTCAAGATTGCTTACAATTCTAAATCTATGCCCCTTAACTCCAATCCCCTTTAGATTTCAGCGCTCTGCTGCAAAGCCAGCCGCACCAGGGGGACTCTTGGCTGGGTGTCAATAAGGGAGCCAGTCCTGGATGCCCCGCGTACACGAGGGAAGTTATGATGCGTGTCTTGTATACCGTAGGCGCTTATTAAAGGCTTGTGGAACTGAATCGATCTGCGTTGGAGATTCCGTGGGTAATTAACAGGGAGCCCAGGGGGACCGAGAACAGAGTAGACGCGTTACTAGGGGCTCTCCAGAGAAGTGCGTGGTTCCCTCCTCCCCAGACACCCCGGGCTTCACTTTCTGGCTGGAAAGTGGTGAGCCTGCCCTCCCCGGCGCGGGAGCCCGGGGAGGAGAAGAGGGGGAAGGGGGGTGCCGCCGCGGGGGGAGAGGATGGGGAGGAGTGGGGGCCAACCCACTCAGACTCTCCCCCGCCCGCTTCCTGCCCGGCCGCTTCCGATTGGCTAGCTGGAGTCCCCAGGAATGTGCGCGACCCTTTAAAGGAGCACCACTCCTCGGCTCCTGCAGCCACTGCACCGGACCGGGGAAGCTAAGTAGCTGAAGCTGACCCCGGGAGCTCTCCCTGTCCTGACCGCCTCCTCTCCGCAGCCCCTCCGCCTCCGGGAGCCTCCTTGGGACCGCTGGAGGGTCTCCCACAGCCTGGACCTGCTCTTGCTTCCCAGGACTTGGGCGCACCAGCTGCGCTTGGAAGATAACCAAAGGACTGTGCGCTCCCCTGGCCCCGTCCCTGGAGCGGAGGATCGTTAGAGTCCCGGCTCCTTAATCCACACAGGTAAGATCGTAGCCGCCTTCCTCCTCTGTTGGGACCCTGGGCTCCCAGCTCTGTTCCTTCTGAGGATTTCCCAGCAAACTCAAATTTCACCAGTATGCTCCCACCCACCACTTTGAGGGGAAAATAAACACCTCAAGAACTCATCCCATTCATCAGAAACTGCCCCCAGGATTATTCAATTCATTCCCCCCTTCCCCACGGCCTTTCTTCCTCGGGTCCCTGGGAGTGCATCCCACACACCTCTGAGAAACTCAAGGGCAACCTCAGGAGACAATGGGACTCAGAACCCCAACTCCACAAGGAAGTCGCAATATTTCATGGACATCCAAAACACTCAAAAGTGGGGTCTCTTCAGTCGTTTGACAGTCATCCAAGAAAGCCTATACAGCTTCTCTCTCACAGTGATGTCTCCCTCTCTGTGTGTAATCTCAGGGATCCATTATCCCAAAGTTTTTCCAGAAAAAGTTCCCAGGGTTTAAGTGTTTCTCCTACAGCCCTCGGAGCACTTCTGTCCCACTCCATAACATTTTTTTCTGGACTGGACCGTCTAGACCTTCTCCCTCAAGCAAACTTTGGGAGTACAGGAAAATCTGTACATCCCACAACCACAACCCCCACACCAGCGACCTTAGCTATTTCCCCTTCTCTTATGTCCGCTTCCCTCTGGGAGGTCTTCAGAGTTTCGCTGTCCGACATTGACTGTCTCTCTGCTACAGGCTTTGGATACTAGACACAAACAGCTCCATCATGGGGCTGGCTCGGGGGTTCGTCCTCTTACTGCTTCTGGAAGTGTGTGGCACTAACAGGATCTCAGGTGAGCCTTTGCCACAGCCAGCAGGGGGAGGGAAAGAGGGTGAAATTGGGAGGGGTTGAATTCTAGCCATTTTAGGCAATGATCTTGTAGGGTTCCTAGGTACTCTAGGTCTGCCTGGAAAAAATTATTGAAAAGAAAAAATGCAGGTACTGGAAGGCAAGAATGAGAACTCTTGATATTGATTATCCATATTAAACATAGCTACACATGAGGGTATACTCAACCCCTCTCAAGGTTGAGTGTTGAGTGTTTTCTGGAGTGGAAGCCCTGATATCTGAGATGCTTGTGTACTCTTCTGCCAGGATTTCATCCTGTGTCTTTTGCTGTTTAGTTCACTAAGGCTACAGTGGGGCAACTGAGAGCCTGGCACTCTTAAGTCTAGCACACCCTATTCACCACTAACTGCATATTCTGCTCCTGTTCCATAGAGTCTGGGAGTGACAACAGTGTGTTCGACCTCTTTGATCTCCCTGGTGCTGCCAACAAGGGCTCTGGGCGCCGTCTGGTGAAAGGTCCTGATACCTCCAGCCCTGCTTTCCGAATTGAGGATGCCAATCGAATTCCCCCCATGCCAGATAACAAGTTCCAAGATTTGGTGGATGCAATCCGAGCAGAAAAGGGCTTTATCTTCCTGGCCTCCCTGAGGCAGATGAAAAAGACCCGGGGCACTCTGATGACCGTGGAGTACAAGAATCACTCCGGCCATATCTTCAGTCTAGTTTCCAATGGCAAAGCAGGCACTCTGGACCTGAGCATGTCAGTGCAGGGGAAGCAGCAAGTGGTATCAGTGGAAGAAGCTCTCTTGGCCACAGGCCAATGGAAGAATATCATCCTGTTTGTTCAGGAGGACCGGGCCCAGTTGTATGTAGACTGTGAAAAGATGGAAAATGCTGAACTGGATGCCCCCATTGAAAGCATCTTCACCAGGGATCTGGCTGGCAGTGCCAGACTCCGTGTGGCGAAGGGAGATGTCAATGATAATTTTCAGGTGAGATTTCTTTTCCTAATCTAAAGAGAATTTTCCAGCTGTCTGACACTGCCAAGGGAATTGGTTGAGACCTCCTGTAGGTTATTGCCAGCTGGGGGATGATTTTAGAAATAGCATCTTATGCAGTTATCTATCTTGTCTGCCCAGCCTCTTGAATCTCTTTATGTTTCTCCCCATTGAGATAATAAAAGGCCTGTTACAAATAGATCCGACATGCATTTTAAAGTGGGATGTTTGTAACAATATAAATAACTTGACCCTTTTCCTCCCAGTAAAGCAACTCTCTTAAGCTCAGATACAGTTGAGTTAGAAGGAATGCTTTTACATGACTTGTTCCTCCACAACGATTAACCCTTTGACACATTGGCCTGCACCATTATCTGCCTTGCTTCATAGCATCTCCAATATTCACCATCAGATTTTAATTCCTGAATGCCTAAATGGGCTGAATTCTCTGAAAGATTCTAAAGATGTGGCAGTTGTGGAAATGCTGGCAGAGGGCGTTGAGATTTATGTTGGCAATTTATCCAGCATGTTAATATTGAAAACAATTATTTTGTCCATAAAATGATTTCATTTGCAACACTGTAAATTTGAACTTTTGGGGTGATACTGGGTGAACCTTTCTTGCTTGCACTAATTATCATTCTGCCTCTGCCACTAGGGGGTGCTGCAAAATGTGAGGTTTGTCTTTGGAACCACCCCAGAAGACATCCTAAGGAACAAAGGCTGTTCAAGCTGTAAGTTTGCTACTTTTTTTCAGTAGGAGACAGGAAGGGAAGAGGGCAAAAAAGTTAAAAATAAAAATAAACCACAACAAAAATCACTTAGAACAGGTGAGATATGTTTGGAATGGGAGCTTTGCATAAGCTGCTCATACCACATTCCTCTTTCACATCTTGGAAAGAGATGAAAATGACCTATAGGCAATATTCATCATCACAAAATTGTACCTTGATAAGTTAGAACTGTAGAGACTGGCACATGTCACCATTTGGAGATGTCTTGTAATTTCTTGCCTTTCCTTTATTTCTTGGTAGCCACCAATCAAATTATCACACTTGACAACCCAGTAAACGGTTCCAGCCCTGCCATTCGAACTAACTACATTGGCCACAAGACCAAGGACCTGCAGGCAATCTGTGGCTTCTCCTGTGATGAACTGGCCAACATGTTCCTGGAGCTTAAGGGACTGCGGACCATAGTGACCACATTGCAAGACAGTGTCCGCAAGGTGGTAAGTGACAGCAGTTATTGAAGGAGGTATTTCTGTGAGGCCCCTAGTAGATGTTTCTGAACTGCTGATACTCATAATGTTTGTTTTTCAATCTCTCTTAGACTGAAGAAAATGAACTACTGTCAAATGTAGTGAAGAAAGCTTGGTCTTACCCTGGATGCACTTACAATGGATTTCAATACAATAATGATGATATGTGGACCATTGATAGCTGCACTGAATGCCATTGCCAGGTAAAGAGACTTTAGTAATTTTCAAAAAATTAGTGGTATATTTGTCAAGCTGAAATCCTGATCACCAAAGTGGCTTAAAAAATTTAATTATGGCATCCGTACACATTTTCTTTAGACAGTCTGAAAAACCTCTCCTAATTATACCTTAGGCTGAGTATTTGAGAGTACAAATCTACTGAGACAGCTGGATAATTTGGCCACTTTAGTTTAGAAATCAAAGGCTAAGTGTTGAATGTCAAGTAAATGGAACCCTGTTAGAACATTCCTCTCTCTTTTTTTTAAAAAATCCTGATTTGTATTCAGGTATGACACTGTGGTTCTTTTAATAGAGCACTGATTGTTGCTTAAGTCACTCCAGCTGGCATTCTCTCAGGGTAGAGCTGTTTACCTGACTAGCTGAAACGCACTTCCCAGAGTGTGTGTTTCACTTTAGGCCAATTTCAGGCATGTGATGGTGAAAGTTTGAGGCTGTCTGGCTCACGGATCAAAGTTTTTTCTTAAGTACAACTCTGTGCATCCCTGAATTTGTCCATTGAATTCCCATTCTCTTCCTGTCTAATCAGTTCTCAGTCAGATCTACAGATGACAAAAAAACAAAAAGTTGCTTATGGATCCTTTATTTTCTTAAAAAGCTTTCACTGTGCTCTGCTTGCAACACAACAGTAGAATATGACTCATGGTTGGTAGTTCCCCTTGGATAACTTCTGCATGCCATAACACTTCCACTGTTGGCCAACAAGCACTTAAAAGGAAACTCTAGAGAGCTGAGTGACAACTTACTGAGATTGCCTTTACTATCGTCGCAGCTGCAAATCTAGCAAGGAGCCAACCTCTCTATGGGACCCAGTCCAGTCAAGAGTTCACAGTCCTAACCAAATTCAGCTCAGAACTATAAATCTCATAGCATGTGAATTTCTGGTTAAAACATGCTTAGTAATCCTTTTCTCCCTTTCTCTCTCTGCAGAACTCAGTGACCATATGCAAAAAAGTGTCCTGTCCTCTCATGCCCTGTTCCAATGCCACAATTCCTGATGGAGAGTGCTGCCCACGTTGCTGGCGTGAGTTTTTTAAATGACGTTACTCTTCTGGTCTAGGCAGAAGGACTCTTCTGAACTAGACCAGCCATCCGCATACATACTAGACACTAGAATGTAGCAGTGCAGTCCCCTTCTCAGTCATACACATTCACCATGTTTTTTTTTTCTGTCCAAGGCTCCATTTCAGGATTCCATAGGTGATTAGCTGACAACTTGCTTTCCCTTGATGCAAAAAAAAAAAAAACAAACCCAAAACACCAAAAAAAACCCAACCTTAATCAGAGTTAAGTCAGAAATTGGAGCCACTGCCCAGACAGCAGTGATCAGGCTGGCCAATGATTCCAGTTGTCTAAACGGAGGAAAGTGGGGATGAGTGAGAGAGCATGATCAACTGTAATCAGAACCTCTCCTTAGTTAGTTTGCTCTCAATGCCACTGGGTCAGGGAGATGCTCCTACTAACAGAAGGGATGGATCTTTGATGATGGTACTGGAATTGAAACTACTTCCATTTGAACAATAACTAATATTGTATAACAGCTTTAGCTATGCAAAGCACTGTGTGTATACACACACACACACACATACACACAAACACATGCACATATATATGTATATATATATACATATATATACTTTTATATAGCACATTAAGACATACAAAGTGCTTGACATATCTTCTCTTATTTGGTCCTTACAATCTGTGAAGCTGGGGCTATTTTTATCCCCATTTTATGAGTAAACAGGGTCAGTGAATTTAAGTGACTTGCCTAGAGTCACTAGGTCATAAAGTACCCACAACATGATTCAAACTCAGGCCTTCCTGACTCTTAAGTCCAGCATTCTGTTATGCCACCTAGCTTCCTAACCTAAATATATAATCCATCACAGCTGGGAAATTCTGAGAACTGCAGAGGTGGAAAATCTGAATAAATAGCAGTTAGGGATTTGTGTCACTCAAAAAAAAAAACCAAGTTGAAATGCCTGTCCCTGACATTTGTGTTTTGTTGCTAGTACAAATAAATCACTTTTCAAGGCCATCATTGAATGGGATCAATACAATCACACAAATGATTTATCATTCTTTTTGCCTGTTGCCCAAGAAGAAGAAAATAGGAAAACATTTATTCTTTACACACGAAAAAAGTTCCTAGCCGCAACTCTGAATAATGTGTCCCTCCTTAGGACTCTTTTTTAGCAATACTGGCATGGAAGTGATTATTTGTATATTAGGGTGGTTTTTCTTTTTTCCCTTACTGCTTACATTGGCTCTTGGTTTAAAGAGAGCAGAGCTGAACTGGTAACTGAGCTCCAAACCTGAATTAAGGCTTGCCAGGAGTAACTTCCAACTGATAAGACAGAAAAATGAAAACAAGTTCTCTGTGTCTCAGGCTCAGGACAGCTAGATTGGATTGTAGTCATAGTGCCTATACAAACGGAAAACAAACATTTTCCTCTTGTGAAAGCCTGGGGAGAAAGAGCCCACAAAGCCAAGGGTGGAAGGATCAACACATTGATTAACCTCATGACCTAGTTGGAATCAGAGGCAATAGCAGCCAAGCTACTTTCAAGATGATCTATGGGACACACTGCCTGTGGCTCCTCTAAATACAAGAAGTGACTCAGACTAGCTGCCCTCTGTGATTCTTGGGACTCAAGGGACTTGAAATTCTCATCCAAACATCTTCAACTGTTGAAATTCAACCCAGCCAAAAATCTAAGAGGAGAAAGATGGTGAATGGGAATAAAGACTGAGAGATGCTTGGGAAATCGAGCCAAGGAGAACCACTAAAGGATCCCAGTGTGTTCCATATGGTGGCCTAACATATTCCCATAGCTGTTAATCAAGGAAACAAAATTCAGTTCTTCTCTTTAGGGATGGAGGAAACGTCTAGGCATCAGGGTTGAAACAGGAATGGCTTTGTTTCGTTTGATGTTCATCTTCTCAATGACTTTCTGTTCCTCTTACAGCCAGCGATTCTGCTGATGATGGCTGGTCTCCATGGTCTGAGTGGACATCCTGTTCAGTGACCTGCGGGAATGGGATTCAGCAGAGAGGCCGTTCTTGTGATAGCCTCAACAACCGCTGCGAAGGCTCCTCTGTACAGACACGTACTTGCCACATTCAAGAGTGCGACAAGAGATGTAAGTATCTTCTTGGTTTGGGAGTGGGTGAATTGACCTCTATAACCAAGTAGTGTTTACCATGAGCACATGAATGATGCTATGATATCTCCCAAAGGACGATTACATGTGTCACCTTTGTCTTATGGGTTAATACAATATAATTTGTCCATGAAGCCTGGTGGCACAGTGGATGGAAAACTGAACTTGGAATCAGGAAGACTTAAATTCTAATCCTGCCTTGTGGACTTACTAATTATGCTATCTGGGCAAGTCAGTTCATCTCTCTCCATCTTAGTTTCCTCATTTGTAAAATGGGCATAATATAGTACCTACTTCAGAAGGTTGTTTGAGGATGATATGAAATAACATGTAAGGAAAGCTTTGGAAACGTTAAAATGCTATATAAAGTCTAGTTTTCCTCATTCATCATCATTGTCATCAGTAGCTAAAATAGATTTCTTAGTAAGATTAATTTCTGGTAACATCTGGAAAGGGATCTGAATCTTTGTCTTTCTGCAAGGGATCCAAACTGATACTGTCAGTAACAAGAAACAATGTACTTTAGTCAAACAGGATGGAGGCTGGAGCCACTGGTCTCCATGGTCATCTTGCTCTGTGACCTGTGGCAGTGGTGAGATCACCAGGATTCGACTCTGTAACTCTCCTAGCCCCCAAATGAATGGAAAACCATGTGAAGGAGAAGCAAGAGAAACCAAGGCCTGCCAGAAAGATGCCTGCCCAAGTAAGTGTAATCATTAATGAAAAACAGAAACCTAGGTCAACAGCTATGATCCAGCTGGATTCTGACATGTCTTGTTGACCATTCAGTGGATGACTAGTCAAAAGATACATCCTCTAAAAAAATGGAAACCAAGCTCTACATATTTATAGTCTCTTTCTTTTAACTACAACAGCCAGAAAATTGATTATTTGAAATTTAGTTCTGTATCAAACATACCCACAATGTGTTTAAGGATAGCAAAAATTTCTATCCTAAGAGAGTATTCCAAGATCTCAAAGGAATTCTCCACAGATTAACCTTGGCTTCTTTTCCTGCAGTCAATGGAGGCTGGGGACCTTGGTCCCCGTGGGATATCTGTTCTGTCACTTGTGGAGGAGGCTTGCAGAAACGTAGCCGGCTCTGTAATAATCCCAAACCTCAATATGGGGGCAAGGATTGCGTGGGTGATGCTACAGGAAGCCAGATCTGTAACAAGCAGGACTGTCCCATTGGTAAGTGAATCATTGATAACCCTTGTATTGTAAACCACGAGACAGCTGCCCTGAGTGGGTTTCCATTTAATTACACCCTTGCAGTCAGCAAATGCGGTAGTTAAAACCCTGCTACACAGGGGTCTTCATGTTCTGAAAAGCAATTAGACAACATAATTTCTGAACATCATCAGTGGGTAGAGAGGCAAAAATGTCTTCCTCTATAATTTTTGGATGGCATGCTTTCCCAGCAGCTACAGTAATTTTGCTCTAAATCTTACCTGGTTTTTTTCACCTTGGCCCAGATGGATGCCTGTCAAATCCTTGCTTTGCTGGTGCCAAATGTACCAGTTACCCTGATGGCTCTTGGACATGTGGTGCCTGTCCTCCTGGCTACACTGGAAATGGAATCCAGTGCAAAGATGTTGATGAGGTAAGTAATTAAGAGTCCTCAGCATCAAGCATGTCCAGATTTTAGCCTTCAAAAAAGCAATACACACTTATGATTCCCTGTTAAAGATGCAGACATCTTAACATCAGGAAAACCTTTTGTTATCTCTTTCTCTTCCCACAGTGCCAAGAGGTCCCTGATGCCTGCTTCAACCATAACGGAGTACATAGGTGTGAGAACACTGACCCTGGCTACAACTGCCTGCCCTGTCCACCACGTTTCACAGGATCTCAGCCTTTTGGACGGGGTGTTGAACATGCCACTGCTAACAAACAGGTACAGTAGCATATATGCCTGGAATGGGGAGAGAAGTTCATAGGATCCTAGATTTAGGTCTAGGAAAGACATCAGTGGTCATCTAGTCTAGTCTCCCCATCCCCACTGGGCTTCTTTAGCCCCAAGGCCAAGCTATTTGTCCAAGTTCAATCACAAAGGTGCATGGCAAGACCACTGAGTCCAAATCCAATCCTCTTCCCAGGATATACATATATATGCTGCTTCTCTCTTGTGTTTCTTGCTGAAGCAAGTAAAGGGAGAAGTCATAATATCAAGCCCTCTCAAAAGAAAACAAAAAAAGATAACTTGTACTTTGGTCACATTAGCTATGGAAATATAATAATCTGGAGGGGCAGTGACAAATCCTGCCAGGGATCTGATAGACAGGAGGACTAGAGAGCAAAAGGAAAGACTTCCCAGTATCTGAAAATATTGCTAATATTAATGACAGAATTCAGTCATAAGTGAGGATTGAGACTGATGCATTCTTAGCCCATTTGGAGATAAAAATTTCAAGGAAGACAAATGTTCATTAATTTTTAGAAAGTAATTTTGGATTCTCTTGGGGGTAGGAGTGAGAGTGAGAAGGCAGCCAGAATGACTTCATATGAAGTGTGTCCCTAACGTTAGGATATAGGAAGAATCTTAATCCAGCTTCTCTGCTTTTGAAAGGTTCTGAGCAGCTCCCTTAAAATGGCTTTAACCGTGTGATGGTTTGTGTTTTCAGGTGTGTAAGCCTCGCAATCCCTGCACAGATGGGACTCATGACTGCAATAAGAATGCCAAGTGCAATTACTTGGGACATTACAGTGACCCCATGTTCCGCTGTGAGTGCAAACCAGGCTATGCCGGCAATGGCATCATCTGTGGGGAAGACACTGATTTGGATGGCTGGCCCAATGAGAACCTTGTGTGTGTTGCCAATGCAACTTATCATTGCAAAAAAGTAAGTTGGGTCTTCCATCATTTCATTTTGTGAAGAATTCAATGAAGTAGCTTTTTGCTTTTCAAATGTGATAAAGAGCTATGTAGGGCTCCAACTTTGAAAATGAGAATTATAGATGATCTAATCTAATCTATCTAATGAGAGAGGTTAAAAATCATTTAAAGTACTGACAATGCTAATTGGAAGCCCTCCCTTTGAGGGTTAACAAATCATAACTAATTATTGTCAGAAGTGGTACAAGACAATACCAACTGGAGAGGTTGACTCATCCTTACAACATGCAAAAACTATTGAGCCTGTGGCAGCAGTACAAATACCTTCTTCCCAAGAAGAAGCCTGCCTGCCTGCACAAGTTGTGTGATTTACAGCATCTTTGATGTGTTCTATTTAACCTATTTGGGTACTTAACCCACCATGTTTAAGGAGGTAAATAAAGAGAATGGAAATTTGGGTTTTAACAAGAACATTTTCTCTTCCTCTAGGATAACTGCCCTAACCTTCCCAACTCTGGCCAGGAAGACTATGACAAAGACGGAATTGGAGATGCCTGCGATAGTGATGATGACAACGATAAAATCCCAGATGACAGGGTAAAGGACTAAACATGTTTCCCATTTCTTCTTTCATCTTTTCCATTTAGCAGCTGCCTGGTAGCCTGGAGCTCCTTAAAATGAAAGCCAATTGCAGTATTATCAAAAGTTCTACTGTTACAATCTTTCATGGCTGAAAAGTCTGAAAGCCAGATGAGCTTTTAAAATTAGGTTGTCCGCAAATCTTTTCCTCCTGAGACTCCAGATGCTACATCCTCTAGGTTAGAGTTGATTAAAAACGATTCTTACATTTCTATAAGCCTGCTTCCATATGGTCTCTATTAATGCCATTCCTAAATTACAAAGTAGGATTACTTGGGGGATAGAGCATGGGGAATGATGCTGCAAGAGTCTTTTCTTGAATCATGATATAAATGGGAATTCATTTCCATACATAATTTCATGGCTTTTACTATTTTGTACTGATTTTTTTTGCCTAATCTATATGGCAAGGGATTAACAATGCTTGTTAGTCACATTGTATACAGTATATTACATTGTGTGTGAATTATTGTGGTCATTGTTGGTGAACTGAAGTGATTTTCATTGACAGTCTAACATTTCGGAATTCTCTTTCCTGTTCAGGACAACTGCCCATTCCATTATAACCCAGCCCAGTATGACTACGATAGAGATGAGGTTGGTGACCGCTGTGACAACTGTCCCTATAACCACAATCCTGATCAAGCAGACACTGATAACAATGGAGAAGGAGATGCCTGTGCTGCAGACATTGATGGAGATGGTAAGAACTCCTGATGAATAAGCCTTGCAATGTACTGAGCTATCGTATCTTTATCATCTTCAGTCTTGGCTAGTAATATTAAGTTTGAATTGGAGGCTTGAGGCCAAGGATCAAAATCTTATCTGTTCAAGGTAATTTTACCTCGCCTTACTGCTTTCTGCAGGTATTCTTAATGAGAGAGACAACTGCCAATATGTATATAATGTTGATCAAAGGGATACTGATATGGACGGTGTTGGTGACCAATGTGACAACTGCCCGCTAGAACATAATCCAGATCAGGTAGGTGTCTTTAAAAATGGATCTTCCAATGACTATTTTCTAAGCCTTGAACAATGGCATGAACACACATATGATAGTTTCTACATCCCCATTATCATAATTTATTAGGGTCTCATAAGGAATTGCAAAGCTTTGATTAACATTATATTGAAGGTCTGGGCTCATGCAGATGTCGCCAAGTCATCTGATGTAGGAGTCATACGTATTTAATCTTGTTTATTTAATTTTCTTTCTGAGACATCACAATACTGGTATGTTTGATTTTCTGTTCATCTTTGAACAAAAAAACATGCAAATGTTTCCTTTTTGATGGAACAGGAAGTTTGCAACTTTGGTGGCTCTAGGACAATATAACATCAAATATATATAGAAATAAGACCATTGAGGAAAAGTTATGCTCTGAATTGAGTCTAGAATTTGGCCTTGGGAAGATAAAGTGAAAACAGCAATCAGGCTTGGAGATACCAGTTGTTTACTTTACCATGAATTTAACATTAAAACAAGTCCTGCTTTACCCAATCAAAGGCAGGCTGGGAACAGGTCTTAACCAGACCAAGTCCGAAATTTTAGAGCATTTCATTTTTTTTGTTGTTCCTATAATCATACACTGACTTTTTCCTCAAGGATGAATATAAAAGAAAAATGACAATGCACACTTCAAAGGATTATTATTTTTCTCTTATTGGCAGTGGAGAAAACAGCTTCAACAAACATAGAAAGGCTTAGTCTTTGCTAGATTAAGGTGAAGGCAAGTCCTGCCCCACCTATCAAATACTTAATTCTTTAGTTCTACAGCAGTTAAAGCTTTGTACATTCCTTTGAAGAAGAAGGGGAAAAAAACACCCACCAGGATTAAGAGTTTCAGGTACATAAGTAGAATGTTTGAATGGCTCTAAGAAAGTGCTGACAATTCAAAGATATTTAGTGTTATGTACTTTTAAATTCGAGGCTTTGCATAAAATTCTCACCTTTGCATTAAATAGACCATTGACAATAGATTGTAGGTTTTCTCGAGGCAGGCAACACTTCTTATTTACTTTTATATCCTCTTATCATCTACCCTGGTATTTTACCAATACAAGATATTTAGTCAACATTTGTCGAAGGAGTGAGTGAATCTTTATTGATTCTTCCATATTTCTCTTTTCCTTTTCCAGTTGGACTCTGACTCGGACCGTATTGGCGATACATGTGACAACAACCAGGATATTGACGAAGATGGTCATCAGAACAACCTGGACAACTGCCCCTATGTGCCCAATGCCAATCAAGCTGACCATGACAAAGATGGCAAAGGAGATGCTTGTGACCATGATGATGACAATGATGGTGTCCCTGACGACAGAGACAACTGCAGGCTGGTGCCCAATCCTGACCAGAAAGATTCTGATGGTGAGTGACCATCTTCACTACCACTTCACTACCACTAGCACTTCACAGAGGTACTTTCCTGACATGAGTCTCCATGTTCAAAGTAAACAAAAACACAACTGAAGTACATAACAATAACCAAATAGGAAAAATACTGTTATCCAGAGAGGTGGGCATTTGTAATATTCCCTGGCCCCAGGATTATGAAAAGGGTTCCATTGTATCTCTCCTGGAAATATTTTGTTCTTTTTAGAAATCTTCACATTGTATCTTAAATAGTGTGAGATAATCCTGGGAAATAAGTTTATCAGAATAAGAACCAAGAGATTTTCACTTCTAATGACAATCTGGGTACAATAATGAACTTTTTGCTTCCTACCAAGTTGTCCCAGGAAGTTTCTATAAAGGAATAGAGTTTGGATTTCTGAGAGCAGTCATACTAATGCTTCTGAAACATCTTTGTGATCTTTTCTTTTTAACCTCAGGGGATGGACGGGGTGATGCCTGCAAAGATGACTTTGACCATGACAGTGTGCCAGACATTGATGATATCTGCCCGGAGAACTATGATATTAGTGAGACTGATTTCCGGAGATTCCAGATGATCCCTCTGGACCCCAAGGGGACATCCCAGAATGATCCCAATTGGGTTGTGCGTCACCAGGGCAAAGAATTGGTCCAGACTGTGAACTGTGATCCTGGCCTTGCTATAGGTGAATATAATTTTCTCAAAACAAGGGCCCAATGAATAAATAAGATGTAAAATCTGTTCATTGGATAAAATTCTTTTAGATCTTAAGAGGGTCCTAGAAACATCTGAGAATTCTAATAGGATCCAACTGAGAACTGACAATCAACCTGAAATACTTCTTCTTTCAGGCTTTGATGAATTTAATGCCGTGGACTTCAGTGGTACCTTCTTCATCAACACCGAAAGAGATGATGACTATGCTGGCTTTGTGTTTGGCTACCAATCCAGCAGCCGCTTCTATGTCGTGATGTGGAAACAGCTCACCCAGTCCTACTGGGACAGTTCCCCCACCATAGCTCAGGGCTATGCAGGCCTCTCTGTCAAAGTGGTCAACTCAACCACAGGGCCAGGGGAACACCTGAGGAATGCTCTGTGGCACACAGGAAACACCGCTGGGCAGGTAAGCCACAGCAATGCTAGGTAACACCATAAGGTCACAAGGGAAAGATAAGGAGCAATAGGGATATTGTTCTTTGAATGATTCTATTGACATGGAAGTTTTAAAAGTCAACATTCCCAGAAGTTTCAATAACTGCTACTCAATAACTGCTAGATTTTGTGCTCAGCTTTATGGTAATTTGTATAGGAAGCATATTGTGTCTAGGAAGTTCCCCTTCATGTACAAAAAGAAGTTTTTGGAGAATAGGAAGGCTTCCATCATTCCCCTTCCCCAAAGATGTAGCATCTCTGTTCTGTTTGAGTTAATAGCTACATTTTAGATACACCTGCAGGAATGCACATTAAACTGGAAAGAGTGTGAAAAATCTCCTCTTGAAAACACTGATATTTAGACTTATTCAGTAACTTTAGGAATTTATTTCTTATGAAGTATCTTATTTTTAGTGCACTAAACTAAGTTTTTCCTTCCTTCCCTCCTTTTTCCTTCAGGTTCGAACCCTGTGGCATGACCCTCGTCATATTGGCTGGAAAGACTTCACTGCCTACAGATGGCGTCTTAGCCACAGACCCAAAACTGGCTTCATCAGGTAACTGTACTGATAAATTTGTCATGGATCAACATTATTCCAAAGTAGTTTGGGGAAAAGAGGAGGGTGGGACTGCCCAGATTTCGTTTTCCATTTGAAATGACTTAGGTAACTTACGATTGCTCTTTTTTTTTAAGAGTGGTGATGTATGAAGGAAAGAAAATCATGGCTGACTCAGGTCCCATCTATGATAAGACCTATGCTGGTGGAAGGTTAGGATTATTTGTCTTCTCTCAAGAAATGGTGTTCTTCTCTGATCTGAAATATGAATGCAGAGGTAAGAGGAACAGAATCAACCCAAATATAGTCAAATCTCACTGAGTGAGGCCAATGGAGGAAGGACAATGCGAATCAATGAGAAACCAGAACTGTAGGCTATTTTTAAAAGGAATAAGCAGCTTCTTAGCTTAGTGAATAGAAAACCAACCTAAAAACAAAGAAATGTAGAGTAGGTTCAAGTCCCATCGCTGATACAAACTGGTTGCTGGTTTTTTCTTCACTTAACCTCTCACTGTTCCGGGTGATTCTCTAAGACTATGAGGTTTGCCCAGGAGTTCCCTCTACCAATGACATCTAAAGCCTAGTGCCTTTGCTTATTCTTTATGAGAACTAATAGTTGGTTAACTTCCAAGTAAATAAACTAATATTAAATGAATTGTCCTGTGAAACTTCCACTTAAAAATAACAAATACTGTATAGTTCGGTATTGACCAGTCCAGTCACTTTCCAAATTATCCCAGATTCCCAATGATGAGGGTATAATTAACAAGGTTTTCTAACAATTTAAAATAATCTAAACCTCATCTTTCATAGCATCTTCCCTTACATGCAAAGAGGAACAATACATGGTCATTTGTGTTGGCTAAACTTATCTTCAGACTCACCAAAGAGTTTTGTATCTTCTCTTTTGCTGCATCAATATTTGCTAAGCACTTACTGAGCGCCCAGCATTGTCCTAGGAATTCTTTCTATTTGTGCAGACTGACTGACTGCTCAAGCAAACCATATAAGAGGTTGACTGACTTAGCTCACAAATGGCCTCTAAAGGGTAGAAAGACTTTGAAACAGAATTTGGAAAGAATATTTCTTAAGCTCAGCTGCCAAAGATTACATAAAATGCAGCACAGCTCTATTGCTAAACTCCAATTGCTAAAAATTGTGAAACAGAGCACTATTTTGAGGGCCTGGGTTCAAATCTCATTCTTGTCGATTAACACTTGCGTGATGTTGAGCAAGTCACTCAGTCTCTCTGGGACTCAATTTTTTTTTCATCTGGACATTTAGCGAGTTGGAGTTTCTAAGAGGTGCTTCTAAGGTCCCTTCCAGCTGTAGATCTATGTTCCCACTTGATCCTACTGTCCCTAGCATCACTGGCAACTAATGAATTTAAATGGAAATACATGAATAATC
This sequence comes from Potorous gilbertii, assembly GCA_028658325.1. Taxonomy (NCBI): domain Eukaryota; kingdom Metazoa; phylum Chordata; class Mammalia; order Diprotodontia; family Potoroidae; genus Potorous; species Potorous gilbertii. The sequence continues at coordinate 20,049,057 of CM053774.1, forward strand.
TTGAATTCTGCTTATAATTCTTAACAAAAAAAATAAAGTCATACTGCTTGCTAGATTGTTGACTGAGGGTAAAATTGTAATGCCTATATGAGCTTAAGGGTACTCATTGTTTCTTCCTACAGATTCCTAATCACCAACCTATTGCTCAATAGACTAAACTTTCAAAATGCTGTGTTGCACCTTCTCAAACAATGGACTTTAAGAGCCCCTGGGATCATCCTTTTCCTCCCTCTTGTCTTCTGCTTAACTAAATGTGGATTCTGAAATATGACTTGCCTCAAGAAAATGCAGCTTACGAAACAGACCCGGTACTCAGCCTCTATGGAACAAGAAGACATCTTTCAAGGCTATAAAGGATTACTTTTAGTCTACAGTTCAGCAAGAAAAAACATCTGCTTGCTTCAGTCGGAAAGATGTTTGCTGTGCGGTTGATTCCAGGGTAATCATGCTGCCTCTGCCACTGGTAGCCCCATGAAACGGCATTTTGTAATGAGGACATCTCTGGATGAGCTGTGAATTACATCAAAAGCATTTTCATGCATATGAGGAAAAGAAAAACTGTGGGATTAGAGGGGAAAATACTCCCCTAACTTACCCTTTTTTAAAAATGGATGAGGTGTGATGGGAGAACATTTCTAGGGGGAGGAAGGGAGGGAGGTAGATCCACATAACATGTCTGGAGAAAGCATGGAGGAACTGTTACTGTTCAGAAATGAATTTTTTTTAAAGGTGAATGAAAACTATTACTGGACATCTGGATACTGTCCAACAGTGTTAGCTGGCTAATCCTTACTAAGAGACACTTAAATGGAAGGGAAGGGAGGCAAGAATTGGCACACTGGATTTCCAGCCCTCCCCATCACCATCACCTTTAATGCCCCAAACTGGTAGTCATAATTAACTGATGGAGAGCAATGCTGTCCTGTCATTGCTTGTTTAAATAAAGATGATCTGTTTTATTCCAGATGTAGCTTTTGCAGATGTAGCAAAAAAAGTAGGAAGACCTACCATCTCAGAGAGCACATGTGTTGTCCTTCAAGGAATAGACAACTGTGCTTATATTTTATGGTTAGAAAGGCACAAAAATTATTAGCAACCTAAGTAGACATTCCTGTTTATCTTTTCGTTTTAACCAATGTCATGGACTTTTATAATTCTTTTGGATTGTAGATTTTTAAAAAAACCCTTAAAATGTAACATATTTATTTTTTACCTCTCCTGGATGACCTATGACTGAAGGACTATTCAAGAAACAAGGAAGAAGCATCGAGACTATCCATATAAACATTGTTACGAGTCTTCATGACTGTAAGATTGTAAATACGGATTATTTATTAACTCTGTTCTACTTTGAATTTAGGTTTAGTTTTGATAGTGCTTGGATCAGAGAGTTGAGACTTATCAACTACAAAAGAGGAAATGTCCCCTAAGAATGTGGCTCAAGGAGAAGCAGTGAGTGGGGGTGTTCTTTCAGTTAGCGAGTGTGAGTGATTGGTTTTTCTGGTCTTTTATGTTTTTGTTTTTGTCTTTGGGCAGTTTGGTTGGCTGTAGATTAGTGGGTTGACTAAGAATGCCAAGAGGCCTTTACATACTGTCTAACCCGATCTCTTGTGTCTATTGCTAGGGAGAGGGAAAACCATTTATACCTGTTACCTTTCATTTTTCCAAAAGAGAAAAAAAAATGACAAAGGTGAAACTTATGTACAAATATTACCTCATTTGTTGTGTGACTGAGATAAGAACCTTCGGATCAAGTGGAAAGAGTTTTAATGTCTAACAAACTTTTAAATCTACTGTAGTATTAAGAGCATTCAATGTTGTATATAGTATAAAAAAAGAAACTTTGCAGAAAAATGTATTCCCTGTAAGAAAATGGCATCAAAATGTTAAATGCAATTTCTAATGTTGTTATGTTTTTCTGTCATCCTGTATACCATTGCTTTATTTTTATAAATTATTTTTCTCATTGCCATTGGAATAGATATCTCATATTGTGTAGATACGCTATTTAAATAATTTATCAGGAAATGCTACCTGTAGAGTTAGTGTTTCTATTTTTATAAAATGTTTGCACACTGAATTGAAGAATTTTTTTTTTTGCTTTTTACTCCCTCCCCCCAGGTTTGTACTATTTGCATATATTCTTTTTCTAAGAATGTGTTTTTTTGGTACACATTTTTATCCATTTTACAGTTTAACACCATGTAAGTTGTACAGTTTCTTACATACAAGGAACAGCAATAAATCAATATGGAAATTTATATTTACACTCTCTGTTTCCAATTTCATTTCTTCTCTATGAGCTTCACTTTACGAAACATTCATAGATTCAATACTTAAATGAAAAACAGTATACATGAAGTACTTAACTATAGGCTTTACTAGACAGTGTAAAGGGTCCATCATACATACATGTATGTACACACACATGCATGCATACACACACTTGTGTAAGTTTGTGCTAAGAACTCCTGCTTTAAAAAGCATGAAAAGAATCCCACAGTCAGAATCAGACGAAGATAAGAAGTCCAGAGCATTTAGAGCATCCAGAGAGAAGCAGACAAAAGTACCTAATGAGCTACTCTGCTACAAATGCTCACTCCCCAAGTACACATACTTTAGCAGCAGATCACATCTAATCACACAGAATATCAACTGAAGCGGATCAGTTTCATGTCAACAGAGCTGAAGAGGAGATGCCAGAAACAATGGCTGTGGTAGGTTGTGGTAGGCTGTCCATAAATCCCAGGCAAGGTATTCTTTAAGGAAATAATGCCTTGAACCCAACACACCATTTAGTCTAAAGACAGTGGGAGATGGAATAGGTTTCCATAGCCCCCCAGCTAAGCAGGCTAAATCAATGTGCCATGAGCTTCCAGGAAACAAAAACAGAACATAGAACCTAGGGAATGATTTCTTTCTCTAATTATTTCCCATGCTTCTCTCTAAAATGTTGCTAAACTTTGCTTTTGAGATTAGTAGATTTTGTGAAAATAAAGACTTTGTTTAAAATGGCAACATCATCATTGAGGTGTTAAGTTTTTCCATATAATGAGAGTTTATTATGTGTATTTTTGGAATGGATATATTTGTGGGCAATAAACTTCAAGTCCCATAGACTTTTATAATGAAGGTGGTACCAGCAATTTTTTTTTTTATGATCACATGAAGAACCACAAATAGAAAAGCTCACCTTTACTACTCCTAATTTCATCACCAAGAAGGAGTCTCCTTTCCACATCATTGCCTGGGCACCTTATTCTGGAGAGAACACTTGAACCCAAAGAGAACTTTAACATAAGAACAAAAGCATCTTTTTTTCTTGCTGAGTTGGATGATATTTTATTTCTTTTCAAAGAGTTTACATTGAAGTGCAATGCAAAATTACCTTCTCTGGCCCTCTAAAGAATTACACTTGGCTCACTGATAAGGAGGAATGGTCTTAGCACTTTTAAAGGCACTGGAATGTGATGTCTTTAGTGTCAGGAATTTTCATTCTCCATTTGATGGATACCTTCTAGGCAACTCTAGTCTGGGAGACTTAACCTAGGATTGCACAGACAGTATGTGTCAGAGGCAGGACCTAAACCTAAGTCTTCCTGGTTCCAAGACCCACTCTCTATCTGCTGTGTTATACTGATTCTCATTTTTACTGTGTGATTAATTTTAAAATCATTTCTGCTTTACCTTCCTTCTCTATAACTTCTGTAATAAAAAGGGTCTCTTAGTATGTAAAATCTTATTTGCAAAATCAAATATGTTTTAAGGATACATAGGTGTTGGAGCTCCAGTCTGGAAATACTTCTATTTTCTTAAACCTTTAGTTGCATCTGAGATCATTACAGAAGGCAGATCTCAGTGAAGAAAGTATTGTAGAAAGAAACTTGCCATTAGGAGACAGAAAGGAAAGGAAAATCATAAACAGGTTAACGCCAGCTCTTTTCAGGCCTTATCTTTAACCCTAATTCATATTAATTTTGCTGATGACAATGTGGATGGATGGACAGATGAATGCATGAAAGAATGAATGAAAAAGAATTTAGTAAGTGCTTACTATGTGCCAAGCACTGTATCCAATGCTATAGAAACAAAATTCAAAAGAGAAGGCAGCTTCTCAAGGACCTTATGTTCCAATAGAAGAACAAACACATTACATAGGAAAGTGGTGGCCAGGGAGAGGCACTTTAGACCACAAAGTTACAAGGATAATGAGTGCTTTGAAAAAAAATGTGCCCCATGACAATTCTGTCATCTGTTAAAATAACACAAAATAGTGTATCATGATATGCCACACTGAATTTGTTAGGAGTCTGTGAATTCATTGACAGTGACATCCCCTGGCACTGGTATAAAAGACCTCTTGGCATCAATATAATTACATTGACATGATAGAGCCTTTATATTAGCATGAGGTGTTTTCATTTTAAACCAGTGATCAGTAAACCATGGAAAAAGGGACTGAATGTGAAATTTGCCTGTCAACGACTTCTTCAAAAAATAGCTAAGGAATTCATTAAAATTGGACCAAGTAGAACTGACACAAGTATTCACTAATGTTATCCAACATCAGTCTGTGAAAATTTGCCAGTGTGAAACAATAATGTTTCATAGATATTACTCAGAATTTCGTTAAAAATGGCATAACTGATAGGTCATTTCCAGAATCAAAAAATGGGATGGATTCTTACTTTTAAAGCCAACTCGGCCTATATTGTTCTGGCATAAGATATTTTGTTGTGATTCCAAGTTACTGACTTGTCCCTGCAGTATCCTCCAAAGCAGCACCAGAGGAAAAAGAATTATGAAGATTCTGTAACTTTCTGAAAGACTATGAAAGAACGTGGCAAAATCAAACTCCTATTTAATATAAGCAACTATGGTGAGGAGGTAGGACATGATAATCTTACAAAGGGATTGCTCTGTTGTAGAATGAGAGAAGCTACTATGAAAACTTGTAAAAAAAAAAATCACATTGTACATTTTCTCTTTTTTTTTCCATGCCTTTAAACTCGAAAGACCATAGTGTAGGGGTGGTTTTCTAGAGTGTGGAGGAGAAACAGAACACCAATAAAAGTCAGCAAAACTGACAAGCACAGTGAGGTTGAAATCCACTTAAAATTAAAACGTACAAAACAATGGCCACATTTCAAATTCCAGGAAAGGAAAGGACCTCGAAAAATTGTGTCTGTTCCTGCACTCCGTCCACTGGCATATACAAAATTAACAACTGGAAAAGGCATCTGTGAGCAAATTCACATATTTAAATTATGAATGTCAAAAAGAGTGAATGAATTAATTTCACAAACAGATGAAATGACACCAAAACATTCATCACTGGGGGAAAGGGGGGTCTTCAGTGAAATCAATGATTTAGTAAGTCAGTCATATAAAAAAAAAGTATGCCCTTTAACTGGATTAACTAATAGTCTAAAGTCAATCCTAGCAACTTGTTTCCTTTAGGAGTCTCTGTCTTCTTCTTCTGTCTTGTCTTCTGTTGTTAATTCATCTGCATGAGAAGACAAGATCAGAATGATTAGTTCCTGGGGAATATATGTATGAACAACCAGAGGGGGAAAAGGGAAGTTAATATGGAAAAAGCACAGAAGTAAGAAGGAACTTAAAAGTGACAAGTCTGACCCCTCTTTTCTGAAAAATGGAGAAATTTTGGTCTAAAGAGGGGAAAGGACTTAAAGTGACATAGTTCATGGCAGATACTGAGGGCTAGACTTCCAGCTCAGTGCTTGTCCCAGCACCTTTGCACATAAAGAGGTAGATGGAAACAATTTCTAACAGTTAGAGCTATCTAAAAATGGGACAAGCTGTTTTAGAAAGCAACAGGTTCCTCCTCACTAGACATCTTAGAGCAGAGTGTTATCATGGAGATTCCTTTTCAGGTACAGGTTTGAAAAAATGGTCCCTTTAAACCTTAAAATTCTGTGATTCTGTAGGTTTGTAAATTCATAAAATTAGTTTAATAATCTAACAACATTCTCCTTTAATATTTACTAAGGACTATCCTGAACTAAGTGTTATAAAGCTAACCAGAGCAAACAAAAGAAAGCTACCTGGCCTTTCAGGGATCTCCATTTTAAGCAGTAGTTGGCAAATATTTGCTGTTTGCTTGCTGCAAAGGACTCAGGCTTGGGAGTGGGGATCTGAGAAGGAACAATCATGCAGATTCCCAGTGCTATGGGTGATAGAAAAGGAACTTAAGAGATTTTGGAACTTGGGACGTAAGGAACTAAGCTGTTCTAAAAAGAAAAGGCAGAGGTTGTGATATGTTTTTTTAATTTTCTTTATTCTGTGTTGTTCCTGGAAAGTGGGGTAGGAACTACAAGTTATATTGCAAAGCAGGGTAGATAAGAAGAAATTTCCTCTTTCACCTCTTTTATGAAGGTGGTGCTAAGGCGTTTTCCCACACTTCTTTTACAAAGCATGAAGGCTGCTCTGATTGAGTCAAAAAGGAGCAATATATCTGGCAGAACAAACACATTTATCATGCCCCTGAGGGTTTAATATAGTCACATCTTGAAAAGTTGAGGACAGTCCAAATCAAAAGCCAGAAGTAGAGCAAGAAGCCAGATCCTGACAGGGAATTGCTCTTTGAGGGAAAGAGGAAATTTTCTCTCTCTTCTCCCTCCCCATAAGCTGTTTCACTTTGAAGAGGATCTACTTGACCATTAGAAACTGAATGAATGAAAAGGCATATATTAAGAACCTACTATGTATGACCAGGTGCCGTGCTAAACACCAGGGACATATTTTAAAAAGCAAGATAATCTATGTCCTAACAATCAAAAGGGGAGGAAAAAATACATAAATAAAGCAGTGACCAGGGAGGGGGGATTAGTTTTTTGCTGTGTGACTTGAAGCAGTAAAATATGAATGATTGCTTAGTAAAATGGAGTGGGGATGGTTTTCCAAGTCTAGTGACTGACACAGAATGAAAACTGTACAATTAAATAAAGGAAACTAATGGAAAGAGAGCCTAGATGTCAAATACAAGATGTTCTGGAGTTTACACAGAGGTACAGGTAGAACCGGTGGAGAGTTCTATAGGATGTCATGAAGGAAATAAGAGTGGAAGATTGTCTTTAGCAGAGCTTCTCCTGAAAAGAAGAGGGCCAGGGGAAGACATTACTGATGTCACAGCATGCCTGGAAAAGGAGATGGGCCATTGATCTAGCAAGAATGAGATCATAGCAGATTTCAGACATGAACTGATGCTGGGTGAAGGGAGAAGCAGGGGAACACTGACCACGGCCCCAGCCGCAGCATGCAATGATCAGCTATGATAGACTTATAGCTCTTCTCAGCAGCACAGTGATCCAAGACAATTCCAAAAGACACATGATGGATAGAATATTATCCCCATCCAGAGAAAGAACTACTGGAGTCTGAAAGCATGCTGAATTGGAACAAACTATTTTCTCTTTTTTAAATTTTTTCTGTTCTTGTAGTTTTTTCCCTTTTATTCTGATTCGTCTTTCCCAACATGACTAATGTGGAAACATGTTTAACATGATTGTACAAGTATAACCAATATCCGATTGCTTTGCTATCTTGGAGAGGGAGGAGGGAAATGAAGGAGGGAGAAAAATTTGGAACTCAAAATCTTCTAAAAATGAATGCTGAAAACTATCTTTACATGTAATTGAAAAAAAAAAATAGCATTCAGTGCAAAAATAAAACCACCCATAAATACTATTGTGATAAGGAAGGCCATCCTTTAAAATGCTGTAAGTGATTGGCCCATTATAATACTTTCTTTGGAATTAAATTTTAAAAAATTTAAAAATTAAAAAAAAAGAAAGACCATGGGAGAGGCACATGAGTACGCCTGGGAAACCATCAGAATAGAAGGAAGACTTACCGAGCAATGGAAAGATTCTCAATGCAAGATTTCAGTTACAGGAAGATACTGACAAGGAGTGCCCGGCAGGAGGGGAGGGGGGACCTGCAGCCTCCAGGTCACATATGGCCCTCTGGGTCCTCAAGTGCAGCCCTTGGATGGAACCCCAACTTCAAACAACAAATTCCCTTAATAAAAGGATTTGTTCTGTAAAACTTGGACTCAGTCAAACGGCCGAACCAGAGGACCTAAAAGGCCACATGTGGCCTCGAGGCCTCAGGATCCCCACCCTTGCTGGGCATTCTTTGTCAGTATTTTCCTGTAACTTATATTGGGAATCTTTCCACTGTTTGGTAGGTCTCACTTTTATTCTGATGGTTTCCCAGGCATACTCGTGTCCATTTGGGATTTTCTTGGCAGAGATACTGTAGAGGTTTGCCATTTCCTTCTCCAGCTCATTTTACAGATGAGAAAACTGAAACAAACAGGGTTAAGTGATTTGTTCAGAGTCCCATAGCTACTAAGTGTCTGAAGCCAAATTTGAATTCAGCAACATCACTTTCCTTGATCCTTTCCTGGTACTCTATCCACTGCACCCCTAGCTGCCCATATATTGATGGATACTTCTAAAATATACATAAAGGTTCGAACAGATCACTGTTCAATTCACACCATTAAACAAGATTTTAGGGCATGAGTTTGAATGCTAGCTCTGTCACTTACTCATGATGTGACTTTACATAGGTCACACTTAACCTTCTCTGATCCTAAGTTTCTACATCTGCAAAATGAGAATGATAATATTTGCCCTGACAATATAATAGGGTTATTGTGAAGTTTAAACTTAAGTAAAATACTGCAAAAATTATTAGAGAAAGTGTCATGTGAAAAATACATGGTCAGCCAGGCAAGCCAACCTTTACAAAAAAAATCTTCCTGAGAAATACGAATATTAAAAGAGAATTTAAACACTAGCAACATAATAGTTGATGTGTGTATATATATATGTATATAGCCCCTTCAGATTGGTGATGTGTTTTATACAGTCATTATAGTATTTGATAGAAAGAGTTCTTATTATAGGTATCTATCTCATATACTTATTAGTCTTAAAACAATGGGAATAAGCACTTTTAAAGTATATAAAAACATCGTAGAGCTTATCTTTTTCTGAGTCAAGTACTGTCTGAGGGAAACCAGTTCAGACTGTTTGAAAGGAAATGCAATTTGAAGTAGAGGACCCATTGATGCCCTTGGGAAGGCAATTTGCCTAAATGATACCTAAGCATCCTCAAGGTATATAGTCTATATAGAGATGAAGAAATAAATCTACCAAAGGCAACCACTCAGCTCTGGTGTGTTAAGGATTTCTCAACTAGCAAACCAAAGTTTTTCTCTGTAGAAAACTTCATGAATAATAGACTCCTGCTCCCACTCGTTGAAAGTCCACACAACTAATAGATGTACTGCTGATAGCTTTCTCAAAACAAGAGAAGCTCCCTTGGAGATTTCCAAGTGGAGGGGGTAATAATGTATACATGTGTACTCACTGCAGACTCCTGCACATGGCCTAGAAAACAATTTTCACAGTTCAATGTTTTAGCAAGCAAATTTGAATCATATGGGCCTTCTAATAGCAGAATGACTAAATTAATCAGCTATTCACATAAAACTGCTTGAGTTTAGAGAATTAATTCTATCAAATGACCACAACAAGGCAGCGATGGCCACATAGATGACAGGGTTGATGTACACATTGCCAGAGCTAGCTCAGCATTTGGGAGGCTACAAAGGTAAGTGCAGGAGAGAAGAAGCATTAGACTGCCTATCAAACTGAAGGTCTACACAGCCATTGTGCTGACCTCATTGTTCCATGCCTGTGAAACCTGGATAGTCTATCAGCCCCATACTTCCACTTAAATTGTCTTGGAAAGATTCTGAAGATCATGTGGCAAGATAAGATACCAGACACTGAGGTTCTTTCTCAAGTTGAACTGCCATACACACTCAAACTCCACTACAGAGAGAGCAACTTTTAAGGGCTAGTCATGTAGCCTGAATGTCAAACATACATTTGCCTAAGACTACAGAGAACTTGCACAAAGCAAGTGTTCACAAAGAGGTCAGAAGAAGTGGTACAAGAATCCTCTCAAGATCTCTCTGAAGAACTTCAGTATCAACTGTGAGACACGGGAAATGTATCAAAGAAGGTGCCATGCTCGTGAGCTGAGCTGAATCGCTGTAGTGCAAAGGGAACATGAGATGTACAAATTTTGAGACACGGCCATCCCAAATGTTCAAATGGACTCTTTGCACCCAATCTGGCTACAGTCTCCCGCATTTGTATTGGATGGACCAGCCATAGCTGAACTCTGTACCACTGGTCCTTTTTGAACAAGAGGGGTGAACAACAAAAATTATCAGACTTTCAACTAAACTGTTAAAAGAAATCAGCAAATAATGAAAGACTTTTTAAATTCCACTTACAAATTAACAACTTCCAAAGAAAACTGTCTTAGAAATGTGTGCAGTAAAATCTTCTATCTAGTACTTATTCGATGGAATAGACCAACTTACTAACAATCAAGGGCAATGATATCCCTGTCCTTGACATTCTTAAATCTGTTTTCTATGTGTGAAAAATTCGCTCACTCAGGGGGAACTTTGAAACCTATTTCCTTTTTCCTGTTTCACTGATACTGTCATGTCTGATACCAAAGCATCAGGAGAAAGATGGGGAAGAAAGATATGAAGGTGGTAAATTGGATGGCATTCCTTTGACTTCTCAACTCCTCCACTTATCTCCCTTTTCATGCCTTTCTTTTTTCTTTCCCTTTCCCTTTCCTCTCTTCCCTCCTCCTTATGCTTAATAAATCCTTCCCTCCTTTCTTCTTTTTTCTGTCCTTCCCCCTTCCTTCTTTTTCTCCTTCTCTCCTTCCTTTCCTTTGTATCCTTCCTCTTTCCCTCCCTCCCTCCTTCCTTCCCTTCCTCCCTTCTTCCTTCTTTTTCCTTCCTTCCTTTTTTCCATCTTTCTTCCTTTTTCCATTCTTCCAAAATACATAGTCTCAGGTCAGAGATTCTAGGCTCACTTGGAGCAGGTCTCATCTTGGGTACTCAAGCCCAAAATAATCAATTCTCTTCCTTTGTCTCACTATCCATATGGATTAATCCATAAAGATCACCGGGATAAAAAGATACAGTTTGTGTCTAAAGTGCCACATTTGTGTGTGGCACTTAATCCTGCACAAGCACTCAACATCCAGTATGGTAACTGAGTATAGGGTAGCCATTATTTCAAGAGAAAATGGATATGATGTTTAAGACTCCCTAAGGAACCCAAAGAAACTAAGAACCATTAAGCATTAAGATAGCCCATCAGATCTCCCCCTCCTTTTTAGAAAAAAAGAAAGAGATTTCATCAGGGCAATGTATGATTGGAAGATAAGATGGGTTGGACATATGGCAAGAGAGAAGGAGGACCAGTGGCTAACTCTGGTTCTCCACTGGAATCACTGCAATGCCGGAGAAAATGAGGAAGCCTCCACTACATTGGGGAATCTTCCTACGGGGATTTTATGGGAAGATGGGGTCTTCATGGTTTTAAACTGCATCATCAGAAACATCAAAATCAATGACGCAACAGCTCCACTTGAATCTGACCATGAATGGAATACTGGAATAAGGGCAGGAAGGAAAAAAAAAGTAGACACTGCACAGTGTTGAGAAGCCTCCAAATCAAATAAAGAGAGGGAGCAAAGGGGTATTGACTAAAATATCTCAGAAGAAACACAGAAAGGATTCACACATAATAACGCTATATTTATAGAAAAGAAATTCCTGTCCTCCTTTCAAAGGTCCCTGTAATTCAGCATAAGAGCTCATTGAGTCATGAGTCATCCCTGAATGTGAAGCTCTATGAACGTGGAGCAGTGAGTACAGAGGTGTCACCAGGGTAAATAAACACTGCACAGGGGTCAGTTGTACTTAGGATCTGTGTATTGTCTTTATGAGTTAACATGGAATCGGGGAAATAAGGGTAATAAAGAAATCTGTGTAGGAAACTCCCAGGTGAAGAAACTCCCTCTATGAACACACCTTTGTAACTTAAAAGTCTTAGAAAGAATTGACTAAAGCGGTGGTGTCACACTCAAAGATTCAGGCCACCAAACTCTATCTAAGGATAAAGATCCCAACTAATCACTTAGAAAAACACATAGTAATATTATTTCTTTTTAAATTTATTTTGTGAACTATTTCACAATTAAATTGCTTACAGCATGAATTTGATACCTTGGCTTAGAGCACTTCTGACTGAAGTGACTTGCCCAGGGTCAAACAGCCAATACTTGTGGAAGAAAGACCTTGAACTCAGGTCTTCCCCATTTCAAAGTAAGCTCTCTAACCTTGAGGATACACTGCGTCTAATGTGGAAGCGCCCCAAGTCTCACCTGCTTCTTCTATAAATGAAGATAATAATGTATCTACTATTTATTTCTTAGCACTCTTGTGAAACAAGTGACTGGGCCTCCCTTTCTCACCCAAGCCGGAGTGTGATGGCCACTCCTGGGCCCCGCCTCATCGTCTCTCATTAACATGAAAGTAACGGCTGGTTCATCCCTCCTTAGGCAGCCTGGTGCCTCTTCCCCGGCCCCACCACCCGCACCACCCCAGGAGCTCACAATACTGAGGTCAGACCTAGCACAAACATGCCAATGACTTAGCACGCCGCAGCTCAGAACTCCAGAGCAGAAGCAATCTGCTCGCTTCAGCCTTACCAGGGTAACTGATTACCACCCGCTCCTGGCCTAGGATTACAGTCCTGGAAGAGCTTTGGCTCCTCAAAAATATTGGTAAGATATTTTCATATAGAGCATATTTTTGTATTAAGGAAATGATTCACAAGGGAATCATTCAATAAAGGTGATCAATAAACAAACCATGCTATATGATGAAAATAAAGGACATGTGGCCCAGAGAGTGCCTCATACAAACCAACGCTCAATGGTATTTGTTGTATGAATGAATAATTCTGTTGCTGTTCAGTCATTTCAGTCATGTCCATGTCTGTGTGTGAATCTTCATGACCTTATTTGGTTTTCTTTAAAGGAAAAATACCAATTTCAGTTACTTTGCTGTGGATTAGGGCTGTTATAACAGAGGTACTATTCATTCAGTGCTTATGATGAAATAAACCTGAAAATTAAATATAGTCTGTACATAAGCCACATCTATACCATATCATTCCCCACACATACCAGGAATCATCGCAATCATTGAGCATTAGAAATATTTATGGTGTTAGGAGGTCTGAAGTACCTTTTGAAAGAAATGCTCTACAACTACTACAAATAAAACTAAATAGCTTCTTTCATTATCATTCAACTGTCAGTGCCTGTCAACTTCTACTTAGTAGACACTGACAAATAATTCATGTATTTATTTACCTCAAAACTTTATGGCTTTATCATAGTGAGCATTCTCTCCACCAATGAAGATAGCAATCCCACCAGCAATCTTAGAGCAAAGATTCTTAATTTTTTTTTAAATGTCATTGACCCCATTCCACGTCCTCCCAACACCCTTTGGCAGTCTGGTGAAACCCATGAATCCCTTCTCAGAATAATGTCTTTAAATGCATAAAATAAAAATATCTAAGATTATAAAGGAAATAAGTTATGCTAAAATAAAGATGCAACTTTTTCCCATGCAAGTTCACAGGCCTTATAATATTTATGAAACCCAGACCCCAGGTTTAGAACCCCCATCGTAAATGATTTTGTTGATTTTATCAATACCTCTCATAATTCAAGCAGTGATTATCCTTTTAGAGATAAGTTTCTCTGAAATTAATTAGACTAATCTTGGGATGAATGACAGACATATGATCCATCATCAAGGCAGTATGATACTGTAGAATGAGACACGAATTTGGAATCAGATGACTGGAGTTCGAATTTCAGCTGTGCTCTTTAATGTGTGACCCTAGGCAAGTCACACAACCTGACTGATCCTCAGGTTCTCAGTTTCTTTTTCTGTAAAATGATAAGGTTGCTCCTTAGGATCTCTGGGATCCTTCTTTATTCTAAATGGACCCTATGATCAATATGTGAAATCATTCCAATTTAGGAAGACTGGTCTAGATTTTCACCTCAGAGGCATACCTTTCAAGAACCCCATTCTTTGATTAGGCTTCATAGCAGAACTTCAGTAGACCCACTCATTTATATATAACTAAATTCACATAAAACACGTCTAAACAACATGCCTTGGACACCATTGATGTGACCTATATGACAAATCCATGTATCCAATTAGGTAAGCTTAATTAATTTCTGCAACGTGGGAGTTCAAGTAATCTCTGTCTCTCCAACCAGTTTTGTTTTATTATGGTTTTAAAAAATACTAAATCTGCAATAATTTTAGTGGAGCATTAAGGGTAATTATTTCATTGTTTACTTAAATGAAGGAAAGAAAGAAAAGAAGAAAGAAGGAGGAAGAAAGAAAGGAGGGAGAAAGAAAGAAGAAAGAAAAAGAAAATCAGCCTCTCTTTATCTAGTTGAAATGCAAACAATATGCTCCCTCTGCAGCTAGAAAAAGACTTTACAACTTACAAACTACTTTAAACATAAAAAAGTCCATATTTCCCATGCAAATTGTCAGTCTATGCACTTCGTCAACACCAACACTTATATTTCCATCCAGATAGTGGAGAATAAATGAGAGTTTTATCTCTGGAACATTATTATAAAACTGGGCATCGACTTGAATTCGTTCAAGAAGTATCTAGATAATGTGGTGGATAGAATTCTACTGGACCTGTAGTTAGGAAGGCCTAAGTTCAAATCTAGCCTCAGACACTTAAAAGGTGTGTAGCACTGGGCTAGTCACTTAAACCTCTAACTGCCTCAGTTTCCACATCTGTAAAACATGGGTAATAGTAGCACCCATCTCTGATGTGATATTCGTAAAGTGTTTCACAAATCTTAAAATGTTATATAAATGCTAACCATTATTCACTCATGGGCAGGAAAGTGGTGCAATAGAGTGCTGATAATCAGGAAGATGAATCTTCCTGAGTTCAAATCTAGCCTCAGACACTTACTAGCTGTGTGACCCTGGGCCAGTCTCTTTAACCCTGTTTGCCTCAATTTCCTCATCCATAAAATGAGCTGGAGAAGGAAACGGCAAACCAGTCTAGTATCTCTGCCAAGAAAGTTCCAAATGGACTCATGAAGATTCAGACATAGACATGGACAGGACTGAAATGACTGAACAACAAATTCATTCATAGAACAAATACCATTGAGCATTGGTTTGTACAAAGTGCTCTCTTGGTCTCCTAGTTATTGGCAGTGGGGCAGAATGTAAAGGTAAATAAGAAGGTCCCCAAGGAGCTTCAGTCTAGTGGATGAGATGATAAGACAAAGCCACCAAGAATGGTAATAAAAGGTGAGATAAGTAAGGCAACTCCACCACATAGGTTAGACCGAGCTAGCCTTAGAGTCAGGAAAACCTGAGATCAGTGCCTGTCTCTGACATGTACTGACTCTGTGACCCAGGACAAAGTCATTTAAGTGCTTGATGCTCCAGGCAACTCTCTAAGACTAGTATATATTATCAAGAAGGTGCCTATCTGCATTGGTAGAAGATCCTTTATTGGGAGTTCCAAAGAAATTGCAGGTACAGTCCAAAGTATGTGATAATTACCAGTGGGGTGAGATTAGACACTCTTCAGATCCTCTCTTTCCTTAAGCAGAAGATTACAAGGTTTCAAACTTTGGTCATGCTATTCATAGAAACAGAGAAGGAAGAGGAACTGGTTCATGGTCAGAAGAAGTGCAGAGGAGTTTGGTTTGAGATAAGTTGGGTCTGAGGTGCAAGCAGGACGTCTAAGTGGAAATGTCCTGGAGGCAAGTGGAAGCACAGATCTAGAGCTCAGGATGGAAGAAAAATCAGAGCGGAGATAGAGACTCCATAGAATCTCTAATAACAGCATAAAGGTGATAGCTTTCCCCTCAGAAGTGATCATCAAAACCACAGATGATTTTAAATCACACAGATAATTTACCCTTCACTCACATTAAAAGTATCTATGATATTTCTGTCTGTATCTATAATATAAAGAAGGCATTAGAACATTACAAATTTTCTAATATTATATGGGTGGATCACTGAAGGGTCAAGGAGAATTTTGCCTAAATGGGTAGTTAATCTATGAAAATGCAACCCAGTGGATGCCATTTTCTTGTACATATGTATGGTTTTCTCACTTTATAGCACTCTTCTAAATTCTCACTCTGATCAAATTTTCATTAATAAAAACAAGCTGAAGGCCTGAGAAAATCTATTTTCCCAAATAGTTAGCTGGCTTCAAACTCCCTCTTGTGAAATTGACTTTTTTTTTAGACTGACATAATTAATTATGATTAAAACTGATAGTAGCTCATGACTACCAAACTCATCCTATGTAATGCCAGGATAAAAATTTTATACAACTCCAACATGTTTCTAATGATGACTTATTTTCAAGAAATACTAGATGGGTTATCACTGAGGAGATATGTTATTTTATGGGTGAAACGTGTACCTGTTTTTTCCATTATAAGATGTAAATTCCTTGAGAACAGGGACAATTTTTGTTTTTGTCTTTGTATCCTCAGTCCCTAGTGTATAGTACAGGCATAATAACTATTTAATGATTGATTGATTGAGTAAAGGTCTTATTGGAAGAGGAGATAGGCTGGTTATGTCTTGGGAGTGATGACAGAAGGATTGATCCAAGTGTTGCACTGGTCCTGATAAAATGTAAAGAGACCTAAAGGAATGAATCCAGAAAGGACATTGGATAGATTCTCTGTTCAGGCAACATAGGAGAATCTGCACAAGACTCTCAAAGGATAAGAAAGAAGGGGATGGGCTGAATCAGAGAGTGTAAGAATTAGAAAGGAGCTCAGAGGAGCTCCAAGCCACGTATGAAAGGATGTTTCCTATATTAATGGATATAGATGACAAATCATGGAAATATTGAAGAACTTTGGTAAGGTTTAGTAATTTGCAAAAATAGCTCCTCATCTTACCTTTGAAAAGGTACAAACCTTTGGAAGGGTGGATTTTGAAATGGTATAGAGATTTGTAAAAGTAGCTCCTCATTTCACCTTTGGATTAGAGGAAACCCTTGGAGTGAACCAACTTAGTGGTAATCTTCACCTATCTAGGGTTTATCTTCTCTAAGACTTACCAGGCTTCGATGGACTTTCAGTGGAACAATCAATCAGTTTCAGATGCTCATCTTCAGACGATGGACCACTGTCTGCACCGATACAGTATAAAGGATCATCCAAGAAAGAAGGCCTCTTTAGCCTTCCAATGCCGAGGGTCTTTGACATAAAGTAACCTTCTATGTCACTAGTAGCTACATCCCCTGAAGGCCTACTACTCCCTTCTTCCTCTGTCTCAGGGACCAAAAATTCTTCTATGTGATGTTGGCCACCCAATGCTTTGGTAAGGTAATAGCCAGGTGTTTCGCATTCTCTCTTTTCAAGGATACCATCATTCTCAACCTCAGGACTGCTGAGATCTGGTGACATATTTAGCAACTGAGAGATGAAGGATATGGAAGGCTGGATGGATTCAGCCTGTATTCCATCAGCATCTCTGCTCTCCTTTTCTGATTTCTGTTCCAATATGCATTTCTCTAGAAGAGTTTTTAGCTGCTCTCCAGAGAGGATTTGTGGGGTTTTCACCTGAGGAAATAAAGAACATAGTCATTAAACCAGAGTATTTGTTGAGTGCCTTTAAAGGGCCAATATTGTGCTAAGTGCAAAGAAGGATATGAGAGGAATGAAGACGGTGCCCATCTTTTAGGGGTCCAGATCCCTGATTTTATTGGCACTAGAAACTCTTGATGTGAAACTCCCTTTACCATAAAGATTACTAACTCCTCTGCAATTCAAGAGCATTGCTTGGAACACAGAGAGGTTAATTGGCTTTTCCATGGTAACATGGTACACATCAGGGGAAAGACTTGGATCCAGGTCTTCCTCACTTCAAGACCAGTCCTCTAGAGGAGAATAACATAATCTTAGGTCTAAGAAAGGATAACTCATCCAAACAGATTAGATGAACTCTTGGCTGTACCCCTATCTTGTCAAATGGTGAATCTGAAGTTGTCTTTTCATTGCTATCATCAAGTATCAAATGAGATAATGTCTGTAAAGTATAAGTATAGTGCCTGGAAGATGGGAGAAATCATTCCTTTTTTCCTTCCTTTTTCCATTCCAACTAACCTTGATCTTGACATCTGACTTACTTGACCAAGCATCCACCCAAATGCTCCAATTATAGGTTGCTGCTTCATCTGTTTTCAAATTCCTTAACCCTCAGTCACATTCCTGAATAAGAATCATCAATATCTGCTGGCCTGGCTCTATCTATTCCATCTTATTAGGAAACTCCTCTGCTTATTCCAAGGTATTTATGCTTTCTAGGTAGGATTATGATCAGATAACAGTTGGCTTTGAATATCAAGGATTGGAGGGAGGTAATCTTGGATATCAAGAGGCTACAGAGCAGGCAATATTCAATAAACATTCTTGTAAGAGGTATAGACAGTGCCTAGCACACAGTAGGCACTCAAATGTTGGCTAAATGAATTGATGAAATAGAATTGGAAGGAACAATAGAAGAAGAGCATTGAGACTTGTTGATCCATGTCTTATAGTCCAACTCATCATCAACCCGTTGCCCAAGCACTGGATCCCTAGCAGCCAGAAATACCTCTTACATCACCCCATATCTGTTTTAGAAGAGCGGCTTATGACAATAAAGAAATGCATCATGGGGTTTATGCCAATCTATTTTTCTTCCCTTGGAGGACAGTGAGAGAGTCTAATGACCCCTCCCTCCCCCCCACACACACACCTCCTATCCATCTTGAAAAGTAGGCAGGACATGGCTGTGAGTCAGGCGTCTTTAATGCTAGTCTTAGCTCCATTCATTTGCAGAACAACCTTGGACAAGTCACTTAACTTTTCTGATATTCTTCATTTATAAAGACTAAATGATCTTTAAGAGTCCTGTAAGCTCTAAAATATTGATGTTACTAAAGGTAAAGCTAGATCCTATGCCCTTGCATATCTAGAGACAGGGGTTTATACCACATTAGAATGTAAACTCCTTGAAGGTAGGGTTTATTTCACTTTTATATTTGTATCCCAAATGCTTATCATATTATGTGGTAGGTGTGTAAATAAATACTTGTTGAATAATTAGAGGTTTTGTGAGTAGGCACAATCTGAAGTTACCTGAACATCTTAAGAGGCTAAAGGAAAAAATATCTTGTCTTGACCTTGCTGCTCTGAAAGCAAGAGGGTTCACTTAACTTTCACTGAAGTTTCAGGAAAATAGAACTTGGACACCCCCAAATACCCTCCCACTTCATAAAACCAAAGTTTACCAATCACTAAGGGGTCTAAATCATTTGATTTATGACTTATTACCAAGGCAATCAGGTCTCTATCTTTGACTCACATAATTGGAAAGTTACTATCATAAAACACAGAGTGTAATCTTTTTGCTTGATATGATATTACATCATTTTTTGGCCAGCACTTGAATCCCTGAAGACCCACCCTGACAAACTGACACCATCACCAGTTGGTTAGTAATGGGAAATTAGGCCAATGGTAATAAAGGGTGGAAAGTCAGAATCTTGAATGATTAACACACAGAGAGAGTAATGTGGTAAATAGCCTTAAATAACATCAAATCCAGTTTCAAATCAAACAACCAAGGTGCACTTCCAACTCTGCATAATTACTAGGAGTGGCATTTACAATTTGCTTGTTGTGACAACAGATGTTGTCACTAACATCTAAAAATTAGTGAAGCTATTAGAGTCATAAGGTCATCACTCCCAGGGATCAAAGTGTTAACCATAAAGTCATTAACTGTTCAAAGGAAATGTCAGAATTTTACATTCAACAATTGTTGGTCAAAAATTTTCTAAAGTAAACAAAAAACTGGAAAAGACCACTAAAATCTATTTTTTCTTTTAAGTGTGTGGAATTTTGACATGTCTTCAACCACTAAACAGAAAGAGAGAGAGAGAGAGAGAGAGAGAGAGAGAGAGAGAGAGAGAGAGAGAGAGAAACAACTAGATTGATTAAAAATTAAAAGATACATGAACTATATCATCAAACAGAATTACAAAATTCTGGAAATTCATCTAATGTAAAGCTGTTCTGATTTCCATGCAGAGCAGAAACATATTTTCTCCTTCAGAAGAGACTAGTGATGTGCCAAAGATAGTCTATGACTGCCATTAGCCCAGCAAGTCATGGCACTCAACTTGAAAGTCCCCAGAGCCTGGTGGACACAAAGTGGATCACTTTACATTAATAGAGCCAGTTCTTTGGGTTTGAAATTCCAGGACACAAGATGCTCCTTTAATCTATTTCCAGTATTTTTTTCTTCTACCCATCTCAATCCCATTTCTATGCCATTCTCCCACTTCTCACACTCATGCTGAGATGAAAGAAGCACCATAAGTCAAAGGCAGCTGTCACTGGCACCCAGGTACCAAAAATGGCAGTATTTGCTGTGAGACTGAAATGAGCATTTCATCAAGTCATGTTCTGCTATTTTAAGTCATGCAAATTTGACATCTGGAGCTGCACTTCTATATGTTGTCCCTTGTAGTCCATCAACTTAACCAAAGAAACTTCATTATACTCCAACTCCATCAATCTGACTAAATAGTAACTCAAATTCTGTGGGAAGGGAAAGGAGAGAAGCCTTCATTTGGCATCAAATTCTAATTTGAGGTTGCAAAGCAATAGTGATAAGTTCATTACAAACGATAGTGATGTTTCAGAGTCTGAGAGGCCATCTCTAAGAAGTTAGTCTCAAACTGCACAATAATTCTTGAAGAGAAACCAATATCCTGAATTGTGCTTAGACTTGACAAAGTGGTGAGTATACACTAAGGAGCATTACCCAGTATAGGACAAGTGGTCCAGACTTGTAAATGGCTACTGCCAGACATGGATAATATATTGTTTGGTTTTATAGGTTGAAGGTTTTTTGCTTGTTTGTTACAAGGGGAATGAAGAGGGGTGTATTTCAAAGCAAAAGGGAAGCAAAAATAAAAGATACCAAAAATATGAAATTTTTAAAAGGAACTTGGTATACTAGAGTTTGTAGCCAGGCTTCTTAGAACAAAGTTATGAGGAATATACTTTGTCAATGGACTATTCAAGCAAGCAAATGATAAAAATGGGTAATGGGCAGCAGAAACAACATGGAAATCAATTATGATTTCATGCAGAAAGTTACCCCATATAATTATAATAAAGAGAGCAAGTGTTCAGAAAGAACTTGAATCAGTAAACCTTTACTCACTTGCCAAAGAGAGATGGCAGTCAGCAGTAATGCTGGTGTAGAACATAAACTCGTTTGTAAAATCCTACTGGGGAGGATGGATGATTATAAGTATCATTGTGTATGTGTGTGCTTGTGTGCATGTGCGTGTCCTTTGTTGCTGAAGACCACGCCATCAGAGAAATGATGACATGACTTGCATTTGACTTTGTTTTGAGTGAGGGAGGGCTGTGCAGGTCACCAGCCTCACTTCTCCTCCAGAGTCATCTGAATCCAGTGACCAGATATTCATCAGGATGACTGGAGATGACCCAAGGTGAGGCAGTTGGGGTTAAGTGACTTGCCCAAGGTCACACAGCTAGTGAATGTGAAGTGTCTGATGTGAGATTTGAACTCAGGTCCTCCTGACTTCTGCACAGGTGCTCTATCCACTGCACCATGTAGCTGCCCCAAGTATCATTGTATAAAGCAGAGGAAGACAATGGAGAGTTAAATCAGTTTCAAAAAAGTTTGGTAAGGTCTAATTAAGTAAAATTACTCCAAAGATTTTTTGATGATAAAAACAGAAGAGAAAAAAACAGAATTAAAAAGGAAACAATCGGCAAAGATGTTTATAACAGATCATTTTCACCACCAATGACAGTGGAGCCACCACAATCCAACTCTAACACCACAATCTTGGAAGAATCTTCAGGGGAAGCAGAGATGTTACTAAAGAGAACAAAGACTTGGGGGAAGCGCGAAGATGAACCAAATGCATACAGAACACATCCATGCAGAAATTCACCCAGTTTTAGGAGGGACTGAGGAATTGATATGTTAGGTATCTGAAAAGAGGAAGACAGCACAGGGGGAAAGAATCTTAGAATTTATTAATACTTTAAAAAGACGATCGCAAACCTCAGTGACTACCAACCTATATAACTGCTTTCCAATCTATACATGAATTGAGGGTATACTTGATGAAGGGTACAGACAAGCGAGAGTGGACCATGTCATTATCATCTCCCAACTGACTGAAAGGCAGAGGATACAAAATTCCATCACATTTATTATTTGTTGATAATGAAAAAAGTATTTTATTTGATAGAGTAAAATGTTCCCATAAAGCAGACCTACACAACCTGTGGCTCGCCAAAGGATTTCAGGTGACCCATGAAAAATATAGAGGAAAACATCCTTTGTATGCAGAGGAAATCCTTTGGCAGGGCACCAGTTTTGCAGACCTGCCTTAAAGGAAGTCTTTCAACAAGTTGTCTCCTATCTATATAGAGACCTTATAAGTTACAGAAGTCCTTATAAATGCCCATTTGCATTGACAAATCGGGTACCCCACAGGGTTGGCTGCATCTTACCCTTAGTCTCTTAGGATTACCTCTGAAGAATTAGGGGTATCTTTTTAATGCCATGTGCTTGAGTTCCCATTCTGGTGTGTTTTCCCTAATATGAATTGCCAATTATAGTTATATCAGTGATTATCAGTGACCTTTGCTTGGTGCCCCCAGTATCATGCAACCAATTAATACCAATTAAACACTAATTGGCATTTAGAACAGGGATAGATTTACTGAGAAGATACAGCAAAAACATAAATACAAACACAGTACCTAGGGGAATGGATAGATATTATTCTAGCTTCTATCACCTTGATTTGTGGAGAGAATGAGATCAGATTTAAAGGAGTTGCTACATCCCATTAAATTTACTTCCGAATGTAGCAAACCCAATGGACAAAACTTCTTTTGTTCGTGGAAAGCAGGATCTCATTTTTGATCCACTGGTGACAGGGTCAAACAGGTTGTGAAGGCCTTTACTCCTCCCCAGACTCAGCTGCCCACACCTTTTAACATAGATTCCAGTTCGTTGACCCCTGGTACTCTCTCAACCTTTCAAAGCTCACAAATTTGTAGTCTGATCTGTTCCATCTCAAATACTCCTTCTGCTATATTAGGAAAAAATAGACTCAAGAGGGAAGGAAGTAAAAGTAAGCCAACCAAGGTGGGGAGTGTAGGCCCCTACCTCAGTTCTCTCTTCCCATCCAGAAGCTTACAGCAGTCTTTGCTTTCTCATTTGAACATGGCCAAGGGGTAACAGAATAAGGCCAAATGATTAGAATCTTTTATACGCAAACTCAGTTCCAACTCTGATGCCAATCTCACCACATGGTAAGCAGACTGGAAAGTCACAAAATACCTGCACATGTTCTAAAAATCCTATGACTGAGCATCTTCCATGTGCTTATAAGAGCTGGGATCTCATTCACCAATCCTTTATTACACAGATATTAAAATCATTCAATCTTTCAAAGATGTAAAAACAAATAACCTTTTTCAAAGATCTGCTGATCATCATCAGGAAAGACTTAAAAACAAGGAGATTTGTGTTCACCAAAGATATCTGCCACTGTGATGGAGAACATACAATGCAGAGTTTAAAATGAAGAGGATGGTGAGGTCCTACAGTCACTCCTTTCTGCATGACATGGTGCTAATTGTATCTAGTCTCAGGAAACGTCAAAGTCTCCAGGAAGATATGCATAACCAATGAGAAGAATGTAACCTGACTATCCACACAAGAAAGACCAAATAGATGAATGATTTCCATTACCCACATTATGATACATATTTGAAATACTATAGAATATTACAGAAATTGTCCATCAGTACAGGTATCTAAATCACACATTATGAAAGGACAATGAATTGGGCCTAGTATTAAATATGAAGAGGAAAGCAACCTGATTGCCTTTCAGAACTAGAAAAACTCCTTTAATTATCTATGATCTTAAGGTCAGTTCTCAACTGACATTCCACTTCCTTAAGTGAGTATCTAGCTACAATAGCAGAAAGGCCAAGATGATCAGCTGGTCTTATGGTGGCTAGCTTAGGTAGCAGCAACAGCAGAATCTTCTCAGGTTAGTCTACCACATGTCAGTCAATACTCTTTCTTATGAGAATGTCTCTTTCCTTGCCATACCAGTAACTACAGTATGGGCAGCCAGGTGTTACAGAAAATTGAACACTGAGTTTAGAGTCAGGAAGGCTCATCTTTATGAATTCAAATCTGTCCTCAGACACATCAGTCGTGTGACCCTGGGCACATCACTTCACCTTTTTGTCTCAGTTTCCTCATGTGTAAAATGAGCTGCAGAAGAAAATGGCAAACCATTCCAGTATCTTTGCCAAGAAAACCCCAAATAGGGTCACAAAGCGTCTGACACAATTGAGAGATGACTGAGCAACTGAACTACAGTAAGGGCTGGTTGCTTAGGTATTAATAGTAGCTATTAGAATCTGGGATCAAGTCAGTTTAAGAAAAAAAGTAAGATATGAATCTTAATATAGACTCTTAAAAAAAGAGAAAACCATTCAAATGTCATTTTTATTGCAAAAATTGAATTTAGACATTATAATATTCATGCTAAAATATTCAGCACTTTAAAGAGTCAGCTTTTATCTTTACTCAGAGTAATCTATTCCAGCACCCAAAACCAGCTTTCAGAATACCTACTGGAATGTTGGTGATATTTGTCTTAGATCATTTCTACTTTCTCCATTAGGTTTCTTTCTGCCTCCCAACCCGGCCACTCTGAATATAGTTCTTAGGTGCCCTGTACCTTTATACTACCCCCTTTTCCTCCAGGATCTGAGTCCCTCAAATATCACCCCACTGCTGGGGAGCTGTGACTGAATGGGGGTGACTGGAAGATAATGAAATGGTGAGAATGCCAACTTCCTAGCACTATCAGCTAGAAATCATTCCTGACTTTGATTCCTTGACTCTTCTCTTTTTGTCCTGGATATTTGTCCTTGCTCAAATAATTTAAGCCAGTCCTGTGATTTTCACTAAACTCATCTATGGGCTATTTGGATTTTTAAGCAGTTTCTGGTTCAAACTAGCTGGCTCTCCCTTGTTAGACTTAGATTTGGCACCCTTGTTCTCCCCATCTACTCCACTCACCCCAACACACACATACAGACAAATACACACACACACACACACAAGCTATCTCTAATTTCCCTCAAAATATAATTCCTTGTATAATGTGACTCTTTGAAAGATTTATCCTTCGATTTATCAGCCAACATCTTTCTACCAGACAACTACAGATCTTAAACTCCAAGACTATCTTTAGGTCAACTGATCTTCGGAATGTCTCTATTTCAAGTCCCATTTCCTTGAATCCAATTCTCTACGGCTGGCTAATCTGAAAAACTGGCCTGTGCTAAGTGTAAATGGTAAATACATAACTGCTTCAAGTAACATTTCAGTAGAATCCTTCTTGACACATGACGACAACCTAAAGAAAGGAAAGACATTTAAGTACTATAGCACACTAGTATGGAGATATTAGCAACATTACCCTCGCTGAACATGTCACAGAGGTCACCATTTACTCTACATATGAACAACATGGACCAGACATAATATTAACAAGTCGTATTTTCTCTTGGGAGTAAATTTAGAGCTATTAGTTTTAATAGTCAAATTGCCAAGAAAGGAGAGATTTTACTGTCATAAAGGGGCTGAACACATGTTCTAGTTTTAGATAAATGCTGCTAATTGTTTGTTCTAAGTTTATATGCATGTGTAATATCCAATTACCCTAGTCTGTACAGTACATACAGTACAACTTAAGTAAACATGAAACTTGCTATTGCCATTGCCGCCCAGGGAGCTATGCTTTTAGATTTGCTCATCTGAAATCTAAATCATACTATAGTCAATTAAAAGAAGATATGCAGAGAATATTCCATGATATGCTATGGCTGGTTCTTCTCTCTCCTGGGTGCCATAGAGAGCGTGAATACCAGTAAAAATGGTTAAGCAAAAGGGACGGGTTTTGGTGATACTATCCGCACATATCAAATAAAGTCAACCCAGTGGCAGAGAATACATGGGCAAGGTAGCCTCTTGTGTCATATTTTTACAGGACTTTGACCTGGAGAAGAGGGTCATTCTCTTCTCCAAATGAACAATCTCCAGCAAGGGATACTCAATCCAGGATCCACTGTGGAGAAAACGGTTCAACAGATAAGATGAATCCTTCTGAACCCAATCTCATTTTCTGTTAGGAGCTTCTCTGTCTCTTTTAGAGTGGACTTGTTAAAATGTCCAGTTACCTCATGCCTCCTGGGCACCCCAGAATGGGGCCCCATCTAAGCTTAGACTTATACTCCAGAAAAAGGAGCTTTTTTGTTCCTCAGGGTCCTATCCTCTCTAACATTAGCAATAAACATACGATAAATATACATCTAATATTTATGGGGGCCTATAAGGTACAAGTAATAAGACAAGGCCCCTTCTTTCAAAGACGCTAGATTTGGACAGAAAAGGTCCTCAAAGACCAGCTGGTCTGCTTCTTTTATTTTACAGATGAGAAACTAAAGCCCACAGAGATCACACAGGTACTAAATGGCAGATTCAGCCCTGGAACACAGGTCCTTTAGCTCCAAACCCAACACCTTTTCTATTAGATCATGCTGTAAGTTGATAAGGTAGTAGAAGATAGAAGACAGGTATATATAAAACTATAATCCAATATAAAACATTTCACCTAGGCTCTCATCATTCCTAACTTGGTGAAGGTTCGGTCCAAGTGCCAACACCTACAAGAGGTCTATCCTGATCTTCCCAGTTGTTGCTTTCCTCCTCACTTCATGAAATGACCCTAGTTTAAGTGTTATCTGTATTGTATCCCCCCAATAGAATGTAAGAACCTTGAAGGTAGGGACTGACATAGCCTAGTACCTCAATAAGTGCTTATGGAATGATTGAATGTGTATATAACAAAGGCACAATGAAAATGCTATGAGAATTCAGAGGAACTAGAGATCACATCTAGTTAGGGGAAGCTCAGGGAAGGCTGAAAGAAGGAGGCAGCATGAGCTACTGAACCAAGTAAGCCATCCTGGCTAATGTGAGCCTAGTCAATAGAGTTAATAGCCCCTTAATCGGAAAGGAGTTTTATTGTTTGACCTTTTAAAGGTCAAATCCAAAAACCAAGTTAAATAGATAATGTGAAATCAATTCACCCATTCCACAAGATTATGGGGAACTAAGAGCAGGCCAGTAGGGAAAGGGTCCTTCTGGTGTTTTTAAGTCACATTGTTCAGGTGGCTTTGTTCATGTCCAAAGGTACTCCCTTTACCCAAAGACACTAGAGGTTGAGTGCCAACTGTAAAATTCAGTTTGGATGTCTGGTTCTAACTAGACTATTCCTCTTCACTCTTAGTTGCAATCCCCACACAGAAATAAAATCTGCTTTCCCATTAGCTTTCAGTCCTTAACATATTTTATATCTATTTTTGAAAATCTTCTTATGCTATAAAGAAAATCCCTAGAGCCATGGCAGAAAACAGATCCTCCCTTAACAAGCACCCCTCCCAATTCTAACATTTTTAATGTAAGTATTTTCTGACTTTGGGGTAACGTTAGTATTGGCAATTTTGAGACTTTGATACCCTTCAACTGCTGAAAAAAATTTCAGCATCTGCACTAGATGGTGGTGCTGAGTCATTTATTTAGAATGGGATATGGATTGTATAAAGCCTGACGAGTTGGGTGACTTTTTTTTTTTTGGTCAATAGCAGCATGGTACAAAAGTAGATGAACGAAGAAACAGCAAGATAGTACTGGGAGCTCCAAATCTTTTCATCCTCTGATTGTTTAACATAGGAAACATTCCTTCAAGAAGTCAAAGTCAGATCTAATAAATGTTCTTGGGTTTCTTCTAATTGAATTTTAATTACTCCTTTTAGTTTTCAATATACTGTGTAAAAATGCTAAACTCCCCCAAATCATTTACTGACTTATAAACTAAAATAAAGTTAATAGACTGAAAGGCATTTTGATCTTCAAATGTATTCATAAAAGTGAAAAAAATCAGAAGCAGGATAAATGAACTGAGATGTATGCTTAAATCAGTTGGACATTGCATCTGTTTTGGGCACTGAACTATAAGCATTAGAATTAATAACTACATAGGCTGCATCTATGCAATTTTGCAAAATAATAAAATCTAGCAGGGGAAGAAAATAATCTACAGGATTATTTGCCTGAATCAATTTGGTTGTTTCACAAAATTGACTGGCTTTTTTTCCTTAACGACCAGTTAGACTGGATGCTGTGTTTATACACAAGCTTTATTCTGAGTCCATTAAGGTAAACTATTAATTAAAATATTATAAATAACAAGCTACAATTGAAACCAACAAACGTAAATGTTTCAAACTGCTTAGCTAACTAATTGTCTCAATCAGTCTGTTCATTTGTGGAATAATTGGACATAAATATTAAGGTCTGACCTGAAGTCACAATGTTTCAAGAAACATGTCTTAATTATCTTTGTCTCTCCCGCAGGGCTTTCAATAGAAAATTAATTGCAGGTTACACAATGAATGAGTGAGTGTATTCTAATTCATCTAAATGTCTAAGAAACAAGATTTCTATCTATAAGCTAGAGGAACATATGTCATGTGTTAGTTTCATTATATTTTTAAGGATCCAAAACCCAGAGTAGTTGGCACATTTTTTAAAACTCTGTGATTTAGTTGATAATGGGAATTCCTGGTTAGGAAATTCCTTCTCTCAAGGCACATCTACAATTGCTATTTAATTTATAGACTTAGACGGTTGCCTGGACATTGAGAGCTTTAAATGGCTTGTCATACAACCAGTATGGTTAGAGTCAGCACTCTAATTCAGATCTCCCTAGCTCAAGGCCTGCCCTCTATTTGCTCCCTCTCCAGTTACCCCATATACCGTGCAATGCTGTAATTTAAAAACATTTATTGCATCTAGTCTTTTAACTTCCCATTATCCATATGTAGTGGTGCTATTTGCAGAATTTTATGGACCTGTTCCTATGTGATATGAAATCATTGTACAAAAGCACATTTCTATGACTTGTCTTAAAGAGCAACCCAGGGAATGCAAGATCTGATAGGGTATAAAAGTGGCATTTCCAGGAGGCTTAAATATATATTGCCCTTTTCAGTGAACAGCTCTTAAAGCAAGCATCCTTGTAAAAAAAGAACTTCTGTGAGAATATCAGAAAATATCATGTTTAGGGTTAAGATGTAGAGAACCTGACTCGAGGAGGGCAAAACAGAAAGAATCTTGCAAAAGTTTCCTTTACACTGGGTGGCAGGACAAGGAGAAAAGCACTTCTTGGATTTAACTGAAAGAAAAAGCAAACTGTTGCTTCAGGTGTGAGAGCTCCTGCAGCTCTAGGGAATCTGGAAATAATCTTGAAACCTCATCTTTTTTTTTTCCACTTCTCAAAAAGCTGATTCAGAAAAGAGTATCTAAAATATTTGGCTGCTGCTGTCCTCTGAAAGTTTTTGAATTCCACTTGGGCTGACTGACAGGAATATTGACTACCTGTTCCTACTAACATGTGCATCAGAAAGAGAGAAGCAGATTCTTGGGGTAACTGGATACCCTCCTTCCCTTGAAAACATGTTTGCTACTTGAATTCATCTTCTATATAAGGGTCACTAACGAGAACAGGAATGATTCAGGACTTCATTAAAACCAGAATATTCGGACAGAACCAAAGTGAAAAACAGCTGGGACAGTTTCTAAGAGAGGAAAAGGAGCAAAAGATTTCATTTGGGCCCTGACTGCTTTCCTGACTGCCCCACTCCGAAATCTTCTTTCGAGTATTGCCAAGAAGTTGCCTCTTTCTTGAATGGGAAAAGCAAGTACATTTGACAGAGGACCATTAGACTGGAATTTCCTTACACTTATAAATAGTTCACCCCACAGTAGTCTTCTCGGAGATGAATAAGATCAGAGTGGACAAAACGTACCCTCTGCTTCCTCCTTCTTCTCTAACTTCTCTAATCTGACAACACACAGATGATTTAATCCGACACAACCCACAATTGCCAAATACCAGCACCACAAACACCACCACCACCATACAAACTACAAAGTGTCACAAACTTTCCTGTGTAGAAGTAACATGGGCTGGAAACCATTATTTTTTATAAAAAAAAGTTACTGAAATGATACCATGAATACACTTTAATCCCATTTGATTTCACCAAATAAACTGAGTCACAAATTAAATACTTCCCTACTAGGAATACTCAGACACTACAGGAAGAGCTGTTGGTGGGGCAATATATGCTCTTAGTGAGTATTAAGGGGCGTTTGATGATTTTAGGTATGCTTTCTAATAATTAGAATTTATTAGATTTATTTTTTATTTTTATTTTTATATTTATAATTTTATTTTTATACTTATTATATTCATTAATTTATTAGAAATTATATTTTCTATATATAAATTATAATTTCTCCTTCTGGTTTGTTTATTAAAAAAACATAGCATCCTCAAGAAGCAGTGAGGGACTGATATCTTTTTCTCCTCTCCCTCTACCCTTTACCATACATAATTTATACTTGTAACTCACTGTCAATTAGACTCTGGTCCCTATCACAGGCATTGGGTTCATTTTCAATCCAGTTAAACTCCAAAAACTTCTGATAAGTACTTAATGTGTGCACAGCACTATATCCTCTGGTGCCTTTCTCAATAATTATCTCTATATTTTGTTTTGCCCAACTCTCTCCTAGGAACATATGTATCTACTTTGCTTTTCTCTAAAAATTTCTCTGGCATTTGCCTTCACCAAGAATTTCCCAGGGAACATCAGAATTTGGATTCAATCATTCTAACGGCCCTAAGCTCCCTGCTGCAAAAACATAAACAAACAGAATATTAGACAGTAGACGGTTGTTCTATAACACTCCCAAAATGCAGAATAGATTAACAGCAGACCCTCTTGACAGCCAACATGTCCCTACTTTGGAGAACATCAAGCAAAGCTCCCCTTCTGATGATCTCCACTGTCCCTCAGAACTGACAGTAGCAATAGAGAGAGAGGTTTGGGGTGTTCTGCAGTATGCATACGTGTATGTATGTCGGTATGCACTTATGTACAGGTGTATTTATGTAAACAGATAGACCTGTGATCAGTGAAGTGGCACAGTGCCAGGACTGGAGTCAGACAGCCCTAAGTTCAAACATGGCCTCAGACAGTTAGTTGTGTGACCCTGGACAAGTCACTTAACCTTTTGCCTCATTTTCCTCATCTGTTAAAAGAGCTGGAGAAAAAAATGGCAAACCAGTCCAATATCCTTCCCAAGAAAATCCCAAATGGGATCAGGAAGAGTTGTACAGAACTGAAACAATTGAACAACACAATATATAACCTACAAGGATGGCATCATCTCTCCCGGTAGATGTGAGACTGGCATCTATCTCCACCTCTTCTCCAACCTTCAATTAAGGCTTTTAATCCTTTCCACCCCTCTATTCTTATCAAGATTCTAGCTCTCCTTCTACATCTCTATATCTGTCATTGGGCCTTAGTTGCACATGTTATCTGTAGAGGCCGAATGGAGTTCCTTACCATTAGGTCACTGTCTCCTTTTAAAGGTCAAATCCAAAGGCCAGATTAAATAGATGAATTATACCATTAATGGAAAATCAACTCATTGATCCCACTGACCCATTGCTTCCCAAAGAAAGGTCAATAGGACAATGAGAATCTAAAGTGGGGAATGCAAACCTCACCAAGAGAATTTACCATTTTTCAGAAGTTTAAAAAAGTAGGTAGGGCTTACTCAAGTTTCTTGGCACATTCAGCCTATATTCTAAATGTAATGTAAATATTTTTATGAGACTTAACAACTTCTCGACACCATTGTTTGGACCATGAGTCCCCAGAAAGCAAGGTGCCAAAGTGAACGCTTGCTTGGAACCACATCTTTCTTTTTTTTTAATAAGGAGAGGTAAAGGGGGGACAATGCAAGAAACAGAGAAAGGAGAAAGGGGAAACAGCATTATTTTACTAAGTGATTTTTAATTTGCAAAATTCTACCTCCTCCTACAGATATCATTCATGAACTCCAAAATTCTTCCCAACAACACTCCCTCCCCGCTTTTTTCTAAGAATAAATGTAGAATGCCAAACTCTGGAAGGGCTGGTGCTTCATGTTAAACAAACCGCAACGGTAAATGCATATTTTAAATGTAATCTATTTAGTCAAAAGGAGGGTTATTAAAACCAAAAATAAGCACACAAAACTGGGACATGATGTGCACTGAAATAAGCCCTTTACTAGTTCTTTTTAAGGAAAGGATGAGCATGAATAAGACACCAGAGGGAACTTCAAAATGTAAGGTTAAAAATTTGCTAAACTCCTTTCGTTTCATTTTCATAAGACCAAAGTTCAGTCCTCTTTTCCTGTGGCCAAAGCTTCTTGAAGGCATGTGGGGGGTCCTGAGGAATGTGAGAGGGAATGTCTGTGTGATGGAGGCGAGGAGGCAGAGAAGGCATTTTCCTTTTGGCTCTGACCCTGTACAAGCTTAGGTTTATCAGCTCTCAGCTCTCTCCTTGCAAACACCAGTTGCTTGCCAGGGGGTGGAAAGAAAGTAGGAAACCACAAGCTCTGTCTGTAATTTAAAAGGCAATTTCAGTTAAGGGAGGGAAAAAAACATAACAGAATGGATCAGGGATTGAGGTAAGAGCTCTACAATTATCTTAAAAATAAAGCTGTAGCCAGGAAATGAACATGCAGAGATACTACTTCAGAGCTACTTCACACCACGCTCGGCTCCTTGGAATACGCCGGGACTTGGCAGAACTCTTATTTTTCAGATGCTCTTTTTTCCCTACAGTCAGTCCCTCTCAATATTTACGTATATCTATACATACTACACATATACATCCATATACTATGTAGGTGTGTGTATGTATGCATACATGTATTTTGAATCTTCCCTGTAGGAAAATACCAGTAAAAAAAGAGCATGAAGCCAAGATAGCAGAGTAAAGGCCTGAGTTTGTACCTCCCCATCTGGCCGTATGCACATATTGGCACCCTGTATGTTTTTTTCCCATCAAGGCCATTGCCCCACTGAAAAAAACAATTAATTTAAGCACAAAATCTAACAACTGAATTTGAGTTTCATATATATAAATGTGCGTGTGCATGTATGTATACACACATATATACATGTGTGTATATATGTGTATTAAACATATATGTATATGTATGTGTATATGTGTATAGGTATGTATGCATACACATATATTCAACCTACTTTTAAAACTTAGAACTATAAATATAAATTTTTATTCAATACATGTAAGAAATGCTTTTAAAAAGTATCATGTTCAATTAAATGCAAAGGACGGAAGGAAAATAAGGAAAGGGAGAAAAAAGAAGCTGTGTGGAATTAGAAGATATATGTAGAGAGAGAAGAGGAAAGAAATACTAGTTTCCAAGTAGGATAAATTTAGTTCAAGTTGTGGCTCTGATACTTACTGAGAAAGTCAGTCAGCCTTTACATGCCTCCATTTCCTCATCTGCAAAACTGGCAGTAATGGCTCACCTCCCAGGGCTCCGTAAGGACCAAAAGGTGTAATTGTAAAGCATTTGGGACAGGGCCTTGCACACAGTAAGCACCATATAAATGTGAGCTATTTTTGTTGTTGTTGTTATCTGCAAAATAGGGATACAAAACCACTCACAATGTGGCATGGTGGTTAGACAGCCGAGCCCTTAAATCAGGGAGCCATGGGTTCAAGTCTCGCTTCACACACAGTGGCTATGTGAGTGACCCTGGGCAAGGCTGAACCTTCCAGGGTCACTAGGGAACTCTCTAAGATTATTATTTACACAGCAGTTCCTGATTTGCACTTCTTATTCTTAAACTATTTTAATTTTACCAATTACATGTAAAAACAATTTTAACATTTATTTTTAAAAGATTTGAGTTTTAAATTTTCTCCCTTTTTTTCTTCCCTCCCCCCCTCATTGAGAAGGCGAGCAATTTGATATAGGTTATACATAAGCAGTCATGCAAAATATTTCCATGTTAGCCTTGTTAGGAAAGAAAACAGAGCAAAAAAGAAAAAAAAGAAAAAAAATTTTTAAAAGTATGCTTCAATCTACATCCAGATCCTAACAGTTCTTTCTCTGGGGGTGATAAAATTTTTCATTTTAAGTCCTTTGGGATTGTGTTGGATCATTGTATTGCTGAGAATAGCTAAGTTATTCATAGGTGATTACCACACAACATAGATGCTACTATATATAAAATTCTCCTGGTTCTGCTCCCTTCACATTGAATAAGTTCATGTGAGTCTTTCCAGGCTTTTCAGGGAGCCTCTTACTCAACCTTTCTTATAGCACAATAGCATTGCTTCACAATCACATTCCACAACTTGTTCAGTCATTCCCTAATTGATGGGTATTCCTTGATTTCCAATTCTTTGCCACCACAAAAAGAGCTGCTATCAATATTTTTGTACATATAGGTCCTTTTCCTTTTTTTTTGATCTCTTTGGTATATGGACCTAGCAGTGATATTGCTGGGTCAAAGGGTACTTTGGGCATAGTTCCAAATCTTTCTTCAGAATGGTTGGACTGGTTCACAACTCCAACAATGCATTAGTGTCCCAATTTTTCCACATCCTTTCTAGCATTTGTCATTTTCCTTTTCTGTCATATTAGGCAATCTGACAAGTGTTATACGGTACCTCAGAGTTGTTTTAATTTGCATTTCTCTAAACAATAGTGATTAGAGCATTTTTTAATATGAATATAGATAGCTTTGAATTCTTCTGAAAATTGTCTGTTCATATAGTTTGATCATTTGTCAACTGGGAAATGACTTGTATTTTTATAAATTTCACTCAGTTCTCTATGTATTTGAGAAATGAGACCTTTATCATAGAAACTCACTGTAAAAAAAAAATTTCTCCTGTTTCCTAATTTCCCTTCTAATCTTAACTACACTGCTTTGTTTGGGTAAAACCTTTTTAATTTAATGTAATCAAAATTATCCATTTTATATATTCTGATTCAATTTTCTCCTAACTTTTCTAAAATTCTGTTCAACTCTTTAACTATTTTCTTGGGGTTTTTTGCTAGATTTATCTAGTTCTGAAAGGGGAAAGTTGACATAGAAAGAGGGCACAGGGTGAGCTGAATATGGAGGGAGAATACCTAAAAAATAAAATTTACTATTGAATGGAATGTACTAGAACTAAGAGAAAGGGAGAGGTAGAATGTAGCAGATCATCTCACATAAAAGAAGCAAGGAAGAGCTTTTACAATGGAGGAGAAGAGGTAGGGAGATGAAAGGGAATAAGTGAGCCTTACTCTCATGGTAAGGAGGGAAAAATACATACTCAATTGGATATGGAAATCTATGTTGCCCTGTAGGAAGGACAAAGGGGATAGGAGAGAGAAGATAACAAAGAGGACAACAAATTGGGGAAAGGCATAATCCAAAGTAAATGCTATTGTGGGAGGATGGGTCAAGGAAGAGAATGGAATACTTGGAGGGCAGGATAGGGCAGAGGCAAATGTGGTTAGTCTTTCTCAACATAACTATTGTGGAAGTGCTTTGTATGGCTATACATGTATGGCCTATATTGAATTGATTGCTGTCTCAATGAGGGTGGTTGGGAAGGAAGGAAGGGAGAAAATATGGAATCAAAGCATTAATAATGAATGTTAAAAATTGTTTTTGCATGCAACTGGAAAATAAGATGTACAGGCAATGGGGTACAGAAATCTATTTTGTCCAACAGGAAAATAGAGGGGAGGGGAACAGAAGAAGGGGGGTAATTGAAGTGAGGACATGCTAGAAGAAAAAGTGGATGGGGTACATGCTGTTCTGGGGTGGGGGATGGGGAGACATGGGGAGAAAATTTTGAATTCAAATTCTTGTGGAAGTGAATGCTGAAAACAGAAAAATAAGTAAAGCATATATTTAAAGAGAAAAAATCTAAAATTTTAACATAAAGAATTTGAGTGTTACACCTTTTGGTGCTTTGATGTTTAGTATTGATGTTACTTCCTTCTCTATGGTACCTTTTAATAAAAAGTAGTTTCCTTGCTCATCTCTTTTAATGAGATCTATTTTTACTATAATGACTTGCATTTCAAAGGGTAGCTTCCTTACTGGGAGTTCCCCACACAAACAAAAATGAGAAGGGAGAGCATTCCCAGCGTGGGGGCAGCCAGTTTAAAGACAAGTCAGAAAGGAGATAAAGTTTTGAGTACAAAGAACAACAAGAAGGCACACATTGCTTGATCTAGAGAACTTAGAAGGTAGTAAAGTGTAAAATGACTAAAAAAAAATAAGAAGACAAGTAGTGAAGGGCTTTAAATGCTAGGCATAACATTATTTTCTTGATCTTGGAGAAATAAGGAGCCACTGGAATTTATTAAGTTCATAGGGGAAAGGGATGGAAGGGAGTGGGGTGAATGGTGTCATGATCAGATCTGTGCTTTAGAAAAACTACTCCAGAAGCTGGTGGAGAGGAAGAGAGCTATCTATAGCCACATGATGTAGATACAGCAAAAAAGATGGAGGGAGAGTCCATAGAGGAGAATTAGAAGAGAGCAGTGTCATGAAAACTAAAGAAGAAGGAGTATTCGGGAGAAGACGGTGATCGTCAGGAAGCCATTAGATTCTGCAATTAGATCATTGATAACTTTGGAGAATAGACCTTCAGTTGAATGATGAGATTGGAAGCCAGACTGCAGAGGTTTTACAACTGAGCATGATAGGAATAAGTAGAGAGAAGAGAAAATCTTCTTAAAGAATTTAGCTAAGAAGAGGAGGAGAGATATAGGATGATGGCCAGCAGTAAGGGGACTAGATTAGAGGTTCTTAAACTAGAGTCCCTGATGTTATAAAAGATTTTGATAACCATATTTCAATATAATTTATTTCTTTCATAATCTTACTTTACCACATGCACTTTAAAAACATTATTATGAGAAGAGGTCCATAAGTTTCATCAGGTAGCCGAAGGGGACCAAAAAAGGTTCCAGAATACAAGATGGATAATTTTGATTACATTAAATTAAAAAGTTTTTGCACAAACAAAGCCAATGCAAACAAGATTAGAAGGAAGCAGAAAGCTGGGAAATAATTTTTACAGTCAGTGTCTCTGATAAGGGCCTTATTTTCACGATATATAGAGGACTGAGTCAAAACTATAAGAACACAAGTTATTCCCCAACTGATATAGGGTCAAACAGGCAGTTTTCGGAGGAAGAAATTAAAACTATCTATAGAGTCATCTGAAAAAAATGCTCTAAATCACGACTGATTAGAAAAATTAAATTAAAACACCTCTGAGGTACATCACACCTATTAGTCACCTGAAAAATGATCAATGATGAAGAAGTTTTGGGAAAATTAGAACACTAATGCATTGTTGGCGGAGCTATGAACTGATCCAACCATTCTGGAAAGCAATTTAGAACTATGCCCAAAAGGCTGTCAAACTGTGCATACTCTTTGATCCAGCAATATCGCTTCTAGGATTGTATCCCAAAGAGATCACAAAAATGGGAAAAGGACCCACATGTACAAAAACATTTATAGCACTTCTTTTTGTGGTGGCCAAGAATTGGAAATTGAAGGATGCCCATCCATTGGGGAATGGCTAAATAAGCTGGTATATGGATGGAATGGAATACTACTGTTCCATAAGAAATGACGAGCAGGCAAACTTTAGAAAAACCTGGAAAGACTTGTATGAACTGAGGCTGAGTGAAGGGGGCAGAACCTGGAAAACATTGTATACAGTAACAGCAACAGTGTATGATGATCAGCTATGATAGACATAGCTCTTCTCAGCAATTCAATGACCTAAGATAATTCCAAAAGATACATGATGGAATGCGCTTTCCATATCCAGAGGAAGAACTATAGACTCTAAATGCAGATGGAAGCAGACTGTTTTTCCTTTTTTTTTTTTTGACTTGCTCTGTTTCATGGTTTTTCCTCTTGGTTCTAATTCTTTTTTACAACATGACTAATGCAGAAATATGTTTAATATTGTGCATGAACAGCCTATATCAGATCACACATCATCTTTGGGAAGGTTGAGAAGGAGGGGGAGAAAATGTAAAACTTAAAAACTTAATGTAAAACTTAAAATCTTGTAAAGGTTAATGTTGAAAACTAAAAATAAATAAACACTAAAAAAAGGTTCAGGACCCCTGGATTACATGATCTCTAAAGTCTCTTCCAGATCTAAACATATGGTTCTATGAATAAAAGTCACTCACAATAGAAGTCTCCCCAAAATATGCTGTGGCTTTGGACCACCAAGATGTCAATGACCTGACATTTAGCATTTTGTTATTAAGCCATGGCTGTAAAATTGGGAGTGAACCATGGATGCTAATTGCCTTGTGACTCACAAGATTATAATATTATCATTACATAATACTGTCATTGTTCATAGCACAGGAGCAGAAGGGTATAAACATAAACTGGACTGTTAAGTCTGACTTTCATTATAATAAGCGAAGCACTAATTACTCTTGCTAGCTTTTAATGGCACATAGAAGCCCAACTCAGCAGCTAAGCGTTTTGGTTTTTTTGGTTTGGTTTTTTTTTTTTTTTTGACTGCTAATGGTCCAAGAAGCTATTTCCTAGCCTGGAGTAGTAGGCATTTTATTACTAAACTTTCCTGTTTGTGTGTTTCTGTTTGTGTGTGCCAGGGACTACAGCTAGCTGCCTATAGCCAGTCCCACTGAACCCTCTCCTTCCTCCTTACCCGCCTCCTGCCTTTCTCCACCTGAGGGTCTTTTGTGTTCAGCTGAATTCTTTAGTGACAGGATCTATAGGATAAACTAGGCCGCAGGGGGTAGGAATGCACACATGGTTTCAACTACTTTGGATGCAGGCCTGCTGTGGCTCTCAGCTTACAAGGTCAAAGTTAGATAATTATTAAGTGGTATTTTTTTTTTCATTTCTGGGGGAAAACACATAGCAAAAGTAGGGAAATGTATATTACTTCTTAAAAATAAATATCCACCTGATCTGGTTTTATCCATGTGGTGCAGATCATTTAGCAGCATTATAAGAATTCCTAGTCAATGTCAAGAAAATAAGGAATAACAAATATACTTGTTCTTGGAAATGGGGGGATTTTATTATTTTTTGAAAGTGTCCTCAAGTCAATTGCTTTGAATCTTTTTCTCTGGAGGGAAAACAAAATTTCTCTGGTCAGTGCTGACTCCTTGCAAGTATGACTCAACCCAGAATTTCATTTTAAAGTGGTCACTCTAGAGACAATATCTGTAATTTTCACTTTCAGAGCTTTTTATTTTCTGTCATAGAAAGAAATACTGCTATCTTGCTTTGAACCCAGGCATTTGCAGAGCTTGGTCCGGGAAGGAAAGAGAAGAAGGAGGAAGAAAAATGGAATGATAGATACATACATACATATATACATATACATGTGTGTGTATATAATGTATGCATATGGTGAGAGAGAGAAAAAAAGAGAATGAAAGAGAAAAGAGAGAAGAGGGGAAAAGAAGGAATGTAGCATACTAGATAAGGGGGCGCCCTTTGGATCATGGAAACCTGAGTTCAAGTGGTACAACTGACACTTCCTTTCCTTTGTGTGTCTTCAAAGAAACTCTCAAAATTGCAGACAAAGTGCCCATCTTCAGTGGCAGCTATTTCCTCACTGGGCATTCCCTATACCACACCCTTTACCCCCTCATTCTCCTCTGCATTTAATTGTCTACAAATAAACACATTCTCATAGTTCAACTATGAGGGTAGAGTAGAAATACTACTAGACTTTCAAATCAGGAGCCCTGAGTTCTAATCCTAACATTTCCACCAGTTTTCTGGTTATTTTGGGGAACTCACTTGTCTCCTAATCTTAGTTTCTTCATCTGTAAAATAAAGAGATATTATAGGATCTCTAAGGTTCCTTCTAGCCTTAAGGTCCTATGATTCTATGAAAGGCTTTCTCTTCGAAGCCTCAAAATTAAAGGCATTAGGCCAGTGAAAATTTAGTATTGATATGACTTAATCATTTCTGAATTTTATATATGCTAAGTAAGTCTTAAAATTCCTTTTCCCAACAAATTCTGACTTACCCCCCTCAAAAAGTGCAATAAACTTGATATGCAAAATTAGATTTGAAAATAACTATGGCATGAGGAAGTATAGCAGAAAGGATCCTGGAGTTGGAGTTAAGGACAGTGGTTTACATCTCAGCTCTACTACTTATTACCTGTACTATTTGGGCCTTAACTTCCTCATCCAAAAATGAGCAAGTTGGACGACATGATACGTAGGGTCCTTT
The DNA here is from genome assembly GCA_028658325.1 of Potorous gilbertii. Lineage (NCBI taxonomy): Eukaryota > Metazoa > Chordata > Mammalia > Diprotodontia > Potoroidae > Potorous > Potorous gilbertii. The sequence goes on from CM053774.1 coordinate 20,089,458, forward strand.
TCAACTCTGACATCAGCATAACTTGCCCAAAAAGAGTGATGTAAAAAGAAACACTGAAAAGATTTGAAATCTTCTGGTCTCTGATTGTGTCAAGACTTCTTTCTCATTGTTAATCAGAGACTGACAACATTGGTGAGTCTCACAAAATTCCTCTAGTTTAATCTGGTACTTATAGCAGCATCTGGACAAAGGTATTAAATTTACTTCAATTTCAATTTTTTAAAGTTCTTGTTAACTAATATTAGGGAATCTGTCCAGACTGAGATGGCATGTCAAGATTGGTCAGCTCTTCTGGATTTGTCTGCAACATGGTACACACTAAAAACATTTAAGTATTTTTACAGTTTATTCTTGGATATAAATATTCTTTCATGAGCATATTATTTAAATTGGACTTAAGCTAAAAATTAATCTCACCCATTTCCACCTTCCAATTCATTTTTGGTATGGTTGGAAGTCCTACACAACTAAGGAAGTGTGTCAGTCATAAATTAAGCTAAAATCTGAAGGAGCAATATATAGTTAGTTACATGGTCTATTAAACTACCCAGTAACTCAAAAGAAACTTAGTCATCATGGCCAGGAGTAATAAAGCATGATGAAGTTAATTTTCTTTAACCAAAATTCTCCATCAGTTAAAACAGTCTGCTGAACATGAAAAAAAATACTTTTAACTTTTTCATCAAGCATTTAAGAGTCTTAAACATTTCCATTTTTCAACCATACCCCTTATATTCTTGGGCTCCAAATGAGCCCCAAACATCTCATCTAGGCATTTCATGCTGATCACATTTGAATGAATGGTAGTATCCCTTCCTGACTGCTAATTTATTTAAAAACCACTTCCCCCAACTACAGACGGAGAATTCGTTACTCAAGTGCATTAACCAACAGTCATAGCAACCCAGTTTAAGCCATGTCCACATTAGCAAGTTAGCTTAGGGGTTTAACACAGCTGTTCTCCTGGTGATTAATGGGACCCAAATTGCACAGTGTCTTTGTTTCATTGGCAAAGCGTGCCTCACCACAGTTTTCCATTAGCACCCCCCAGTCAAAATGCCCTATTAGGCAACTACCCCATGCATCACCTCTTTAACAAGCAGCCATTTATCAGTCCATAACCGTTAAGAAGATCATTCTTTTGGCTAGTTTCATCTGAGACACGTGGAACAGCATGACTTACATTAATTGCCTGCAATTTGTTTCATGGGCTCTGAGAGACCACAAAAACATCCAATTTTGTTTTAAATTCAAAATCTGGGGACAGAAACCTCCTCTCATGCTAAATAACAATATCCAGATTTATAAGATTCCATAAACATCTTAGCACCATCATCCATAAGCAAGTAATACATAAGTCACAAAGAAGAGGGTTTGTTCACATTTGGAATGGAAATACAAACTGGGGGTGGGGAAAGGGTGGTTAAGTAGTTTCCTCAACTCTTGCCCTGTAGAGGTTAGGAAAAATGATTTTACTAACCTGCTTTAAATGGCTTATACAGCCTAGCAACCCATTTCACATTAACCCACATGACAGATTTTTGCATTCACGTAGTTCTTCTGATGGTGTAGCTGCTTGCGGAGAGGAGTGCTGGGGAGACGAGTTGGGAAAGAGGAAGGACTGTAGCTACATGATGTTAATTTCATATGAATGTATATATTCACTCTTTTGTCAAAGGACTCTAATGGCTTTTGACAGGGCTTATTATTGGTGTCTGTGTGTCTGGATCTTCATATCCCGGGCTGTATGGTGTCTTTGCTCAAAATATACTCCCTTGCCTAGACCTAGGTACAGTCTTCTTCCATGTCTCTAACTACTTGATGAAAGATTGGTAAGACTAATCCTGTCTCCCTGAATTACTTACAAATGAAGAGATATTGGCAGGAGCATCGGAAATTATCTAGTTCAACTCATCCTTTTTACATATAAAGAAGCTAAGGTTTTACAGATAAAGAAACTGAGGCTGAGAAATTATGTATTAATGAATACAGAGAAGCATGTAGAGAGCTATATGACTGATTCAGAGTGAAGTATAGGTCCAAGAAAACAATATAAACAGTAACTACAACGACATAAATGAAATGAACAATACACTTAAAAATAAAAAAAAATAAATATAATAAAATTAGAGAGATCAAGCAAGGCTTGAATGAAGTGATATGAAAAGACATTCCCAACCTCTCCCTTTGTGGAAGTGGGAGGTCCACAGGTGTTACACACTGCATATGTTTTAGGATTTTTTCAATATATCAATCAGTTATACTGATTTCTTTTCCTCTCTAAAATTTTGTTATTTAGTCATTTTTCAATCATATCAGATTCTTTGTTACCGCTTTTGGGGTTTTCTTGGCAAAGACACGAGAGTGATTTGTCATTTTCTTTTGTAGCTCACTTTACAAATGACATTGAAGCAAACAAGGTAAAGTGATTTGCCCAGGGTCACACAGCTAGTAAGTGTCTGGTACCAGATTTGAACTTAGATGAATCTTCCTGATTCCAGGCCCCGTACTCTATGTACTGTGCCACTTAGCTGTTCCCCCTCTCTAAAATACTATTTGTCATAAGAGATGACTCTCTGGGAGGGTAAAGGGAGGAATATTTGGGATAGCTGTCATGCTATAAGAAACATAAAATATCAAAATTTATTTTTTTAAAAAAGAGAACTTGAGGCCCAGACAAGTTAAATGATTAGCCATATTGTACACAGTTAATAAGTGACAGATTCAGGATTGAAACCCAGTGCTTTTCATATTATAGAACGATTCAAATAACTTACCACTTATTGGAAAAATACATGCATACATATATATACACATACAAACAAATAAAAAATTATAGAACATAATAAATAGGAATTAGAAGGAAACTCATAGCTGAATTCCCTCAGTAGATGATCCTTGAAGACCCACTACCTAACAAGGCCATCCTTTCCACTTGTGAATACCTCTAATGCCCAGGAAGTTCTCCCTTAGACTAGCCTAGGTCTGTCTCTTTAGGACCTCCAAACATTGCTCCTAATCTAGTTCTGCCTTCTGGGGCCCAAAAAATGAAGCTCTTCTCCTGACCACTGCAACACCCTTCAGGTACCTTAAGACTGCAGTCAGGATGACTGCCCCTGAGTCCTCTCTTCTCCAGTGTGAACATCTCCAGTTTAGCCCTCTAGTTTTATAGATTTGGAAACTGAGGTCCATGAGGGTTAGATGGCTTTCCCAAAGGTCATCCTGGCAGTAAGTAGCAGAGCCACAATTCAAACCTATGTTCTCTGATTGCTGGAATTGAAATTGGATGCTGATTAGCAATGAGGGCCTACAAAGAAGGAATTTATTGGTACTAATACCTCATCATTCATTATCTTGAGTTTCACAACAACTTTTTGAGAAAGGTAAGGAAGGTATAATCTCCATTTAATAGATGGGTAAACTGAGATTCAAGGTGTGATTAAAACCGAGTTATGAAGTTGTTCATTGGCAGAGCTGAGATTTTGACTCCCAACTGCACACTACAGTGCCTTTCTAATGTGATGTTAACGTTATTTTCTCTGTACTACATAGGAGAAGATGGAATTGGCCAGAACTGTTCATTGCCTTCATACATTTTGGATCCAAAAGTCTGTTTCCTTGAGTTTGGCATTATTTACTTTTCCTCCATTGAATAGTAGGGAGATGCATCAAGTTTCTAACAAAATGATACTGCCATTAAGTGCAAACAAAAGTCTTGTGTGTTGTGGCATAAAATAGCTATAAAAACAGTGTAAAGTTGAACTTACACTAGAGACCTTAAATTCCCTCCCTGACAAATAGACCATTTCAATCCATTTTTATCATCAAACACCTACCAAATGTACATAGAATGCAAGGTACTGTCCTACCTATAGAGCTTTCATAATTTAAATTACACATGTTCCCTTATTGGACGAAAGGAGGGACAAATGAATTATACTAATACATAAACTGACCAGAATATGCACAAGGAGGGATCCAATATGAGTTTTTATTTTCACAAACTTTACTATTATAACATATGCATTGTAAGAAGCAGCATGGTAAAGCCAGAGTTCTGGAATCAGGAGACCTGGGATCAAATCTTGACTCCTGATGCTTACTACCCATGCAACCTTGGACAACTCACTTAACCTGTGTGGGCCTTAGTTTATTCATGTATAAAAGTTAAGGTTGGACTAGGTGACCCTAGAGGGCCCTTCTACCTGTAGGCCCATGATACGACTACTTGCACACCCTCCCTCATTCAAGACAAAGTCAAGTGCAAGTCATGTGTCATCCTTTCTCTGATGTCATATCTTCGAAAATGAAGGATGGACACAACAACAACATACTTTCACTATTATACCTGCATGTGTAGCCCATAGTTTCAGCCTTACAAAATTGCTGACATTTCTTTTTCTTGGTTCGAAAATAAGTATTTAAAGCTATGCTTACATCTCCCTTGGGCAAAAAACTTGGGTCACATCATAACACAAATGAGATATTAATAGATTTTTCATAAATTACATATTGAAGGTCATAACCAAGGGGATGGTATGAGGTGGTAGGTGGTCCTGGGTCCATGGAGTGAGGCTTCCTGGAGGACATGGATTTTAAGCTGAGTTCTAAAGGTATAAAGGGACAATATGGCCACTCCTTCTGTCTCCTTTGCTGTATCCAAGAGGAGAAAGTGAGGCTGGTGACTTTGCACAGCCCTCCCTCACTCAAATCCAAATCAATGCAAGTCATGTCATCATTCCCTGATATCATGGTACTCTTTGAGAAGGAAGGCCAAACGCAACTTTGCTGTATCCTCTTCTAGATGACATCCTCTAATCCCACATACCTCCAGGTTCTGTCCTGGACTCTCTTTTCTTCTTCCTCTGTACTATAGATGATACTACCCATCATGTCCCTTTGATTTAATTGCCTGATGCTTGTTGAATCTACCTTTCCTGCCCCAATCTTTCTGCTGACTCTAATCTCACATCTCCAACTGCCTTTCAGATATCTGAAACTGGATGTCCAGTAGACATCTTAAATTCACTCTATACAAAACAGAACTCATTATCTTTCTCCCAAGACCTCCCCACCTCCTAATTTCCCTATCCTGCCCGTCCCTCAGGCTCACAACCTAGGAATCATCCTGGACTCTTCACTATCTCTTCTGGCCTGTCTCACTCCTCCCCGACTCCACCCCACCCCCAAGATCCAAGGTGTTACCAAAGCCTGTAGATTTCACCTTTACCACATCTCTGGGATACACCCCTTCCTTCCTCTGACACTGCTGCCACTCTTGCGCACGCTCTCATCACCTCATGCCTAGAGTCCTACAATAGCCTGCTGGTGGCTTTGCCATCCTCAAGTCTCTCCTACTCTAATTCACCCTCCATTCAGCCACTAAAGCACAGGTCCAACCATGCCACTCCCCTCTACTCAATAAACTCCTATGGCTCCCTATTGCCTCCTAGGACAAATACAAAATGCCCTTTTTGGTATTCACTGACTGTCCCTTACACCCCTATAATTCTCTTCTCATCTCTCCCTCCTGGCTTCCTTTAAGCCCCAACTAGAATCTCCTTTTTCGTAGGAAGCCTTTCCTGGTCTCCTTTATTGATATTGGCTCCTTTCTGGGATTATCTCCTATTGCTCCCTTCCCTAGCCTTTTGTCTCACCCATTAGAGTGCCTTGATTCTAGGCACTGTTTTTTGCCTTTCTTTGTATCCCCAGCACTTGCCTGGCACATAGTAGGTGCTTAATAAATGCTCATTAACTGCATACCTTTAACACTTAGATATAATGTACTGAAGGGGTCAGGAAATGAGAGAGTCCGGGCACCTATCGGACACTATTGCTTCTGACAATCACTAGCTGTGCGGAATTGGCGAGTCTGAACATTCGGGCTCTGACACTAGCTGCGTAACTTTGGGTGGGTTACTTCATTGCTCTGAGCCTTAGTTTCTGCATATCCAAAATGCAGAAAATAATACTTAACTACTTCATAAGGTTGCTGTGAGGAAAAGACTGTTGACCTTAAAACTCTATAAATGCGAGCTTCCACATTGTTCATTAAAATAACACAATTATTGCTCCAAATGCCAATAAGGAACCCATTGCAGGCTCTTGAGCGGGAGTGTGGCCATAGAAGAGTTGTTAACCCATTGCAGTTTCTTGAGTGGGAGTGTGGCCATAGAAGAGTTGTTAACCCATTGCAGGTTCCTGAGTGGGAGTGTGGCCACAGAAGAGTTGTTAACCCATTGCAGGTTCTTGAGCGGGAGTGTGGCCATAGAAGAGTTGTTAACCCATTGCAGGTTCTTGAGTGGGAGTGTGGCCATATTAGAGTTGTTAACCTCTCTGGGACTCAGTTTCACCTTTCAGTGGGGAAGGTGGAAGAGATAATGATCTTTAGGTTCTTTCACCCTTGATTTTAGTCCAAAAGTTATGTGAGGTCAAGCCTGTCACACGTCTTTGTATCATGAGACATGATACCATGTTTTGCATGCAATAGGATCTCAATAAAAGTTAGTTATTAATGCTGATGTTACAATAAAAATAATAATATTGACTGTTTTAAAATTTTAGAAGTGCTTTAGTAGATTATCTCATTAATCCTCTGGACAATCCCATGAGGCAGGTACTACAGGTACCATCATTCCCATTTTACAGATGAGGAAACTGAAGGTCCTGGTGTTGCAATGATCTCTCTCTCCATAGTCATACAGCTAGCAAACTTAAGAGGCAGAATTTAAATCAAGACTTCTTCAGACTCTAGATATACTCTTTCTACCGCATCTCTAGAAAAAAAGGTTTCCTTAAAATCTTATATTTTTCAAAATGATCGAAATAAATTCTTATGTATTTGATTGAAAATACAGCACTGCTTACAGCTTTTGGAAAGGTAGCAGACTAACATGTCCCAGGCATGTGGAACACCAATAGGATGCATTCACAAAAAGAATTTTTACAGTCAGTACCAAGACACTAGGACATGTTGGGGAGGGCAGTACAGGTCTCAGTACCAGAATGACAGTCTGCTGCTGGACTTAATTCATGTTGACATTTCACACTCTACAAAAATAATGAGTGACTAATAAAAGCCTGGTAATAATTATATAACAGCTATCAGGATACAGTATGCATGAGATTAACTGCATTTTAATATCTTTTTGCTTTTAAAACACTTGAAGTGGACATGTAATACTTGTTCTGGAGCATTCCATCTTTATTTTCTTAATTTTTTTTAAAAAGATCTGCTTTTGGTCCTTTTGAATGTGCATGCAAAAACCTTAAACATGACCTACTTTCTCTACTGAGTAAATATTTAATTTGCAATTTGTTTGGTAATGGGGACACCCGCACAGTCTCTTGTAATCAGGAGTTCTGTTTATTTCCTATATTTTTGATCACCATTCTCTTTCATGATGGAAGCCCTTGACTTTCTTTTCTTCATATCTCATATCCGATCATTCACTGAAACTTGTCAAATGTTCCTCCATGATGCCTCGAATCAATATCTTCTTTATTATTTATCACTGTCATGTCAGATGCGGAGAATCACCACAGTCTCCCAAATAATCACTCTGGACTAGTCTCTCATCCCTTCAACCCATTCTTTATTAATTAATAGATGAATCTTCCTAAAGTATGTTTTTACTCCATCATTTCCCTGCTCAAAAACTGACAATGGCTCTCTATTACCATTTGAATTGATAAAAATTATGACAATATAACTCACATTTATACAAAGTTTATAAAGTGATTTTTTCCTAGCAATCCTGTGAAGTAACCATCTTTCTTCTGGATGTGAGGAAACCAATCTCAGGAAGTTTCAGCAACATGTCCAAAGTTATTACGCTTAGGTAACAGTCAAAATCTTTACCATTTAAGAATCTCCACCATCAGGCCAACCACACCTATTTAAACTTATCTCGCTCCCCCTCTCCTGAATTCTCTATACTAGGTCTTAGAATTTCCCTCACTAAGGATATTTATGGATAGACTTGTGATGTCATTATTAGGGGGAACTCCCAGACCAGGAAACTCTCTCTAATAGTATAGATTGGCACCTTTTTGACAGCTTAAGACTTTAGAGAGCTGGCTTGAACACTGACAGGCTAAGCGACTTGCTTGTTAGGCCAGTATACATCAGAAGTAAAATTTGAACTCAGGTCTTCCAAGCCACCTGAGGCCAGTTCTCTGTCTGCTTCATCACCCTCCATCCTTTCACCACAAATCACCTCTAACTCACTGTGCAAATGTGGGTGTGGGTGTGAGAGTGGTGTTTACTTATCCATGAACATATTTTCTCATCCTAACAGAATGTTAGTTCCTTGAGGGCAGGGACTGTTTGATTTTTGTTTTTGTGTCCCTAGCATCCAACACAGAGTCTGGTAGATACTAAGTTCATTGTAGTTCTTACTTCAAGGAACTTACAAGGCCTTTGTGGAGACAAAACTAACTTGGACAGTGGGCATATTCACCTATTTAGAGAAGAAGAGCAAACTAGTATGATTATAAATTTTTAAAAGCGTTCAAAGAAAAGAGAAGTCTCTCCAGATACAAAGACATTGGAGAAGGTTTCATAGAATTCATGGGATTTGCACCGTAAATCTGTGGTGTGAATATATGGGAAAGAAGGAGATGGTAAATATCACACAAGGGGAATAGCAAAGTCAGGGACAGGGGTGGGGGTGCGGTGGGGAGAGGGAAAGACTGTTCATGGACAGAAAAGCAAGACTACCCAGCCTACAGGGAGAAAAAGATGCATAATGGGAAATTGAATAAAGGTGTGCAGGCAGAGTGAAAACATATTATGGAGGACTTCACATGTTAGGAGAATTTGGACTTGAGGGGGAAGGCAAAAAATAGGAAGTCATTATAGAGTCCTCTTAAACCTGTGACTGACATGATTAAAAATGATTTAAGAAGATGTTTCCAATCATGATAGGCAGAATAGACTGGGATAGAAAAAGCTATGAGCTTTCAAGCTACTGAAATCTAAGCATCATGGTCCAATGGAACTAGATTGGGAATCAAAGGACCTGGGTTCAAATCCTTTCTTTATTCTTACCTATATAACTTTAGGTAGTTCATGAAAGGAGAATGGATTAGAATGCCCCTTCTATCTCTAAATCAAGGATCCAAGGAATACATTTGTGCACATTCAATAAGCTTTAGGTAGCTACAGCATTTGGTACATTGTGCTAAGCAATGGTGACAATGGGGACAAGAAAGGAAAGTATGAATTCTGAAGAAATTAATAACAAGACTTGATGATAGTTATCCAATTAGGATATATAATAAGGATACAGCAAAAATGCTTAAAGATTCTAAGATTTCCAATGTTAGAAACTAGAAAAATAGTGATACTGCCACAGGACATGGGATAAGTAGAAAGGGAAGCCAGTTGTAGGACTTAAGTTGATAGCTTTAATACTAGAATACATTTAATGTATTAATATACATTAATATATTATATATACCATATAATTTTTGTATTAATATTTTATATATATACAATATAACTTGTATATAATATAGACATGTATAATTGATACTGGATGATCACTATTCTTTTTTCTCATGTTATTTTCAAATGTTTTGGAGCAATAAAATAAACCAATACAATATAAACTTAACCATAGAGGCTTACTACAAGAGTATTTTAACCTCTTCCCTAATTCTTATGTAACCCATGAACCAGAACCATTTACATGGATTTATATTTATATGGATTATATGTATTTGTACAACTGATGTTTAAACTATGAGCCTCTCATCAGCCATATTGTATTGTTTGTGCCCCCACTGAAAGCAGCCCCAGGAAAGAGCAGAATTTAGTTCATAAATAAGTCTCTACAGAAAATCTGAAAAGTGTGCTCATCTGTCATGCAAATATTCACATTTTATTTGTCCCAAGAAAAAATGTAAAGGGAGGAAGCCAAGATGGTGGAGTAGAAAGATGCACATATGCTAGCTCTTACCCCACAGCCCATAAAATACCTGTAAAGAAGAACTCTCAACAAATTCTAGAGCAGCAGAAGCCACAGAGCAATGGATTGGAGGAGATTTCTATCCCAGAGAGACCTGAAAGACCTACAGGAAAGGTCTGTTGTGCACTGGACGTAGAGCAGAGTCCAGCCCTGCCTTGGCCATTAGGCACCAAAAAGGAACAGATCTGAGCAGGCTTCAGGGACAGAATCTCCCCCACGGGTGTCAAAGGTCAATGAGAGGGTCTTTTCAGCTGGCTGAGAAGGGAGCAGGGTGTCCACTTAACTCAGACCTCCTCAGGAGGCAGCAGTAGAGGAAGCAGTGGACAGGGCTCCCAAAGCAGGTAGTAGCCCACATCCACTGTTGAAGGTCTCATTGTAAACCCCCTGAGGGAACTGAACCCTGTGTGGTGGCCTTGCCCTCCACCTGAGCAGCTGATCTTAATCTCACAACGAATAGCAGCCCTGCCCCCACCTAAAACCCCTGAGGCTTTGGAGAAGCTCCTCTGAATCCCAGCCCCCAGTGCTGGGTTAGAGGAACTGGAGGGGAGGAGGTTGTGGAGAGGAAACCCAGAAGTCAAGTAACTGGCTGGGAAATGCCCAAAAAAGGAGAAAAAAATAAGACCATAGAAGGTTACTTTCTTGGGGAACAGGTGTCTCCCCTCATCCTTTCGATGAGGAAGAACAACGCATACTGACAGAGAAAGTCAAGGCCTCTGCCTCCAGGGCCTTCAAAGAGAACTTAAATTGGGCTCAGGCAATAGAAGACTTTAAAAAACAAGTTAGCAGCTTACTAAAGGAGAACCAAAAAAATGCTGAGAAAATAACAGCTTTAAAAAGAGGCTAAGTCAGGTGGAAAAAGAGGTCCAAAAAGTCAATGAGGAGAAGGATGTTTTAAAAATGAGCCAAATAGAGGAGAAGTTTCAAAACATCACTGAACAAAATAATTCGTTGAAAGAGACAACAGAGTTCAGGGAAATGAATGACTATGAGTTAAACCAAGCAGTTAGTAAACAAAACCAAAAATTTGAAAAAATAGAAGATAATGTGAAACATCTCATTGGAAAAATAACTGACCTGGAAAATAGATCCAGGAGAAACAATTTAAAAATTATGGGACTACCTGAAAGTCATGAGGAAAAAAAGAGCCTAGACCTTATCTTCCATGCAATTATCAAGGAAAACTGCCTTGATGTTATAGAATCAGAGGGCAAAATAAATATTGAAAGAATTCATCGATCACCTCCTGAAAGAGACCTGAACAGAGAAATTCCTAGGAATATTGTGGCCAAATTTCAGAGTTCCCAGATCAAGGAAAAAATACTGCAAGCAGCTAGAAAGAAACGATTTGAGTACTGTGGAAATAAAATCAGTATAACACAAGATCTGGCAGCTTCAACATTAAGGGATCAAAGGGCTTGGAATGGGATATTTCATAGGTAAAAGGAACTGGGATTGAAACCAAGAATCACCTACCCAGCCAAATCTGAGTATAATATTTCAAGGGGATAGATGGTCATTCAATGATATAGATGACTTTCAATCATTCATATTGAGGAAAAGACCAGATATATATAGAAAAATTTGATTTCCCAAGACAAGAATCAAGAGAAGCATGAAAAGATAAACAGGAAAGAAAAATCATAAAAGATTCTCTTCTCTAAAGCTGAACTGTTTACATTACTACATGGAAAGAATTTTTTTTTAACTCTTGAATCTTTTTTAGATTTACATTTTTTACATTTTTTATGTAAAAGTAAAAATGGTCTGACCCTATACTCAGTTCTCTAGAGCAAGGAGAAGATATGGGTGTTTGGAATGGACTGATGCTTCTTCTGTTAGTGGTTACTCCTTGAGATCAAAGCAAAGATAAAGAAGATTTAGCTCCCTTCCCCCAGTCTACAACTGGCAAGCATTTTCTATGATTTTTTCCTGTTTCCTTAAGTTATTTATATTTCCTCATTTTGCCTCTTATCAACTATGGTCAGTCATAAGTGATCTTTCACTCATATCTGTTAATTAACTGCATGGAGGAGGAATACAATGGAGGATGCCAATGACTAGCCAATGTCAATTCTTATTGACATAAGAATAAAGAATCAGTGGTTTAAACTTCTGTCCAGAATGATAGTCCCTACTTGGGGGTTGACCTGAAATCTAATCTTACGATTCTGATTTTGTTAATACATCTTACAAGCTATATACAAGGTAAACAAATGATGTAACTTGGAACTGTGTACCCTTAGGATAAGGGAGTCATTGGTCAACTGGATTCAGATTGTTTAAGTCCAAGCATCAAAATGAAGCTAAGATCTCAGAAAAAGGAACTGGAATAGAGGTGTGGATCAGCCTCCTGGGCTGCCCAGTGGAAAAGGAATATATGGTTTGGAATGAGTCTTCCTGTCCACATTCCTAAGACAGAAAAGGGAATCAGAAACACAAGTACCACTTCTTTCTCTTTTACTTTCCATCCTAAACTTCCAAAAGTTACCATGCCTGTTGGTTACATAAGCAAATGTGAAATATATACCAAGGTAATCAATCCATCTTTCCCATAGCTGCCAAAATGATGAGAAGGAAGAAGGTACACTAGCAGCTGCAGGAATCAGGAAAGGTCTCCTGAAAGAGGTGGTACTTGGACAAAGTTAGGGATTCTGCAAGGTGGTAGGGTAGAGGGAGTACATTCCAGGAATGGGGAACAACTTGTACAAAGTCACAGACACTGAAGCTGGAATGTTGTGTACAAGCAGCAGCAAGTGGGCCAGTTTGATTGGAATGTTGAGGGCACGAAGGGGAGTAATGTGTAACCAGCCTGAAAAGGTCATCTGGAGTCAGAATGTAAAAGGGCTTTAAATAAGAGAGAAGTTCGTAGTTTATCCTCCAGACAAGAGGGAGTTTCCTGAGCAGGGAAATGACATAGCCAGATTTTTACTCTAAGAATATCACTTTGGCAGCTGTGGGGAGGATAGATTAGGGAGGGAAGCAGTTTGAGGAAGGTAAACCAATTAAGAACCTCTTGCAACAGTCCAAGTGAGAGGTAGCAAGGGCTTGAACCATTATGATCGCTATGTGAGAAAGAGGAGCATACAAGAGATGTGGCAGGGATACAACCAACATGAGCTGGCAACTAATTGGACCTGGGCAAGGAGGGATGAAAGTGAAAGACTCAAGGACATCTTTGAGACTATGTACTTGGTAACCAGAAGGATCTACAGAAATAGAAAAGTTCAGAAGAGGGATAAATGGGGGGTTGCGGAAGGGGTAATAAACAAGTCATGTTTTGGATATGAAATGCTTCCATCACATCCAATTTGAAATGATCAATAGGCAACTGGTATGTCCAACAGGTAGATTAGGAGAAAAGCTAGGCCTAAGTAATCTAGGAATAATCTACGTAGAAATAACCCATGAGAACGGATGAGATCACTGAGAAAAAATGGTAAAAGTAAAAAAGAGGATTGAAGACCAAGTCTTGGGTAAACACACAGGTAGAGGGTGGGACATGTATGATGATCCAGCAAAGGAAATTGTTAAGGAATGTTTATTTACAAGTACGCAAATAATACAAGGCTGAGTTTTTGTTGTTCAGATGTTTCATCATATTTAACTCTTTGTGACCCTATTTGGAGTTTTCTTGGCAAAGGTATTGGAGTGGCTTGCCATTTCCTTCTCCAGCTCATTTTACAGATAAGAAAACTGAGGCAAACAGGGTTGAGTGACTTACCCAAGGTCACACAACTCGTAAGTGTCTGAGGACATTAGAATTCACTCAGATGAGTCTATCCACTCTAGCCAATGCATCACCTCCCTGTCCCAAAAAAGCTGAGAGGGACAGTTAAGTGACTGGATGACATCCAGAGGAAGTCCTTGATTCTCTGCCACTGGTCAGATATACACTGGTTATATACAAAGCACAAATCTCAAAGCTCCTTCATGAATCGGGTCATAAGTCTCTATGCCTAGCTGCTGTTAGCTTGTCCAAGTGACCTATCCCAGGCTACTGCCTTCACTAGAGCACCAGATCTAAATTCTGGGAATATAAATTCAAGACCTAACTCTTCTACTTACTAGCTAAATGACCTTAGATAAGTGATTTGGCCTTTATTGCCTCAGTTTCCTATTCTGTAAATCCAGATAGTTTCACTACCTACCATATAGAGTTGTCATGAGGAGAGAAGTATATGAATTGTAACGTGCTTTATAAAATTGAATTCTTGTGATTTCTTATAGTCTCGGATCTCTAAAAAAGACTCATTATGGCTCCAAATCTTGGCCACCCAGAAAAACATTTCCTATTTCTAGCAGTGTTTCTATGAAACTACCAACAAAATGCCATTTCACTGGAAGTCCTATTTCTGCAAAACCAATTAATATCTTTAGACAAGGTGTGCTTATACTAGCCAATGAAATGGAGTTCTCTCTAGCAAATAACTATGTAACAAGAGTTTAAAATCATATGATATTGTTTCAATAAACACATGACTTTCTCAACAACTACACTAATGAATGTGTTTCAGGTGCTAGGAATTGAAGACTTTGACTTAGTGGCATTTCCTCTTATTCTGGTTTCCCCAAACTTTTCAGCTTCACACTTCTTGTTTTCTCTAGCAAATGTTAGAGTCTGAAAATGATTTAAGACATTTTGCTGACTATGTTATCTAAGAGCCTGACTGTTCTGGAAACATTTTAAGAAAAGAAATTGAAAAGTAAAAGTATGAGAAAATATTCAGCTTCATGCTGTTGGCTTTCATTAAATGTAAGATGATGATGACGATGATGGTTGTCACTATTTAATGACTTGATACCAATGAAGCTTTGTGAAATGGTGAGAGAGAAAACCCATAGTTTGGGTTGTGAAGAAGGGGATCATGAATCGTTCTGAGGAAAGGAAGGCAGGAAGAAAGGAAGGAAAAAAGGAAGGAAGGAAGGAAGGAAGGAAGGAAGGAAGGAAGGAAGGAAGGGAGAGAAAACAGAAAGAAAGAAAGAGAAAGGAAGGAAGGAAGAAAGAAAGAGAGAGAGAAAGAAAGAAAGAAAGAAAGAAAGAAAGAAAGAAAGGAAGGAAGGAAGGAAGGAAGGAAGGAAGGAAGGAAGGAAGGAAGGAAGGAAGAAAGAAAAATATTTAACACTGACATCCATGGATGGAGTCAATGCAGCTATTCTGCATTCAGGTGAAGTCATTTGTGTCAAGGATGAGAATCCTTCTAAATTCTTCCCAATCCTAACATTACTGAAGCTGTTGCTGTGGAAATAAGTAAAAGATTTCAAGACAATTTCAAGATCTCAATTTATAAATAATTTCCTTTCTGGCAGAGAATAAAGGTAATATTCTTAGAATCTTGAAGCTTTATTTCTTTTGAAGAGGAAAAATGATGTCTTTAGAAAAATCTTAAGTAAACAGACCAGGCACTTAATGAGCTAGGTGGCTCCTGTGGGGCTAACAACATTCCCTTATACAGGAGGTCAGAGTTCACATGTCACAGATAGGATCGGAAAGGTTCATTTACTGCAAGTTGGCATCATTAGGTTATAAGGACATAAATTTAAATATATGATTTTATGAACCCCCAAATTGTAGCTTGGTATAAATATTTCCCACACATAACCCTATTTTATCCCCTTTTACTACAAAATGGTCACTACTCATAGCTACAATTTACTTATTACAGAATCACAGATTCCAAAATTTGGAAAGGACCTTAGAAACCATGCCTGATCATGGAATCCCCTATACACTGATAACAAGTGGTTGTCCAAATGCCACAAGATCTCTACTGAAAGGAAATACGTCATCTCCTGTGGAACCCATTCAATTTTTATTTTTTAAAATACTGATGACTTTTGACTTTACATCACAGTCATTTTCCAACCTTCCCCCAAGATTAAACCCTCCATTGTGACAAAGAAAAACAATCAAATACATTTGATCATTTCTCTTTTTAGACAACATAATAAGAATTTTTCATTTGCATCCAGCCTAGAGATACATTTTTGCAATGTCTGCTCACGCTCCTAGTTCTGACCTCTGAGATCAAGCAAAGTACATCTATTCCTTCAATATGCCAGTACTTTACAACAACCACCCCAATTATTGCTTCTTGAGGCACATAAAATCCCTAATTCCTCCAAACAATTTTCATATGGCAAGGTTTCCAGCACTCTCAACATCCTGTTCACCTCATCACCTTTTGGGAGTTCTAGCTTGTCCATTTTCTTCCTAAAACAGTGTCCCAAGCTGATTATGTCTGCCCAGAGCAGAGACTATGAACTTCTTGCCTCCTTGATTCAATGCACCCTTTGACTACATTAGCTCCTTTGGCTGTGTTGTATTGGTTATTTAGATTGAACTTGATGTCCTGCATAACTCCTAGATCCTTTCCACAGGAACTATAAAACTGAACCATTCTGTCCCCGATGATGAAGATGATTTTTTTGAACTCAAGAGTAGGGATTATGTTTATCTCTATTAAATTGCTTGTTTGGTCCATAGTTCTAGCCTATGCAGGCCTTTTTGGATTTGTGAGTGTTTCATCCAGTGTCCCCCACAGCATCCAGTTATCTTCACATTTGTCAAGCATCACTTCTAATGCTTATTCTAAGTCACTGACAAAAATGTGAATTTTGGGACAGGGTCAATGACACATCCTTGGAGAATTCCCATAGACAACTCTCCTCAAGTTGATATCAAACTGTTAGTGACAACTCTTTGGGTCCAATCATTCAATTAAATTTGAATCCACTTAACTATCCTATCTTCTAGCCTATATCTCTCTATCTTGTCCACAAAGAAAACATATGAGTCTTTGCTAGGCGCATTTAAAACAAAAACCTAAAAATGCTCCATGGTATTCCCTTGTTCAACCAATGTGGCAAACTCCTGTCGAAAAATTCAGTTAGCTTAATCTGGCATAATGTATTCTTGATGAAGCCATGCTGGTTTTCAGAGACCACTGCTTCCCTTTTTAAATGATGATGATGTTGATGATAGCAATGACTAACATATTCACACAGCACCTACTATGTGCTAGACACTGTGCTCTAAGTGCTTTACAAACATCTCTTCTGATCCTCACAACAACCCTGGGAGTTGCTATTATTATTGTGTTTTTTTTTAATTTACAGGTGAAGAAAATATATTAATAAGCAATTACTTTATAATGTCTTTTAAAATTTTACCAGGTATACAAGTCAAGCTCACCAGTTCATAGTTTGTTGGCTATATTCTCTTTTGAAAATCAGGACATTTGACCTTCTCCAGTCATGTTGGGACTCTCATTACTCCAAATCTTTCAACAATCATCTAAAATGGCTCAGTGACAACATGAGTCTATTATTTTAGTATTCTACCATGTAGTTCATAAGTCTTCTCTTGACAGGAATTCAGTGAGGGAAGCTAGGTTCTTTCTTACTGTGTCCTTACTTATTTTCAATTTTATCTCTGTTAACCATTTTTATTCTTTCCTTATCTGTAAAAATTGTCAGCCTCCTTGGCAGAGAAAATAGAAGTCAAATAAGAGTTGAAAAGTCCTTCATCTTTCCATCCATCTATACTTTTACTGCCTCCAATACAGCCCCCAAATTCTTTTTTATTCTGTCCTTAACTATCTTCAATTTCATATCCTTCTGATTCTAGGCAGTTGACTACCAATAACTTGTGAATAGATTCCCCCCACCTTGCACACTGCCAATTGTTAAAATTTTCATATGACCTCAGACACTGTCTTTTCTGCTTATGTTCCAGTCCAGGGATTGTCAACATTCCAAATTACTCCACATCTGCCAGCAATACCTCCATCCTTTCCATTTTTGAGGCTAGAACCTTTCAAATAATCTTTGATTCTTCCCCTTTATTGTTGTTTTCCTTCAGTCATTCAATCGTGTCCAACTCCATGTGACCCCATAGACTTTGTCCGTGGGTTTTTCTTGGCAAAGGTATTGAAATGTTTGTCATTTCTTTCTCCAGGGTGTCCTCACTTTGTAGATGAGGAACTGAGGCAAATAGGGGTTAAGATTTGCCCAGGATCACAAAGCTAGTAAGTGTCTGGGGCCAGATTCGGACTTCAGTCTTCCTGACTCCAGGTCCAGTGCTCTATCCACTGCACCAGATAGATAACTTAGCTGATTTTACAGTTACGGAAACTGAGCCAATAGGGTGAAGTGACTTGCCCAGGGTCTCATGGCTAGTAAATGTCTGAAGACCGATTCGAACCTCAGTCTTCCTGACTCCAGGCCCTGTACTCTATCTGCTGTGCCAGCTAGCTGTCTAGAACTTATGGTTGCTCTCTAATTATCTTAGGTATGTTATTTTTGTCTTCCCAAGAAGGCTACCATCTCCTACACAGCAGGGACCATGTCTTGTACTTCCTTGTATCCTTCCCAACAACCAAAACAGGGCTGGTTGGGATTATAATGGAGCCTCACTAAATACTTGTTAATTATCTTGACAAAATATCTTTTCAAATGGACATGGGGAGAAGGGAAAGATATAGACATCTTTGTCAGACAAGAACTGGAGAAATAGGCTGTTGCTCTATTTCAGTTTCCTATTTCCCATTAAAACTTTTGCTTAGAATCTGAAGTTTAGAGGAACTACAGAATGTTAGAGATGGAAGGGACTTGAAAGACTATCCTGTCCAATTTATTTATTTTACAAATATGGAAACAGGGTCAAGGGACTTGTCCAAGGTCACAAAACCTTTTAATTGCAGGCCTAGGATTAGAACCTAGTTCAGTACGGAGTTCTTTCTACTACGTCATATGCTGTTTTCAAAGCAGACATTCCATAGTTGGATGATGTATTTGTACCTCTAAGATATTAACCATAAAGTGCCTAAAGCATAGTGATCATGTGTACATATACATAGGAAGGCTAGTTCATATAAATGTATAAGTACATATAAGCATATGGAGAAAAAAGAGAGACAGAGGGGAAAGGAAGGGAGACAGAGACGGGAGAGAGACAGAAAGAGAAAAGTAGAGACCAATGAGAGAGAGAGACAGAGAAAGACAAGGATGGGAGAAAGGAGGAAGAGAGAGGTGGGGGGTCAGGGAGAGAAAGGATGAGAATCTATAGCTCCCAGTTCTGGTCTCAGCTCTACAAGTACCTGGCTGTGTAACCTTGAAAAAGTCATCTGACCTTTGTGGGTCTGATCTCCATATATAAAATAAATAAATTCAGTGAGATGATCTTTAATGTCCCTTCTAGCTTTAACTTTTTGATCAGTCCATTATTCTATAGTAGTTCAACCTGCATTCTGTACAAATGTATTATTTTAATAGGAAAATATAAAACTTACATTCTATTTCACCTGAGCATCTAATAGTGGAGTCAGAAAGACCTGAGTTCATATCCTGCCTCTGACACTTACTAGCTGTGTGACCTGGGGTAAGTCATTTAACCTTTGTTTGCCTCAGTTTCCTCAATTGCGGAATGGAACAATTATAGCACCTATCTCCCAGGGTTACTGTGAAGATAAAATGAGATACTATCGGTGAAAGACTTAGCACAGTGCCTAGTACTCAGTAAGTGCCACATAAATGTTAGTTATTATGGCTACTGGTGGTAAACAGATAAATACGTAGAAAACTTATCAAGACTGAAAGGAGGGATAAGGAAGAAAACATTGAAATATGGGGGATCAGGAAAGGCCTCCCTCCTCCAGGAGGTGGCATGGGAATTATGTTTCAAAAAACTAGGGATTCTCCTAGGCTAAGATCAAGAACTTCCAGGAATAGGAAAGGGCATTTGTAGAGGCATGGGGGAAAGACATACTGTCCACATTCCAACCAGTTTGGTATGGAATATAGAGTATATGAAAGGAAGCGAGGTGGAAGCAATTTGGAAGGATACTTTGAATCAGACTATGAATGGCTACAGGAGCTTGTGTCTTATCCTTGATGCAAGAGGGCACTAATGAGGCTTGTTGAGCAGATGAATGATGTGGTCAAATCTATGCTCTGGGAATATCAATTTGGAGAGGAGTGGGAATAGGAGCAGGGAAGCCAGTTGAAGGCTACTTCAGCAGTCCAGGTAAAAGGTGATGGGGCTTGAAAGAGGGTGGTAAGTATGTGAGCAGAGAGAAGGGGGTGTATATGAGAGTTGCTATGAAAACAGACTCAACGGGAGTTGGCAAGTGATTGGATATGGAGGGTGAAAGAAGATGAGTGGTCTAGGACGACTCTAAAGTTGTGAACCTGAGTGACTAGAAAGCTGGTGGTACCCCTACCAGAAATAAGAAATTAGGAAAAGGAGTGATCGGGGGTGGAATAATAAGTCATGTCTTAGATATGTGAGATACTTTGGGACATCCAAGTAGTAGTATCCACCACATAACTGATCATTTGGAATTGTAGCTCAGGAGAGAAATGAAGGTTATATGTGCAGATCTGAGAGTCCTGCATATGGATAAGAATTAGACCCATAGGCGCTAATGAAAGAAAACATAGAGGCAGAAGACAGGAAGGCTTCAGCTTTTGTATTGCTGTAGATTTTTACACTGCCGAAAATTCCACTCAGGAGAGGGCATTATGCAGAAATAGACCTTGCTAAACAGCATCCTTATTTCACAGAATGAATCATATAGGACATGATTATTTTTTCTTTCATAAAAGCTTGCTTGTGCCAAAAAAAAATGCTTTGCCATTTAAATCAACTTTGAATCACGACTACTAGGACTAAGTTCAAAATAAAACTCTTCTTATTGGATATTGTCCATGAAATAGCCTTTGAAAATCATTAGCACTGTCATCTGAGCAAAATCTGCTTTCTGAGGTTTGGGGCCTTGGACCTTCTCTGGCTCCGCTCTCATAGACCTCCCACGGACTCAAGACCAAATATGTCTGGAACGTCTTAGGAAGAAGTCATAGGAGTATAAGTCTCTGTACTTTGACAGTCTTCATTCCTGTTGCCTGAAAAACTTGCTGCTGTCTTCTGTCTTTGAACAATGAGCTGAATAATGCAGTGAGAGAAAATGACTAGGGCAAGTTATTTTATCTGTAATGATGCTTCTATCATCTTCTTCTACAAGAGCTGTTTGAATATGAAGCAGAAAAAAGCCTTCACAGCAGAGTAGGCTATTTAAAAAAAAAACCCTCTAGCACTTAGGTGAAACATTCAAATGTTGGCAAGGTTAATGAAACCATGAATTGGCATCCCACAAAATTCCATCTGATGGAAGAGCAAGAGTACGTCTGGTAAGAAAAGCAAATGCTATTTCCCTGAGTACTGAAATCACGATAGCAGAAAACTGGGAAATTTAGAACAAAACACACAAACAGAACGAAGAACCAGCAAAAGTGTTTGTGCCTTTAATTTCTTTGAATGCAAAGTACTGTTTCAACCCCTTGCACGGTAAAGCTTTGTTGAATATGACATGCTAAAACAGGCTTGGCATTTTCTTAACACCTCCCCCCATCCTCTAAAAGCAAGCACCCCGGCATACACAGGAGGGCCTGCTGCTGTACAGGTTCATAGATCTGCATTTCTAAAAGGAAAGCATCTTTTGAGGGGTCAACAATCACTTCAATCAAGCTCATATATCATTCATTTAGAAAAAGTAAGCACCCTGAACTTCAAAGAAAATACAGAGAAACAAAGATCAACAGATAGGGCTTCCAACTGTCTGATCATAAGCAACACTTACATCATAGGTCCACAGACAGATAACTGTCTGTTAACAGATTATCACACATCCATAGTTACCAGAGAGAAAAGCACCAACTTCTGGGTTTTCAAGGCTGGGGGGCTCCTTGGTGGCTGCCCAGAGTCTCCTCCGGCCAAACAGATACTTCCAATGAATAAGCCCCAAAGGAAAACCTCACCTCAGAGGATTTATACACTTTTCAAAGTCAGAGGGCATCACAACCCTTGAGAACCAGGGCCTCATTAGAAAATTAACAAAAGGTGTGGGCCTCCCTAATCATGCTTCCCTTAATGGGCAGGCCCATCAATGGGTGAGGAAGATCCTTAACTCATTAGAATTACACATTCCCCCCATCCCAGACAAATTAGAGTAAATGCTGTGGTCACAAATGTTTGCACTAACAAAGATTTGGTGGGCTGATATTCATTAAGAAGGATGAAGTTTCATGTGTTAATATGATACTGTCAATCTTAGAACATCTAGTTCCATAAGACTTAAAATACGAGATTTTCAAAAAAAATTTTTAAAGTATGTTGGGATTATTAGGAATAATCAAAGAAAAGGCACCTTGATAGATACAATCAGAAGAAGACAGGGCAACACCTTTGCAAATTTGTTCTTCTAGAGAGTTAAGAAAGTACCCAA
Source organism: Potorous gilbertii (assembly GCA_028658325.1). Taxonomy (NCBI): domain Eukaryota; kingdom Metazoa; phylum Chordata; class Mammalia; order Diprotodontia; family Potoroidae; genus Potorous; species Potorous gilbertii. Next base: position 20,111,713 of record CM053774.1, read on the forward strand.
GTCAGTAAGAACCAGCAATGAGTAAATACCTTGGAATTACAAACTGAAATTCAGGCCATAACTCTATAAAAGCTTTACCATATGAGGCAATCTATCTTTAAGGGATAAAATTCTGGTACCAAGTCCAACAATGGGATTAACTGAGAAATCCTGTTCTAGCAATCAGTTTTTGAATAAGGAATTTAAAACGGCAAAGAGAGTCAACAAGGGCAGTGTGGATTGCCCTGCTTGGAAATCATCTGAGTTCAATTTGAGAAAATACATTTTAGGAAGGAAGGACCCTGACAAGCTGGAGTACAACCAGAATGTGACAAGCAGTATAGCAAAGAGATCTAGAGCAAAAAGAGAAAGTGTCAGAAGGTCAAAAGTAGAAGCAGAAAAAAAATTACTCCACAAAGAGGAAACTACATATCCAACCAGGGAAGAAATATGAAGGTCTTGTATTCTTGAAAGAGCTAAGTGGTGATTTGCTCAATTATTTATTCAAGAAGAGGATTCTAGGAGGACCCACAATTGTTGGAGAAGTATAAATATACACACAAATATATTTATGAATCTATATAAAAATTTAGCATAATAAAAGTATGACTAATTTTTAATTGTGTGTTTTCTTGGTTACTTATTTTCCCCTTGGGTATTTACTTATACATACTCTAACATTTCCAATGTTTCTTTACCATATCCCTGAAAAACAGAGGAACTAAATGATGCTCTTTTTTTGGGGGGGGGGCTTAAGTGAGATGATTTGTTAAAATTATGATAAAATATTGTAGATAATGCAAATTAAACCAAAGGTTTTAGAGTATTTGATCCACCTCCTTCTATTCGACTCCAAGATCAGTGTGATTTATACCACTAAGCAGCAAGTCTTTTTAGCTACTAGATCCCATGATACAAAACAATGATCTGTGAATGATTTGAAGCTAGAATTAAAGTTATTTTTATTTCATCCTCTGCATTCCCTTGAGATAAATGAGTGACTAGACTTTGGAACTGGCTACAAAATCCAAAATTAAAAAAAAAGCCTTGCCTTCTATTCAGAAGTTTAATGAACAAATCAAAAAAAAATGTGTGTGTATATATATATATATATATATATGTGTGTGTGTGTGTGTGTGTGTGCGCACACACACACACACACACACACACACCTCGTCAGAAAGGAAAGGGTAATTAACCTTTATAGATTATAATGTAAAATGGTTTTGTGAGCAAAAGTTTATTGCTGTCAGGATTTATCTTAGGCGGGTTGATTAATTTGCCTTCACTTAACTTTATTTAGTGAAAACACTGAAGTTTTGGTTTTTTTTAAATGATTTTAGTAAGATAGAACCACAAAGCAAATTCAATGCCACAGGTGAGTTTTAATCTTTCCTGGCCCAGTTGTTTACTTACCACCTTCATAACTGCAACTTTGAAAGCATAGTAGAATCCAATTTTATACCATTTCAAAAGAACAGTAGCAAATAACCAGATAACATTACCACCAAAAAAAGGCAATTGAGAAGACCCATAGGCCTGCTTTCTTATCTCTCAGATCTTTGAGAAAGAACTATACACATATTGAGAATCTCTGATAAAAATATAAGAAGGCCATAGTCAGGTTTTTATACTATTTTCTTTTTTGGAACACATCTTTAGAGTTGCATGATTAACTGAATGGTGTAAAGAAAATCCTACTGGTTTTTTTACTTTAAGAAAGTGTTTTCTTAGTAAATTCATCTTTGAAAGCTCTCCAACCATCTATTTCCAGCATAGCTGTAGAAGGAAGGCACCTTGAAGAAGAGACAGGTGGAACATGCCAAGCAAATCAAACCACAAGGGGCCAGCTTTCCTTGCCAACACCAATGGCTGACCAGCTGCTACTCTTGGGAAAGTAAGCCCAAGAACACAGTTCTGCATTCAAAGCAGTCATCATCTATGTGAGATAACCTCTGTTTATTGAGCTTCTGTTTCTCAGTCTCAAGCCAGTCTTAAAGCAGGATGAAGTAGGTTTGTAAAAGATGTTT
>CM053774.1:20114221-20131016 GCA_028658325.1 Potorous gilbertii
CTACAGCAAAGTATACAATTCTAACATGAACAGTCATACAAAGTTTGAAAAAACAATTCACTTACTCTTATTCCCTTTCTTTCAATGCAATTCAATTCAACAAGCATTTATTGACTCTCCATTATAAACAAGGTATTAAAAGAGAAATAGAGATAAATTGGCTTACCCCAAAAAGGAAAATATAAATAATGGAATATTTCAGAGATTTCAAACATTTATAATAATTTTTTACAGTGCCACAAAACTCTGAAAAATATAAATGTTATGCAAAGGTACATTACAGTGCCATTTAATGTAAAACATATAGATGCAGAGAAGGCACTAATTTGCATTAGTGAAGTTCACCAGGAACTAGTCTCCACATGGATGAAATCATAGATCCAGTCCAAAAAAAAGTCATTTCATAAATGAGAAAAGAGATGAAATAAAAGAATTTTCCCAATGTCACAAATTGAGTTAATGGCATAAGCAAGAAGATGGCTCTAGAAGAGTCCTATCCCACTTACTATAATAAGATGCTCCCCACTGATAAATATTTCTGAATTTCAATATTACTAAAATAACCGTTAACAATAATAGTAATATTGTGCTAGAAACAGTAGCAGATTCTCAATAAATATGTATTTAATAAAATCTTTCCAGGTCTGAATTTCCTCATCTCTAAAATGAGGGGAATGGATTAAGTCAGGAGTGTTTAAGCTTTTTGGTGTCAACCCTTTCTCAGAAAAATGTTTTTAACTAAAGGAAATGCTAAATTTAAATTGGAAACTAGCAAAAATAAAGATGAATTATTTCCCATCCAAGTTCACAGACCCCCTATATCTCATATCCATGGGCCCCTAAAGGGTCCCTGGGTTAAAAACTCCTGAATTAGATGACTTCTAAGGTAATTTCCAGGTCTAAATACCAAAAGTCTCTAAGTAAATGATCAATAACAATATGATAGATAACAGCGATTGTATATGTAATATGATCATAAAAACTGTAGAAGAAAAACTCGAGCTATTCTACAAGAAAAGGATACTTTCCATAAAATATACACCCATCCTATCTATGCTTCAGTCATCTTGATCTCTGGGGTCAACCTTGAATATATGTCAACGTTTATCTTGGGCTACCAGCAGAAATATTAAGTCCTATTTAGATAGAGTTTTTGAATTATCATCCTAAAGTAATCAACATTGTAAACTTAGACACAAATCTTACAAATAAGATTTCTTCTTCCGAGGTCGTTACGCACAGAACTAAGCACGGGGAGAGATTTTGTCTCCCAAAGTCTGAGTCCAAAGCTGCTTGTTTTCTGTGAGCTCTGAAAAGATGATGATTATGCAAGAAAAGAAATACTTAATTCCCTTTTCTCTTGCATTCCTGAGTCTCCCAAGGGAGGTCATGCCCGGAGTGTGGAAAACGGTGCCGCAGGCGATCACTCACTCGTTAAATATAGTCAGCCCATAAAAGAGAGCATGAGATCAGCAAGTTCAGATGCGCAGGTAGCCAGCAGTACGGAGAACGTCAGCACACTGGTTTAATGAATATCCCAAGGAGATCTGTAAAGTGAATGGTGTCTGGGGAGGAAAAAGGAGTCAAGATGGAAGATCAGGACCACGTCAATGGGATAATTTGAGCCTTCTACTCACCACGCTTCACCTACAAGTTAGAATGAATCCTCAGGAGCTGGGAGCACTAATGTGATATGAAAATGGCGCCAAATGAGACTCAACAAGCAGGGTTTTCAGCATCATATAAAAGAGATGCTAAATGATATATGATAAAATGATTTCTACTACAGTTTTAAGATTATCATTTATATCTGCAAATACAAAATATCCATAATCAGTGAACAGATAATTGCTTGAACTTATTTATACCAATTAGACTTGTACAACAATAATTAATTAAAAGTCATCAAAACTAAGTCACCTCTTGGATTTGGTTTTTTTCAGTAAGAAAAGGAATTTTTATAATAGGAATCTATCTAGTAAGCCTCTTTCCCTCTCACTATAGTTGTATTATTATAACAAAGTTTGCAAAACTGAATTAAAACAACAAATGTCCAAACTAAATAACCACATTAGAGTTCATTAAATGTGACATTACATTTGAAAACTATTTTCTAAAATAGAAATCTTATTTTCGTATATTCCTTGTTCAGAAGCAAGTATAACTTCAGAACAAATCCCTTCTAAGTTTTAGGATACCTTAGCATCACAATTCCCCCCAAATAAGTATTTTGCTTCTTTGCAACAGGGTGATGCAGATTCTTTTTCTAAGTAGGATTCCAGACATTCCATGTGGCTCCTCCAAAAACAGAAAATGCCCATTTGAAAGTAGTTCAGCAGAGACTCCTAACAGCACAAGGTGGACAAGCCATGACCTTATTATAAGTTAGTTTACATTTTCTCTTTTAATCAATGCTTCATGAACTTTATTTGCTTTGAATTCATATTTATGCTTCTCAGAAATTCATGCTATCAGCACACTAGAAACTACAGGGAACTTGGTGGGTTGGGGGGGGAGAAAAGGAGAAAGATTCCCATTGAAACATTGTCAATTCAAACAGTTTTCAGTAGAAAAAAAATCAAAGGAATGTTACTGTTCTGCATTTTCTGTTTTAAAGAGTGGCCATGTGAGAAAAAAATAAATAACTGATTTGGCTGGTATTTAAAGGGTCTCACAGTTAATAACATTCCAGAAGCGAACCAGTGGCCAATTAGCACTGTAATAAACTGATTAAAGAGCATTTTACATGTTGAAGTAAATAGATTCCTTGAGACCCAATTTGCTTGTCTTTAAAGGTGCTGAAAAATTCAGAAATATCAAAAAATCTCTGAATTCGAAAAGAAGAAAGCTGCCCCTTATGCGAATATTATCAGATTTGGAGTCCCTTGTAAATAGAGAGATAGAAAGTCAACTGTATCACATTCACTAGAAACACCAGTCAGGCAAGAAGCAGACAGAGGGAGGAGATACTGCTCAGGACAGCAAAAAGGGGACAGTTAAATGGGAGAGTTAAGAGTAATTAAGACAATATTTATGCCTCTCTCCATGGATTCCTTTTCTCTATATGGGTTTACTTGGCCACTTTCTGTCCCATCATCACTACTTTGATGTTTCCTACTTGTGTGAAAATCATAAATCTTCCCTGGGCCTCTGTTCCCTCATGTGTAAAATGAAGGGTTGTAACTTGATGGCTTTCAGGTCCCTTTCAATTCTAGCTCCATGAGGCCATGCTGTGATCTCTTTCTCCTCAGGACCGATGCTGCCCCTTAAAGGTTCTCCAACCTAATCCTTACAAATGATTTGGCGGCCCTTTGGGCTCAGTATTTTACTATTAAAATTGATCATTTATTGTTATTATTTCCAAAATAACATCAAACTTCCATTTCAGCTCTCTTTCCTACTCTGTAGCCTTTTTTCATCTTCTCTATAATTTTCTAGAATGGAATAACATTTAATGGATGTCACTACTATTCATCTCAAATAAATACTTCTGAAAGTTCATTTCACAATAGTTTAAAAGGAAATAAGAGTATGGATCTGTGATCTGATTGATATAGAGAACTCCCAGATTAGAAAATTTCCTTTACCAATGCAAGTCAGCACCTTCTGTGGAATATATAATTTAAGAGAGCGCTCAAGAGCATTGAAAGAATAAGTGACTTGTCCAGGGTCACATAACCAGTATATGGGTGACCCAAAAGTCTTGGTGAAGCTTTCAGCTTTGGAATAGAGGCAGGTAAGTGGTTTAGTGGATAGACTACCAGGCTTTGAGTAGCAAGATCTGAGTTCAAATCCAGACTCAGATGCTTATTTACTAGCTAGCTGTTTGACTGTAGGCAAGTCACTTAACCTCTGTTTGCCTTAATCCACTGGAGAAGGAAATGGCAAACCACTCCAATATCTTCGCCAAGAAAACCCCATGGACAGATGAAGTGCTATGGTCCACAGGGTCGTGAAGAAATTGGACACATCTAAACTTAAAACTTCACTAGACTTTTAGAACACCCTATATTTGAGAGGCAAGAACTGAACCCAGATCTTCTTGTTTCTGAGGCTGTCTCTCTATCCACTTCTTCATACTGCCTCTCTTTTAAAAGGAAAGGGGGAGAGGGTGTTAAACACTTCATTACTTTAAAATGGGGATTTCATCGGTATAAATATTCCTCCCATAGATGCAGGGTCCAACGCTTCTATACCTTAGGAAATAGACTTCAAAGCTTCTGTGGCCAGAAAGTTGGTAACCCTGTGGGTAACCTCTTTAAACCAAAGATTTAAAACAAATCTCTCTAAACTAGATTTGTTGTCACTGCATACTAGGAGTACAATATGGCTTTGGGACATACTCAGAGCCATTACAACTTGTTAGGACTTGAAAGAGGTTGTTCTCTCCTGGCAGAGCCTTTAAGAATACAGGATCAACCCATACACACACATAAACACTCCACAATGAGGCATCAGATTAACACTTAGGCCAAGGAAAAGAGAAAATATTAGAGATAAAAGGTCATTTACTCTTCAAAATTGTTCTTGTCCCCCCCCCAATTATTTTTTTAAATGCCAACTGCAGCTTGAGAGTATTAACTGTATAAAGACCACACGGGAGTCAGGAAACATGAAACCTAGTTCCAATTCTACTACAATATAATCTTGGGCAAATTACAGTTGAGATTTCTTTCTCTGTCCAATGGGATAAAAAAAAAAACACTTAGCTCAGCTTAGCTAAGTCCATCTATCCTGTTCTCTCCCAGCCTAGCCTAGTGCAGCCTAGCCTAGCTCTGCCTAGTGTAGGCCAGCCTGACCAAGCCTCACTTATGTTATCCTAATCAAAAGATAGTTATGATGGCCAAGTGACAATAAATGTGAAGGCTGTTAAGTTTAAAGGTCTTATATAAATGTGAAGCATTGTTGTAAAAAAATAATAACCATCCTACTTCCTTGGGTAGCTATTTAATAAGCGTAAAACCTGACTGCCTATCATAAATGCTAAGAACACCCTTATTTGACCCACCTGAGTTAACAGTATCTTAATAGCTTTAAACAATGGAAATGTATTTTTATCCCTCTGAAGAAACTGTCTGACTTAAAAGAAGAAGAAAAAAACTTTCTAGATTATTGTAATTCTCTGATAAGTTTAAGAATTTTATCCCAAGCAACTTTGGAAGAAAAGTTAAAAATAAAAGCTTAAAATGTGTCATAGTTCTTGTAATTACAGTGTCACTACTGTGACATTTCAATAGTTCCATTTATATAGCAGGGATCAGTTGTATTAAAAATAGGTTGAAACCTTGTGATCATGCTGTGTCTGACACTTAGTAAAGCAGACTAGACTTTTTTCAACTTGTGAAAATGAAACAGTTATTTTCCTTGTCATTGATCAATCAACTGATCAATCACCAAGCACTTGTTAGGGGTACAAAAAGACAAAAATGAAACAGCTTCTGCCCTCAAGGAACTTACATGTTACTGAGGGCAAGGGACATGCTCAGAGATAAGTAACTATAAGATATAAATATAAATACAGACACATACAACACAAAATACATGGAGAGGGAAACTCTAACAACAGGAGCAATCAAGAAAGGTCTCCAGAAGGAGATGGCCTTTAAGCTAAGTCCTGAAGGTCATTTCAAGAGACTGAAGTGAGGAAGTAGAGCATTCTGGGCAGAAGCAGGCTATGGAATGTCATGTGGAAGGCACAGTAAGTTGACCAATGTGGCTAGAGCATAGAATGACCAAGGGATATAATGTGTAACCAGCCTGGAAAAATTGGCTGGAGCCAAATGCTAAACAGAGAAATATATAATTATATATATAGAATAGAAGATATATATATAAATATATATGTATATATATACATATATGTATATATTCTATTCTAGAGGAAATGGGCAATGCATGAAGCTTCTGGGCTAAGGTTTTATGGCCAGACCGGTGCTTTAGGACTACCAACAGGGGCAGCTGTGTGAGGGATGGATTGGAGTTTTTATCCTCAGTCTACTACCTGATCTTCAGTAAAATATAAAATCTGAAAAGATTAATTTTTATATTTACAGATGAAAATTCTCAGCATGGTAAGGGTAAGTTCATGTTTCTATATGCAATTATGTGGTACATACAATCCAATATAAAATCAGCAGCAACAGAAAAGATTTAATCATTTCCATCTAGTTTTCAATGCATAGGTTGCCATATAGAGCTGACTCTGCCTTTGTATCCCCTGTGCTCTGCATAATATTTAACATTTAACAGGAGCTCAATAAATGCTCTTTTCATTCATAAGGAAACTCATCATCATTGAGATTTCCCCAGCTTTGACACTCATACTTGCTCAGTGCCTCTGACTGGAGGGCTGGCTGCTGTTTGGTTCTTTTTGGCTTCCTTTCAACTCATCATAACCCCTTTGGAGATTTTCTCAGCAAAGATGCTGGAGTGGTTTGTTTCCTTCTCCAGCTCATTTTACAGATGAGGAAACAGAGGCAAACAGGGTTAAATTATTTGCCTTGAGTCACACAGCCAGTAAGTGTCTGAGTCTAGATTTGACCTTGGGTCTCCCTGACTCCAGGCTCAGGTCTCTATTCACTATGCCACCTAGCTGTCAGGTGGCTAGAGAGCAAAACATCTTTCCAAACCCTCATATAGAGGGCTCAAAATCCCCACCAGGTCTTCATTTGCCCCCAGCTTCTTGTTTTCGTTTTTCTCCAGCAGCAGCAGCATCACCATGCCACTACACCCCAACACACACACACACACACACACACACACACACACACACACGCGTGCGCGCGCGCACGCGCATCCTGGTTACCATCAGGCATCTCCTTCTAGTTCTATACTCAAAAAGCTGATTCTTCCTTTTTCTATATAAGGAAAGGCTGCCCTTTCTGAGGGGCAAGGTTAGGAGTTGACCAATAAATTAGGAAGGAAGTCCTTGCCAACTCAAAATATAGGAGATAAAGATCAGGGAAGTGCCAAGAGATGATAATGCAGATACTCTGGTGGTCTAATCAACTCTATCCTGGACTCCTAAAACCTAAGAAAGATAAGCCTAATCGGGAACCAATCATAGCCTCTCCTATATTGTTAACTGATGCTAGAAATTCTCACCTTTATCAAGGTCCAGATTAAACATCTAAAAAGAAGGGTTTTAAAACTTTCAGATGAAGCAAAATTATGAATTCACATTAAGAGCAGTGGTCTAAGTAAAAATTATTCACTGTGGGATCCATGATGGTACTGTCATTAAATAACTGGCATGGCAGTGAGAGTAGGAAATCAAAGAATGGAACTCAACTTTAAGTCTCTCCTCCAAGCCTCCACTTATACCCAGCTATTTTCACCACATATTGATTAATAGTGATCTAAATAGCATTGAAAGCAGGGATGCTGCCTTTCTCTGAGGAATAAGTCTCAATAGTCAAAGCTCTCCCCTGAATCCCCAGTCATATAGCTAAAGGGCCATTGACATATCTCTCTGATTAAAGGGCTGGAAGGTAGAGCACCAGACTCTCCCCAGTGCCTTCCCTTTATAGAGGGCAGAAACTGGAATATCAGCTCATTCTACTTGGCATCTGCTGCTCTACCTGGTTTCAACTCTTTGGAACAAGATAGTCCTGGGCCAGGTACCCCACCCCCAGTATCGTGCCCTCCCCACCTTTTCCTTCCTCCTTTTATGTGTTGTCTCCCCCTTTAGATTCTAAGCTCCTTGGGGCCAGGGACTTTATTTTTATTAACTGTATCCCTAGAGCTTAGCACGGTGCCTGGTATATAGCAAGTGATTAAAAAACATTTATTGGATGGTCCAATGGTCAAAATGGCAGCCTCCAAGAGAAGAAAAATATCTGCCCCATCCCTTACCCTCACTTCTCTAACTATTTTCTAAGATGGAAATCTAGATAATCTCACAGAATGTCATTGGGAAGGTATCTCAGAGGCATTTGATTCAATTCATTCCCAAATGGGAATCCTCTCTAGAAGGTGCTCCAACAAGCATTAATCAAGCTACTCTTGGAGCAGTCCCTTCCATTTCTGAAGAGCTCTCAACATGCAGCTAACATCTGACCCTTTGCATCTTCTATTTATTATTCCTACTTCTGCCCTTTGGAACAAATAGAACTTAAAACTAGTTCCTTTTCAACATGATCAGCCTTCAAATACTAGAAGGCAAGCCATCAGTCTCCCCCAGGTCTTGATCCCACATATACAAAGAATCTCTGCATGTTAGCATCTGAAAAGTAGAGCTTGAATTCTATCACTGGGAAAAAGAGACTACCCATTTAGGTAAAATAACATGTTGGGTTAACCTGCTTCAATTCATGCAGAGCAGAGCTGCCAGATACGGTTTTGTTTCTCTCAAATTTCCACAGAACAAAGATAAAAGCACAAACACTGCGGAGCAGATTTGGGGATCTACCCAAATGAAGAGGGGTTTGAAAACCTATTAATTTGTTATTGTCATCTGTGTACATTCTGAATGTTTTTTTAATAAAATCTGAAAATAAAAATGTTACTCTTCATTTGAGTACTCAGTTATAGATTCCACTGAATACACAAAAGAAATACATTGCTACTTGAGCCTAAGAGGGGAGTTATAAAACCAACATTTGACAAACTGACAGAAATATGTGGCCTCCTGCAGAGTGATAGTGCTGTTGACACAAATCAGGTTTATTCTCGTTTTTAATTAATGTTTAATCATTTACAGAACATATTTCATTTGCAATGAAAATACTTGTTCATCAAGTTGAAAGATGTATGATAATTGCTTTTCAAGCATTTTGTATTAACTGGGTCAAAGCATGGGACAGAAAAGGGACCAGGGAAATTCAACAATTACTCCAAAAACTTTGGTGCCACCAGAGATTTCTCAAATGCTGGAAGGTGCATATTAAAATAGAATAGCTGAGTTTGCATTTTCACATTTAGTTAATAATGATGAATTAAATATGTGAGAGCAATATAAAAGTAAACAAAACCTTTCACCTGTAATCTTTTTCAACCAAGTAAACTTTCTGCAGGGGGGCATTCATTTTACAAAACCTATGTTAATATTTAATTTGGTTGTGTTTTAAATGGACATGGTGGCTCCTGCAGACTGTTTTCATCACTGCTACTGTCCCACTAAATTTTAGTGTCACCCCCATAAAAACCAAGGGAGTGGGTTTCCTTTTTCCAGAGGTCCCACAGAAATCTCTTGTGCTTAGAGAGAAGGTGATGAATTCCCGCATTAATTCACATTTGTATTAAGTATTCAGCTTATTGGACTCTGCAAGAGTTTGTTTTGCTTTTCTCTCCCAAAGGTGAGTTACACAAATACCAGAGTTTTAGGACTTGAAATTTTCAAAATCCATAATTACAAATGTCAAACAACTAAATACATTTCTTATCTGAAATGAACACTATGAAAACACTTCAAAACTATCACATGTAGCACTACTCTTAAGATCCTTGGTACTGAAGTAATCATTCAGTTTTAGGAATTCAGTCTCAATGAAAAATAGTCAAAACCAATTTCTCCCTCTTCCCAGACATAAATAAATAAATGACCCAAAACCTACCTGACCAAAGCAGAACGATTCTCACCTTTATAAGCAGGGAAGTAGGCTATGTTTAAAGTGAAAAGAGTCTCGAGTATTTGCAAGGCTCTCTTTTCAAAGAAACAAGAATAATTTGCCACATTTAACAGTTGGCAAAATGGCACATTCTGCATCCTGTAGAGCCTCATATAGAAAAGGCTTGCATGCTCCTAAAATGAAATGAAGTATAGACTGACCAGGCGTACAGGAGTAGCAATTCTCCAATTCATCTATCGTGCCTTGTCATATAAATCAGTTGACCAACCAGTAAGTCAACAAATACTTATTAAGCTGTGCAACGTTTTAGGCACTGAGGAAGCAAACACAAAATGTCCTGCCCTTGAAGCACTACTGGAAAGACATGGTGATGTCGCTAAACTGAATGAGTCTATCTTTAGCTAAAATCTAAGGCATTAGATGCCAGCTTCCAGAAGTCCTCTTTTCCATCAGATAACATATTGAAAAGAAGAGTGAATTTCACATGGTAATGTAAGAATCTGTCTCAAAAGTTTTCAGATGATGTCCAACCAAAATGGAAGGTTCTCTCAATTAACTCTAACAACATTTTCCCTCTACCTTTCCCTGAGTCCTAGAGATATACTGCACCCTGGGATAGAATTCAACGGAATTAAAAATATAAAAATGCATTGTGAAAGTCTGGCATCACAAAACACAAAAATATACTATGTGAAAGTCTTTTTAAAAGTGCAAAAATTTGGGTCATATACATTAGATCTCAATGAAAAAGCAGGGCTTAAATATCAACTGATGCTGGGATTAGCTAAGACAGAAACAGGAACAGCATTCTGGGTAGCATTCTGAAGGCTACTGACCATCTCTCTACCCCTCATCTCACCCAGTCGTACTAAAATCTTATTAAGAAATATTTAACAAAGTACATAAAATACAAAAGAATACAGATAATGTTAAGAGATGTCATTTTCTATGTCAAAATGCTGCAGGGATCCTTATGTATAGCTCAGTGACCCATTTCTTTTTGAGTATGACACCACTGATCTAAGCAACTGGATTCACAGGAGAATTATTTAAGTCAGGGGTGGGGAACCTGCCACCTTGAGGTCACCTGTGGTGCTCTAGGTCCTCAAGTCTAGGTCCCCAAACTTCAGGTTTGAACTCAATGAAAGGATCACACTTTAGGACCTAGAGGGCCACATGTGGCCTTGAGGTCACAGGTTTCCCACCCTAGATAAGTGATTCAATTTCTTTGGGAAATATAGATCAGCTATGAGTGTCCAAGAAGTATATGAATATTCTCACATTTAATCAATAATTTTTTTTAAAAAAGAGCTATAAAGAAAAAGAATCCATAGGTTTAAAAAAAATTCTTGAAATGAGATACTCAAGTAAAAGATATTGAGGTAAATAAGGTTATCCAACCTAAAATCTTCAAAAAAAAAAAAAGATCTGTACAGGGTCAAATATGAATTTTAGGGACTACATTTCACTATGTATCACAACAAAAACAAATCTGGTTCCTTTACTCACTAATTCATTTTTCAAATGGAACTAATTATTGTAATTGCCACTATACATGACAAATCTTACTCCAATTCAATCCAATAGATATCTATTAAGATTAATAGTGCCTAAATGGCACTAGATACAAATTTGAAAAACAACATCGCTCCTACACTCAGAAAGCTTATAATCTAATAGGATAAGACATTCAGAGCAGTAATTATGAATCCAGGCTGAATGTGATAAAGTCAAAATTGCTTAAGACACAGTATTCTAAGGAAATTTAAGAAATCTGGATATTTTAGATATGAAGTACTAGTAAGAAACTTGGGGGAAGTATCCAGCATGTAGTTTGGACATGAAGTCCAAGAGTGAAATTTGGGTTAGATACAGAGTTTTGGAAGTCACCTACCTATAATAAAACAGTCCTGCTGAGAACAAATACAACATATGATAAAACTGAAATGGATAAGTAATAAAATTATCTTTCATTTATGTGATGCAAATAGCTTTTTAAAAAATTCTGATACACTTAATATCCATTTTTTAAAATGCCTACCATGTGTCAGTCACTTAGTTGGGCAGCTAAGTGGGACAGTGGATATAGTGCTGGACCAGGAGTCAGGAAGACCTGAGTCCAAATGCAAGTTCAGATACTTACTAGCTGTATGGTTTTGGGCTAGTCATTTAAACCTGTTTGTCTTAGTTTCTTCATCTATAAAATGAGATAGAGAAGGAAATGGCAAACTACTTCAGCATCTTTGCCAAGAAAACCTCAAATGGGGTTACATGATGTAACAGCAACAATACATACATAGGTCATCCCAAACTAAGCATTAAGGATACAAAGATAAAACTGTAAGTCCTTGGAGGGTGGAACCAAGATGGAGGAGTAAAAGCAGGACTTCCCTGTGCTATCCCATGAAGCCATCCAAATACCTGTAAAAGTGACTCTACACAAATTCTAGAACTATAGAACCCACAAAATAACGGAGTGAAACAAATCTACAGCCCAAGACAACCTGGAAAGTTTACAGGATCTTTCCCACCGGGAAGGGAGGGGAGTTCAGTCCAGTATTGGTTTTGCACTGGTCCAGATAGACTGGAGTAGTCCTCAAGGGACTGAATCATGGGCAGCTGTGGTGGTTTACAAATTTCTCAACGTACAAACACAAAAAGGTCAGTGAGAAAATTCTGTGAGATCTGGGTGAAAGAGGAACGTGAGATCTGGCTGGGTTTGGGCCACAGCTTTATTGTAGTGGGGTGGTGGTAGCAGTAGCAATGGCAGCAGCAGCAGTAGTAGAGGCTGCTTCTGGAATGCTGTACCTACAGAAGGTGGGGGATCCAGCAACTGATATAAAATCCCTGAAGCCTGGGATTGTACATCCACCCTAACCCCCACCCTACTGGAAGCAGAGTCCTATCATAACAAAGAGTTAGAAAGTCAAGTGTTTGTCTGGGAAGATGAAAAAACATTGTAAAACAACTCAGATTATAGAATCTTACTTTGGTGACAAGGAAGATCAGGGCATACAACCAAAGGAAGACAGCAGAGTCAAAGCTCCTGCATCAAAAGCTCCAAGAGGACTATGAATTGGTCACATGCCATAGAGGAGCTCAAATAGGATTTTGAAAATCAAGTAAGAGAAACAGAAGAAAAACTGGGAAGAGAAATGAGAGTGATGCAAGACAATCATGAAAATTGAGTCAACAGCTTGCTAAACAAGATACAAAACAATACTGAAGAAAATAACACCTTAAAAAATAGACTAAAAAAGTCCCAAAAGCCAATGAAGAGAAGAATGCCTTAAAAGGCAGAACTGGCCAAATGGAAAAGGAAGTACAGAAAGCTCACTGAAGAAAATAATTCCTTCAGAATGAGGATGGAGCAGATGGAAACTAATGACTTTATGAGAAACCAAGAAAGTATAAAAGAGAGCCAAAAGAATAAAGAAATAAAAGACACCATGAAATATCTCACTGGAAAAACAACTGACCTGGAAAAAGAGGCAAGAGAGATAATTTAAAAATCATTGGACTACATGAAAGCCATGATAAAAAAAAGAGAGAGAGAGCCTAGACATCATCTTTCAAGAAATTATCAAGAAAACTGTCCTGATATTCCAAAACCAGAGAGCAAAATAGAAATTGAAAGAGTCCACTGATTGCCTCTGGAAAGAAATCCTAAAAAGAAAACTACTAGGAATATTGTAGCCAAATTCCAGAGTTCTCAGGTCAAGGAGAAAATATTGCAAGCAGTCAGAAAGAAACAACTTGAGTATTATGGAAATAAAATCAGGATAACATAAGATCTAGCAGCTTCTACATAAGGGACTGAAGGGTTTGGAATATGATATTCCAGAGGTCAGAGGAGCTAGGATTGAACCAAGAATCACCTACCCAGCAAACCTGAGTATAATCCTTCAAGGGAAACTATGGACATTAGCATTCTTGATGAAAAGACCAGAGCTGAATAGAAAATCCGACTTTCAAATACAAGCATCAAGAGAAACAGGAAAAGGTAAACAGGAAAGAGAAGCCATAAGAGACTTATTAAAGTTCAACTGTTTACATTCCTACAGATAGACAGATAGACAGACAGACAGACAGATAGATGGCACAGGGTGAGATGAATATGATGGGCATGGTATCTAAAAAATAAAATTAAGGCATGAGAGAGGAATATATTGGGAGGAGAAAGAGAGAGATAGAATTGGGTCAATTATCTCACATAAAAGAAGCAAGAAAAAGGTTTTACAATGGAAGGGAAGAGTGGGGAGGTCAGAAGGAATGAGTGAACCTTACTCTCAACAGATTTGGCTTAAGAAGCAAATAACATACACACTTAATTGATTATCTTACCCTACAGGAAAGTAGAGGGGGAAGGAATAAGAGAAAGGGAATGATAAAAGGGAGGGCAGACTGGGGGAGGAGGTAGTCAGAAGCAAATCTTTAGAAAAGGAACAGGGTAAAAGGAGAAAATAGAGTAATTGGGGGGTAGGATAGGATGGATGAAAATATAGTTAGTCTTTCACAATATGACTTTTATGGAGGTGATTTGCATAACTACACATGTATAACCTAAATTGAATTGATTGCCTTTGCAATGGGGGTGGGTGGGGAAGGAAGAAGGGAGAGAATTTGGAACTCAAAGTTTTAAAAACAAATGTTAAAAAATTATTTTTACTTGCAACTGGGAAATAAGATATACAGGCAATGGGGTATAGAAATCTATCTTGCCCTTCAAAAAAGAGGAAGGGGTTTGGGGGGAGAACAATAAAAAGGGAGACTGGGGGAAGGGGTAATCAGAATGAATACCATCTCACAGTGTGGGGAAGGGAAAGATAAGGAGAAAATATGAACTCAAAATCTTGTGGAAATGAATGTTGAAAACTAAAATTAAACTAATAAATAAATTTAAATCTAAAAAAACACACAATAGTCCTTGCCTTTAAGGAATTTATATTCCATTGAATACAATCCATACACAAATAAGTGAATATGTAATATACCAATAACTATACATGGATTGAAATGAGGGGTAACTAACAACTCTGTCACTCAGAAATAAACTCTTTTCACATCTTCCATTACAACCCCTTCACACCCGTTAAATCGTATTTTCATCACCACATCATTTAATTTATACCCATTTGTTCTACCTATGTATATCCCTTTTTAAATATCATAATAAGTATACAATTCTCAAGATTAATAAGTATCCTCTTCCCTTATAGGGATGTAAACAGTTTGCCTATATTGAATAACAAGGTTTTTTTTTTTCCTGTTTACCTTTTTATCCCTCTCTTGAGACTTGCGTTTGAAAATCGAATTTTTTATTGAGCTTTGGCCTTTTCATTGGGAAGGTCTGGAAATTATTTTATTGAATGTCCATTCCCTTGCCTGAAATATTATGCTCAATTTTGCTGGGTAATTGATCTTTGGTTGTAGTCCAAGCTCCTTTGCATTATGGAATAGCATATTCCAATATCTCAGATATTTTAATGTAGAAGCTGCAAGGTCTTGTGTGATCCTGACTGTAGTTCCTCAATATTCGAACTGTTTCTTTCTGGCTGCCTGCAGTATTTTCTCCTTCACTTGACAGTTTTGGAATTTGGCGATGATATTCCTTGGTGTTTTAAGTTTGACATCCCTTTCAAGAGGTGAACAGAGGATTCTTTCACTGACAATTTTGCCCTCTGAATCTAGGACCTCTGGATAGCTTTCCTTGATGATTTATTGGAGGATATTGTCCAGGCTCTTTTTTTCATCATGGCTTTCTGGTAAACCAAAAATTCTTAGATTTTTCTCTCCTAGATCTATTTTCTATGTCAGTTGTTTTTCCATTAAGATATTTTACATTTTCTTCTATTTTTTCATTTTTTACATAATATTTTATATAATATTTATAATATATAATATTTTATATAATAACATTTAATAACATCCCTGTTACTCATGTTTTGGTGCTTGTCTCCATAGAAATATTTCATGGTCTTTTCTTTTCTGGTTTGCTTCTTGCTCATGATGATCATCCTTTGACTGATTCTTGATGTCTCATAGAGTCATTAGTTTCTATTTGCCCAATTCTAACTTTTAATACTTTGTTTTCTTCAGTTAACTTTTGCACTTCCTTTTCCATTTGCTCAATTGTTCCTTTTAAGGAGCTATTTTCTCCAGTTAGGTTTTATACTTTCTTTTCCATTAGTCCAATTTCCCTTTTTAAGGAGCTGTTCTCTTCAGTGAATTCTTTTTTCATATTTTTAAAATCATTGGCCAGTTTTTCTTCTATTTCTCTAATTTGGCTTTTAAAATCCTTCTTGAGCTCTTCCAAGAATGCTCTTTGGCCTTGAGACAGTTCATATTCCCTTCTGAAGTTTCAGATGGGTATACAGTCTCAATGCTAACCTCTCTATTATTTGTGTTTTGGTCCTTTTCTCCACAGAAAGATTCCATGGTCTTTTCTTTTCTAGTTTGCTTCTTGCTCATGATGATCATCCTTTTCCTGGTCTTTAAAGTGGATCTCTGCATCTAGGGCACAGGGAGCTCTGTTCCACAGTTCTTGTGCCTACAAATTGAGGCTTTGTGTGTTGTGGCCTCTGGTTCTTTCAGTTAGAAGCTAAAATGCTGCAGTTCACCTGGTACTGAGCTGGCTGGTGTGCAAAAGCAGAGGCCAGGTTTCCCCAGAATTACCCTGGAGCTAGCTGCGTTAAGAGTGGGGGAGGGATGGTCTGGACACAGGAGATCTCCTCTGCTGAGCTAGAGCATGGGCAGGCTCAGTGGTGGATGAACCCATTTATGCCAGTGTCTTCCCAATTCCCTCGGGGTGCTGAAAGCACCTGGGGTCCTGGTGTTAATGATTGTGGACTCCATCCCTGTGGGGCTCACGATCTCCTCCCACTGCTCTGGTCCTGCATTGGTCCCCTTCAGCCGCAGAAGACAGACTCCTTTTGTGATTTTCCTAGCTTCACAGGCTAAGAGACAGTTTGCCCCTTTGGCTGATCCCACTGTTCTAAGATTTTTCCTGGGGAAATATTTTCTTGGCTTTTCCAATGAGATATTTCACATTCTCTTCCATTTTGTCATTCTTTTGGTTTTGTTTTGTGATTTCTTGGTTTCTCAGAAAGTCATTGGCCTCCATCTGTTCCATTCTAATTTTGAGAGAACTATTTTCTTCAGTGAGCTTTTGCACCTCTTTTTCCACTTGGCTAATTCTGCTTTTGAGAGCATTTTTCTCCTCATTG
>CM053774.1:20131516-20149565 GCA_028658325.1 Potorous gilbertii
GGCTCGATTTTAAGGTAACTAAATTCTCAAGTATGATAATAAGCATGTAGGCAGAGATTGTTTGATTCATGCTTGTAACATATTCTTGAAATGGAGGCTTAGGATTTTGAGATCTGATTAATTTTTATAACTTAAGATACTGGTGTCTAAGTTCAACATTTATAGTTGATATGAAATATTTAAAACAAAATAAAAGCAAAATCCAAGTCAACATTTCTTTGTTGTCACATACCAAGTTTATATGTTTTTATGTGGAATAAAATGGTTGGACAGAAAACAGCTGCATTTTTCAGTCTCACTGGATGTGGGATCATAAGATCCAATAGCATTGTTATTGAAAGGGAACAATTGATGCCTCTTGGATGTGAATAAAGAAGCATCTTTTGAACCATTGTTCAGTTTCCTCATGGCACTTTCTTTATTTTCTAACTAAAACCAGCGTGATACATTTAATTATTCAAACCAGAAACTGGAAAGCTAATATGGCAAGTTTTCTCTGAAGGCCTTTATGGATGCTATTTATTTTGGACTAGGGTCCCTCTTTTTGAATATGCTCAAAAGTAGAGCCATTTGGATTTTGCCCATGTGTCTCTTCTGTTAATTTGTTGGCCCCACTCTAATCTTTACTCTTGAGCTAACAGTAAATTGCTTTACGTTTTTTTCTTGGCTTTCTGCATCTTTGTGCAAATTATTAGCTTTCTAATAGTTTTATTTCATGATGCTTAATAAAGAATGTTTTGGAAGGAATTTTAGTATCTTTTTTTCCAATAAACTTTTAAATGATTAAATAGACATTTCTTCTATTTTCTCTAAGCACAAAGCATTTAAAACAGATGTATTTTCTTTTCATTCTATCTTTTTTCTCTTTGTGTGTTAACTCTTATTAATTCATAATAGGAACAGAGAACACTAGCATAAGGATAACCTTTGGAAAGTGTTTATATATTTATATTTGAACATGAATATCAATCGACCAACGAACCATCGAGCATTTATTAAGTGTTAAGTACCAGGTGTGGTGCTAAGGGCAAAAATGGAATAGTTCCTGATTGCAAGTGGTTTTTATTCTAATGGGAGAAAAAACACGTCTATATACAAATATGTGCGTAATGATATCCAGATGACTAGATACATAGTATGCTATGGATAGAATGCTGGATCTGAAGTCCTGAGTTCATATCTAGCCTCAAACACTAACTAGTTGTGTGAGCCTGGGCAAGTCACTGAAGCTTTGTATACTTCCATTTCCTCAACTCTAAAATGGATTGACTTTATCGTTTATGTGTTGTTACTCTAGTATGATGTGCATACTCTTTGAAGCCATATAGCAAACCCTTAATAACTGCAAAGTAGGAATAAATAACAACACCTACCTCCAGGTATGTGCAAGGCTCAGATGATAACATTTGTCCTTGGTTCTCAAGAAGACCAAAATAAATCACTGTTAGAGTCAAGTTATAGTGTGTCTGACTGTGAGTGATCAGACCAACATGGCCTTGGAATGCTCTGCCATAGGTTGGGCACAAGTTGCCCATGTCAACCTTAGGGATAGATTCTCTAAATTTGTGCATCTTTGAGCTACTTCATTCTACTTTTCTCATAGAATATAGCACCTTCTTTGATGAGGGCACTCCATGCAGGATGGTCATGTGCTGGTATTATCTCCTCTATTGAGCAGTCAATGCCAAAGTTCTCCAGAGAGATCGTGAGAGTGTCTTTGTAATAACTTCTTCTGACTACCCTATGAGCACTTGCCTTGCATGAGTTCGCTATAAAATAGTCTTTTAGGCAAGTGGATATTTGGCAATTGAACATTGTAGCCAGCTCATCAGAATTGTGCTCTTTGCAGTAGAGTTTGAATGCTTGGCAGTTTAGTGCCAGAAAGAACCTCAGTGTCTGGTACCTTAACCTGCCAGGTGATCTTCAGAATCTTCCTAAGACAGTTCAAAAGGAAGCGATTCAGTTTCTTGGCATGGTGCTGGTAGATTGTCCATATTTCACAGGCATACAACAATGAGGTCAGCACAACGGCTCTGTAGACCTTCTGTTTGGTAGTCAGTCTAATATCTCTTCTCTCCCACACTTTCCTTTGGAGTCTCCTGAACCCTGATATAGCTTTGACAATCTGTGCATCCACCTCATTGTCAATGGGTACATCTCTAGAAAGTATACTGCCAAAGTAAGTGAACTTTTCCACATTATGCAGAACTTCTCCATTTGCTTTAACCAGTGGTAATGCCTACCTTTTCTGCACCACTTTTGTCTGTCCGCTTAGAAATCATAGAGCTAGAAGGGACCCTTAGAGGTCATCTAGTTCAACCCCCTTCTATTCTATAAATGAGGAAACTGAGAATCAGAGAGATTAAGTGACTTGTCCGAGGTCATGAGGGAAGTAAGTGTGGCAAGGGTGAGACTCAGACTCAGGCTCTGACTCCAAAGCCAGCATTCTTTCTGTTGTTCCACGCTGGCCCTTACTCTCCATAGAGACTCTCCCCAGAACTCTGGAGGCCTAAATCTAAGTCTTTTCAAATTTTATGGGTGCCGACAGAGCACCAGTATAACACACAGCCTGTCCATCTGTTGTTCTCTCTTGCTCTTGCTACCTGACCAGCTCTCCTCCTTTTCCAATCCTGTATTTTCTGGCTAACTTTTGTTTTACTTCTTGTATACACATCATTATTGACCATACGCTTTAGCCTGTTTATATTCTCACTATGTACCCTCCATTGCCATTCAGATCCTCTCCAATCGTGATTAGGAGATTGTTTTTCCATTATTTGTAACCAAACAGAATCACCAGAAAAGTTGGTAAAAAACTGTAAATCAAAATTTGCTGAGGATAAGACCTATTGCATCTTTTTGAACTTCGGATGACTAAAAGATGATTCTGTGTGTATTTATGACTAAACACTGATATTTACAGTTGGGGAAGAACCTTAGCAAATTCATGAATTAGTTATCTATTTGTAGGTCTATTTTAAATTTCTTAGTTGGAAACTCTAAACTTTGATTATAGGTATCTGTGCATGAAAATATTTCCTAAGTTTCTATCCTTGTTTAGAAATATTAGAAAAGTGAAATTCAAACACTATCATTTACTGACTGGTAATGAACATCAGTTTAAATGAACAGTAGACATTAGTGTTTGTCAACATTGGGTTGGCATTAGACATATTAACAGGATCCTGTTTATATTGTAGCCAACAGATACACAAACACACCTTCAGAAACACAGACATGCATAGACACACACATACATACAGACACACCCAGTCATGTGCATACATATATAGATACCCTTTGAACATAGTGATGACACTTCCAAAGCTAATCATGTAGCTATAGCCAAAAGATCAGTGTTGGAACAGTATTCGGAAAAGGGGTACCCTAAAAATAAAACAACACAAATTCATTCTACTCAGAAAAAATATTCTAAAAATCTAGTGTATTATATGGGCTAGTAAAGTTTGAATGAATAGTTCATAAGCATTTATGCTCTTTAGCTCTTAAAATAATATGCTTGTAAATATTTCTATGACAAAAAAATACTTGAGTTTTTGAGTGATTGATGCTATTTTCGCAATCAAGTAACAGTATTTGTTGAGTGCTTACTATGTGCAACCTTAGAGGATACAAGGAAGTACAAAAACATGGTTCTGACTGTCAAGCATTTTACAGTCTAGTTTGAGAGATTGTGTTGTGTGTTGTTGGACTGTTTGGAAATGTTTGGTAAATTTGTATTAATTTGGCCGTAATGGCATTTAAAACAAACAAAAAGCTGTGAAAATGACCTTGGAACATTATCTTTAGTTACCTGAAGAGTTTCAGTTTTTAAAAAAGATACAGTTTGTTAAGTTTAAGTTTTATTAATTTAGAGAAGACAACGTCTTTGAGAAAACAGATTTTCTTTTAGGATTTTTTTTTTGTGATTGTTATGAGCAATTCTTGTTTCCTCTTGTTAGTTTCTCTTTCTTCTTTTGGTCTAAAACTTAGACTGAAATGTAGCCTTGATGATCATAGTACGATTTATTTTCCTGAAGGAGTGTAGCATGATGCTTTTTAGTTTGGCTCTCTTGGTATGTTCATGAATTTTTAAACTGTGATAACTGCAATAAATTATATGGCTTGAGAAGCAGAAAAAAATTAAACATCAGTATGATTTAATTAGCATTTGAAGATAGCAGTAGATTTTACAAGGCAATATGTAAAATCAGTCAACCAATAGTTATTAAACTTCCGATCTGTGCCTGGCACTGTGCCAGGTTCATTCAGAGATGGAAATGAAATGGAAATGAGGTCATCATTGACCTCAAGGAGCTCACATTGTGCCTATGTAATGCATTCATAAAAGTATATGTACAATATTTTGATTGGTCTTGTTGTTTTATCTTGTATATACTGAGGTTTTTATGTGTTATTTGCCCTTGTAGAATGTTAGTTCTCTGGGGGCAGACAACTATGTCTTTACCTTCCTTTGTATCTGTAGCCCCTGACACAGTCTTAGTAAATGCTTGCTGCCTGACTTCATTCATTGATGTAGGGAACCCCTGTGAGGAAACTCCTGCTAATAATACATATTGGCACTGGCTCTGGGACTTCTATTTTGGAAGAATTGTCTGGGACACCAAAAAGTTATGTGGTATTTTCACTTAAGTTATATCAGTATGCATCAGAGGTAGATAGTTTAAATTTTATCTATCTTTTTGTTCATTTATTATTTATTTATTTATTTGTTATAAAAGGTAGATCTTGAACACAGGTCTTTCTGACTCTGGATGGCTATTTAGCTGCTATATCATGCTTCTGCTTACAAAATAAATAAATACAAGGTGATTTTATATGGGATGTGGGATGGGAAGGCATCAACAGCTGGGGTGGTCAGGGAAAGCTTCATGTAGAAAGTGTACTTGACTAGACATGGTGTAACACCTGATCCTGGTACATCATGTGCACTCAGGAGTTCTGAGCTATGCTTGAGTATACTAAATATATACTAAATTTACTATAATGTAGTGCATATACTGAATTTACTGTAGTATACTATATATACTAATATGCTAAATTCTACACTAATATGATGAGTCTTTTAGAAATGGGAGGGCCACCAGGTTGCCTATGGAGGGGATAACTGGCCCATGTGAGAAATAAAACAGGTCAAGCTTCTGTATCTTTTGGAATGGTATTGGGCTCTTGAGAGAATGTTCTCCTGCCTGGGATAATGGAGGGAGATATAAAAAAGGGTGTGTGTGTGTGTGTGTGTGTGTGTAGACTCTTGAGCTGAGCTTTAAAGAAAATGAATTATGTAGACATTACAATAGAATGTAGAAGAGGAAGAGATCACTTCATCCTGGGGGTGGTTAGAGAAGGCTTCATGGAGGAGATGGAATTTTAATAAAATATGAAAAGTATATAACAAAGTATGAAAAATATTGGGATAGTGTGTGAAATGCTTGGCTATGAAATATAAAAGCAAGGAAACTTATATAAGGGACAGGGAATATAAGCCAGTTTGATTAGAACTCAGTTTGTTGATTGAAATAGTGTGAAAATAAAGCTGAAAAGACTGGGGAAGGGTTTGAATGCCAGGCTGAGGAATTTGGACATTGCTTTTTAGGCATTGGAGAACCACAGAATATTTCTGAGCAAGGAATAATGTAAAAAGTAAAAACCATTCTTATGTAGCAAAAGCAGGCGCAAGGCCAGACTTGGTCCTTGGGTGATAGTTTGTCAACATCTGTTTAACAATAATAACATTTATGTAGCACTTACTATATAAGTAAGTGTATTGGAGAAAGTTGTTTATTGTTCCATTATTTTTCAGTCATGTACAACCCTTTGACCCTATTTGGTGCCATTTTCTTCTCTTAACTTATCTCACCAGTGAGGAAAGTGAGGTAAACCAGGTTACGTGGTTTGCCTAGTATCAACACATCTAGTAAGTGACAGACACCACATCTGAACTCAGGAAGATGAGCCTTCCCTGCGTCAGGCTTGGCACTCTATCCACTGTGCCACCTAGCTGCCTACATGTGTTAGGCATTTTACAATTCTTATCTCACTTGTTCCTTAAATCAGCACTGTTATCCTCATTTTACAGATGAGGAAACCAAGGCAAACTCTGTCCACAGTACCACCTAGCTGCCTGTTTTAGTGAACAGTTCAATATTAGATACACTAGAGCTGAGGGGATAGTATCACATTCAAATGGAGCTTATAAAAGGGGATGGAACTTAAAATAGACTTCTACATAGATCCATGACATTATCTGAGAGGCTCATGGATGAGATCATGAAAATATATAAGAGCTCTTGGAGAGAGAGTTTCTAGAGAGAAGAGCAGAGGGTCAGAAACTGAGCCAGGGCAAGTGGTTTACAATCTAGTTGGGGAAACAATATTGAAACATAAGAAAAGTTAAATAGCAAACAATTCATTGTGATTCAAGAAATGTCCTAAGGCAGGATAGTGTTTATTTACAAAGAGATATGAGTAATACTAAGAGGTGACATTTAGATAGTACTTGAATATTTATAAAACATTCTACATACACTGTCTCATTTGCTTCTGTGAGACAGGTTCTCTTATCATTCCTATTTTACAGATTAGAAATTGAAACTCAGAGAAGTTACATGAATTTCCCATCATCCCACAGCTAGTAAGTATGAGTGATAGGATTCAGACTCAGGTAACTCTTGGCTTCAAGTCACCTGCCCTTCCCCTATACCAGGCTTCCTCTAATGGATGGTCCAGCCAAGCAGGTGCTTGTTAAAGGAGGAAGAAGGCATGGCAAGAGAATCAGATCATTTATATGATTAAAAAGGCTTTCCCCCAAAATCCATGTTTTAGTTTTTAAAAAGGTTTCCTTGAACAACTTCCACTGGACTTACTGAAAACACACACCAAACCAACTACCATCTTGAAGCAAATCTAAGCACAGAAGCTTCCAGACTCTGTTTGCAAGAGAGCTATATTAGAGTAACCTTAGTATGCACAGAAATAGATTCCTATATTTGGGAAGCCTCATCAGAATGGGTTAAAGGATGACTGTGCAAGGCTAGTTCAGAGATTAAAAAGATATGGGATATTGTGTTGTTGTCAGACATAACATCTCTTGCTTAGAATTCTATTGGTAATGCCATCTTCTACCCTCAGATGGCCATGTGTGGATTCCAGTTGTTGCCTGCCAAGATATGGAAGGCAGAATTTGGACTTTTATATTTCTCATCACAGGCTGGACAAGAAGCATGTGGTTACATTCAGGAGAAGGAATGCTATGTTAATAGTACTGAAATAATAGGAATAACACCATGTGGTTGGAGTTTTTACATATGCTTTTTATTTTCATCTCAGCAAAGGAAAACTGGTTGAAGCAACTTATCCCTCAAGATGTGTGGTATAACTGTGCATTCTTTTTAACAAAAGAAGGAAAGGAAAAAGTAAAAAAAAGTTAGTTCTTTCCAAGTATTATAAATCCTGCTATAAAGTTGAGTCATGTTCCATAGTTTATTGACAACATTTTTCATTGTAGGGGCAATAGATTCTAGTCTTTCTAAGCAGTACTTAGAATATTGGAATTAAACTATCACTCTGTTTTTAAAAGACTTCACTGGACTTAATAAATTCTACTCAATTTAACACTCATAGGAGGAAGATAATTTATTCATCTGTCATGTCATCATTTTAGCTGGGTCCAGATTCCTAGTCCATGATTGAATTTTGAAAATTTTGATTCAAAAATGGTTCTCATCAAATTTATTTTTATCAGAGGCATTTCTTTTTTCTAATGCCAACTAGTTTAATTAAATATTTATACGAATGTCTGCTTTGATTTATTATTTTTTTTAACATTGACTCAGTTGAATACAATTTGGTAAAATAAAACAAAACAAAACAAAATACTCTTGTGCATGAGATCCCAGGGCAAGGAGATGTTATTGTTGAATTTAATCATCCCTTTTTACCAGGGGCATACCACTACTGACTGCAGCAATGAATTTTGTCCATCATCTTGCTTCAACATCTCACTGAAATTGGGAGAACCACATGTATTATTTGATCTATATAACCTGGAGGTTTCTTATTGGATCTGGGGATTTTTGTAGCAAGAAGCCCACTTTGTATCAGAAAACCCTCAGGACTACTGGCTGAGGCAATGGATTTGAACATATAATTAGTGTCAATTATGAGCATAGAAATCCTGTTTGCCTTTGTTTACCAACCTGGTTCTATTTGCTTGGATGCTCCTCTCCTCCACGCCCCCACTCTACTTTAGGAATGACTGGCAAACTGGAAATGTCCAAATGTCCAAAGGAGGGCAGCCAAGATCTTGCCTAATGAAGACTAGTGGAAGGACCTGCAGGTGTTTAGCCTGGAGGACAAGATAGCTGCCTTTAAACGTATAAAGGGCTGTCCCGTGGAAGAGGAGTTGGATTTTTTTTTTCTTCTTGGTCCCAGAGGAAAGAACTAGAAACAATGGGTGGAAGTTATAGAAGTACCATTGGGCTCAACGGAAGGAAAAGCTTCCTCCCAATTAGTGTTGCCTCTGCCCATGGATTGGCAACAATAGGTCCCTGCCCAAGCTCCACTTAGTGGCTGTTTTCTGGACCCTCATCAATAGTAACTGTTGCTCTTTCCCTCCCCCCTTGATTTAGTTATTTTTCTTTCTTTTGCTCATTAAAAGGGCCATTCCCTGACTACTTCATAAAGAGGCCCATTCCCTGAATGGGTGTTACCTCACTCTAAGTGAGTACCTGAATAGGCCTTAGCCAAAAAGGCCAAGGTCTCCCAGTGCATCCTGGGCTGTCCCCAGTCACCCTGATGAATATCTGGTCACTGGATTCAGATGACTCTGGAGAGAAATGAGGCTGGTGACCTTGCATAGCCCTCCCTCACTCAGAACAAAGTCATGTCATCATTTCTCTGATGTCATGGCCTTCTTTGAAAACGAAGGTGGAACACAACAATAGCAATCTCATAGTAGACTGGTCTTCCATGAGAGACAATGTCTTCTTTCTCGATAGAGTTCCTTTAGCAAAGGCTGGATGACCACTTGCAGGTGATGTCATAGATCTATGTCTTATGTGAGTATGGGTTGGATCAGATGGACCCTGAGGGTTCCTTCTGACAGATTTGATGTTTCTATGAAAAAAGCTAGGGAGCTGAGCCAGAGGAGCATACTTCAATACACTGAGGGAAAAAGAAAGAGAAAAAGTTCATAAATTCATTGACTGGAGTCAAATCCTGCCAGTGTGGTCTCAGGCAAGTTACCTAACGTCTCTAGGGCCCCCTTTTCTCATCTGTAAAAGGAAGGGTGTTGGATGTGATGACCTTTAACGTTCCTCCTACCTCTGAAACTGATCCTGTGTGATCTCCTGAGTCTTCTTAGCTTCTAATTATTTTTAGAGAATGTTTTTGTACCTACATTTGACAGTTCTGAAGTTTTATGGCTTTTTCTTCTTTACCTTAGGTCTCAGTTAAGGTTTCTTTGACTTTCTTAGCAGTATTCCAGAGAGCTCCAAACAATGGAATAAACCTGCGAAAAACTGTTTTCCACTTCCACTTGTAATGGTACTGTGCAACAATAATTTATATGATGCCAATGAACAGCCACAGCTTTTAGAACTACTATGTGAGTCAGCCATGTTTTATAGTTATTTTCTTGAGGAGTTTTGGCTTTATTCAAGTTTACAGAACATATTTAATTGGTATATCTGCTATCTTGTGGGTCTGCTATCTTCACTGGCCTTGGTTGACTGTCTCAGTCAACACTGAAAAATATTATTTTAAGGAGATGCCAGTAATTTAGAATATTTTTATTTAAATTTAGCTATCTAGACAACTGAAATTTATCAGCAACACTCATGATATTTTCACCATTAATATGACTGAGAAAATGGCAAGGAATAACTTCTGTGTCTGATTCTGACCACTCAGGAAGTTGATTGTATAATTATCTTTATTGCATATATATGACCAATCCAAATTGATATAGGCTTTAAAGATGACAGGCCTACAGCTTGGTAGTAGTAACAATGGTCATATCCCAAACAAATGCCTGATCATGTGCTTTGATTTGTCCCACTTATCCTTTCCAGATGGCACATTAAGTAAACTCAGGCAAGAGGTGGTTTGTTTTGGGATTAAAATTCAACTCTGCCCTCTTTCAATTCTCCTATTTGTCTACTTACTCTTCTTCAGTTTGCCTTACTGGTCCATCATCCATCTCATGCCTGATCAATATAGTCCTTGTCCTGGACCCTTCTTCTCTTGTTACACTTTCCTTTTTAGTGATATCACCTGCACCTTTGGGTTTAATTATCTTCTCTGTGTTGATGACTCCCAAATCTATATATCTAATCTTAGTATCAAATCTATATATCCAATCCTAGTATCTCTCCTGAGTTCCATCTTCAACTACCTACTGGACGTTACCAAATGGATGTGCCATAGACATCCCAAATTCGGCATGTCCAAAGATGATGTTTTCCCACATAAACCTATCCATCTTTATTGTTGTTTTTGTTGAGTTTTTTTCAGTTGCGCCTGACTCTTTGTGACTTCATTTGGGGTTTTCTTGGCAAAGATACTGGAGCGGTTTGCCATTTCCTTTTCCAGCTTATTTCACAGATGAGGAAACTGAGGCAAACAGAGTTAAGAGACTTGACCAGGGTCACATTGCTAGTAAGTGTCTGAGGCCAGATCAAACTCAAGACTTCTGACTCCAGGCCTGGCATTGTATCCTTTGCATCACCTAGCTACCCTGTGTAGGACTTTAGAACTATTTAGAAGAGATCTCAATAACTATGGTCTTCTTAGTCCCATTGGGGTTGCTGACTCACTGAGGTATGGTCAGCTTGATCCATTTTATTAACAGTTATATGCATCACTGTTAATAAACTGCTATCTTTCCTAGAAAACCTGCCTCAGTTTCCTTTGACCCATTTGTACTTCTATATTTTGGGGGATTTTATGTGGGATTTTGGGATGAAAGGCCAAATCCTCCAGATCCCTTAGCAGAACCCTTCCTTCTTTGAGCCTGGGGGACATTTGTTACCCAATGAGAGGGTTTCCTGCTAGGGAACTGTGGCTGTGAACTGACTTTTTCCCTGAAACCCCAGATCTTCTCCAGGCAAAGAGGTAAGTATTCCATTTAAAATAATTTTGTGTTAAAAGTTAGAGCTTTGTGTATACATATGAAGACAATTTGAAAATTTATGCCTGGGTATGTTCCCTGTAGACCATCCTGTGAAGGAAATTTAGATTGGGAAATTAATCTATTATCCGCATTAAGGAATTTTATAATTTGGGTTTCTTTTCCCCCTCAAGGAGGACCCCCCAACTTGGGGATAATCAGAGCATGTGCACCATTTTCAGCCTTCCCCCAAGCCCGAAGAATCAAGAAAGTCCTCTATTTCTAGCTGGAGAGTGACACCACGTGCCATCATCTGTGTTCTTCAAAGCTGGGAAATTGAGGGGACCTCGTCTTCCCCTAGCCGGGTTGGGAAAAATCTAAAATATAGAGCAAATTGATTTATATCCCACTATTGGTGTAAAAGAGATTTTTCTTTTTACGTGTATGAGTGAGTGTTTGTGTAAGAATGTGGATAAAACAAGCTGCTTTTTCCCTCTTGGCCTAATCAGCCTGGAGGGTGTGGTGATAGCAGTATGCATGTTTTTGAACTTATCAGTGGAGCTCAATGACAATGCCCTTTTAAATCACTCTAGGAGAGAGAAATGGTCTCCAGGTTTTATCCTGAGACTGTCTTCCATTAGTTTATAAGCTGGGTGTGGGAAACAGGACAGGACTCTTTGGCGGCCCCACCTATACTGGGCAAGTATGGCACTCTGAACCCAGTTGTACAAAGCAAGAGTCAGTGGGGGAATTCAGTGTTCTCTCAGGAAGTTTCATTTCTATTAAAAGCACCAACATAACTTGTAGGTTTTTCCTTAGCATTAAATGATCACTAATTCTAGTGCTAAAAAACTGGCATCCAGTAAGAAAGAGATAGGACTGCTGAACCCTGAGTAGATTAATAAACTGAGCACCAGGCCTGTGGCAAGATCTTGTAAATGAATTTAAATCATATGTTGACATCTTCCCTCTTCAAGAAGCCATTGGTCATGATTGAAGGGGCAATGCAGTTTTCATTGGGCAACACCAGCCTTTAGTGCAGCGGCCACTTGGCCCAGTAACGTTCCAAGATTTGATGAGAACCCTATTGTAGATAACTTTCAAATCATATTTAAGGTTTACAATCCTACTTTGGCAGATGTAATTTTTTTTTGTTTTTGTTTTGTTTTATTTTGCAAGGGTTAAATGACTTGTCCAGGGTAACATAGACAGTAAGTGTCAAGTGTCTGAGGTAGGATTTGAACTCAGGTTCTCCTGACTCCAGGGCCCATGCTCTATCCACAGTGCCACCTAGTTGCTCCAGATCTAACTTTGAACGATGACTGTTGTTCATGGGAGAGAGATAAGCCATCATAAGAGGAACAAATAGGTTGGCTTCTGTAGAGGGGAAGTATTCTGACCCTAAGAGTCTCCCCATTTGGCCTTTACAAGATCCACATTGGAATCCTAGTGATCTAGAGGATTACATTAGATTATAGCAGACCAATCAATCTTTGCTTCAGGGTACAAACAGCATGTCCAGAGAAGTGGAATAAGTTCCAGGAGACAGTCCAAGAGGAAGATGAGAATCCTAATCATTTTTTGAGAGGCTATTTAAAAGTGCTAAAACTGTGAGATTAGACCCCATGATGAAGATGAATGTACTATTAACGTATACGTTGTTTATCAATCATTGCCTGAAATAAAACATTTCTATAAAGAATACCTTGCATGGCATGAGATGCCTGTAAGTCAGTTTGAGGGCATTACCCTATTTGGTTATGCAGGGAGAGAGAAAGTCAAGAAAAGAGATGTACAGGAAAAGAAGAAAGAGCAAACTGTCATTGCTGCAGTGCAGGAAGCTCCAGTCCAAACCATTTTCACTTTTTTTTTTTTCTGATGCTCTTGCATGTAGCATCAGGGACTAACTCCAAATCTTGGGTCTTATCTGAATGTTTTTCTGTAGGAAAAAGGGCCATGTTGCCATATAGTATAGAAAGAAAAGAAAGAATTTCAGGAATGAAAGGTAGAATGGATATTCAGGTTCTCACTTTGAGTGAGGTAATGCCTATTCAGTGAGTAGACCTCTTTAAGAAGTGAGTCAAGGGATGGCTCCTTTAATCTCCCCCAAAAAAGCCAACCTGGGAGAGGAAGACCCTCAGGGTTACTGGCTAAAAGAGAAGCAGTTACTCTTTAGTATTGACATTCACTCTGTGCTAAGAGGGCAGGGACCTATTGTTGTCCAGTCTATGAGATCCAGAGTGAATTGGGTTTAAGACTTGGTCTTTGGAAAGAAATCTAGCCAGTAAACCCTAAGTTAATGAGGCAGCTTCCAGCCAACAAAATGTACCTTCTTTTGGGAAGAGCTGTTGTGTTTGTCCTTTGTTCTTATTCTCGAAGAGGACTGTGACATCAAGATGATGGCATGACTTGCATTTGATTTTGATTTGAGTGAGGGAGGACTATGCAAGGTCACCAGCCAGAAGAACAACAATACATGCAAGGGAAGGGGAAAGGGAAGGACTGTGGATCTCCAAGGAGACTTTTTTGTCTTCTCAGAACATGAGATCTTAACCCAAGTTATACATATTCTCCCCAAAACAGTGAACCCAAGGTTACCCTTAAGATTGGGAACTCATTCACTAGATACTGGAGCCTCTAATAAGTTAGCCCAATTTCATGGATCCCCTTTCTGTGATACCTTCCTTCCTCCTTATCCCTCTGTAAACCTATTGGGACAAGATCTCTTACGTAAACTAGGGGCTATTATTCCCTGCTTTCCCAATGCTACTTTGTCCCTGCAGTTGCCCACCAAATATCTGACATCAGGGCGATGTGTCTAAAAAACTGCAAAAGTAAGTTTTTGTTCTTTAAGGTACACTGTGATCAAGTTTTCTCTGTATTGGCCTTGAAAGCAATCAGTTTAGAATGTCAGCAAATAACGTTTACAATTGTATGTTGTCGTTGTAAAATCTATTTGTTTAAACAATGTTAAGATTGGAAAATGCAACTCTCTTGATTTGGAAATTACAGAACATTAACTCCCTACATATTCTGAAAAGTGAAAAGTAAGTAGACAGAAAAGAAGAGTAAGTACAATTTTGTTTTAAAAAAAAGTTTTGAATTGACTTTTATAAATGATATAACAGACCTTAATTGTTATTTAAGTAGACCAGACTTTTAAAAGCTTTTAACTAGGGCTGAGAGAATTAACAGGAGTGTCAGCCACTGCAGGCCTCCTCCCTTTAAAGGGTATGTTACTAAGAACATTTCAATAGATTTTTGGTGGGGTTTTGTCCTGTAAACTTCTTTATATATTTGGACTAGGAGTGGGAGGTACAGGTCTATATCTTTCTCTCTTTCTGGGAGAGTGGGAGAGATATATGAGATGTTTTCATCTCTTAAAGAATACCAGAATTGTAATTTATCAAGCAATAATTCAACAGAGTTTAGTTGTTATAGGTTAATAAAAAAAGTCACCAGAGTTGAAGCAAACCGTACAGCTTAGGAAGTAAAAGTAAAAGTAGGCCATTGGTTTTGACAACTTTTTATGCTAACTGAGAAATATAGTTCTGCATATAGTCTGAAATATTATAGAAATATAGACTTCAGAAGTTGAGCAGGTAAAAGAAAGTTTTGAAAAAGAATATGGAGGACTTGGTGACTGAACTCGGGCTAAGATGGCCTGGGATGGAAGCGCAGCTGCTGCAGTAGTAGCAGCATTGTCTCAACCTTCTTGCCCTCTGCAACCCCGGGAGCCCTCTCGCCTCCTGCCATTATGCTGTTCTCCAATTGCCACGACATCCTGAAGTCCCACTTCCCCAGGATATTCCAGGAGGAATATCCCGACCTCTCCTCCCACAACAACCACATGACTAAGGTGCTGATGCCTGAGCTCTATGAAAAACTCTGGGATAAGGCTACGTCAAGCAACTTCACCCTGGATGATGTCATCCTGACTGGTGTGGATAACCCAGCGCACCCATGATTGTGGCTGGAGATGAAGAGAGCTACGAAATGTTCAAGGAACTCTTTGATCTCATTATTGAGGACTGACATGGAGGCTACAAGCCATCTGATGAGCATAAGACTGATTTTCACCCTGACAATCTGAAGGGTGGTGATGACTTGGATCCAAACTATGTGCTGAGTTCCCACGTTCAAACTGGCTGGAGCATCCTAGGATTCCACCTGCCCCCTCATTGTAGCTGGTGTGAATGCCGCACCATAGAGAAGCTGTCTGTGGAAGCTCTGGCCAGCCTGGAAGGTGACCTAAATGGGAAGTACTCTGCTTTGAAGAACATGACAGACCAGGAGCAGCAGCAGCTGATGGATGACCACTTCCTCTTCGACAAGCCTGTCTCCCCATTCCTCTTAGCTTCTGGCATGACCCGAGATTGGCCCGATGGCAGGG
This sequence comes from Potorous gilbertii, assembly GCA_028658325.1. Classification (NCBI taxonomy): domain Eukaryota; kingdom Metazoa; phylum Chordata; class Mammalia; order Diprotodontia; family Potoroidae; genus Potorous; species Potorous gilbertii. Next base: position 20,147,038 of record CM053774.1, read on the forward strand.
GCATTTGGCACAATGACAACAAGACCTTTCTGGTATGGATCAGTGAGGAAGATCAACTGAGGCTCGTCTCCATGGAGAAGGGAGGTAACATAAAGGCGGTGTTCACACGTTTTTGCACAGGGATTACCGAGACCGAAACCCTTTTTAAGACCAAGACCTACAAGTTCATGTGGAATCCTCACCTGGTCTACATTCTGACATGCCGCTCCAACCTGGGTGCAGGCCTACATGCAGGTGTCCACATCAAACTTCCCCACCTGGGCAAGCCTGAGAAGTTGGGTGAGGTGCTGAAGAAACTGAGGGTGCAGAGGAGGAGGACGGGGATGTGGGCACAGCAGCTGTGGGTGGTGTTTTTGACATCTCCAAAGCTGACTGACTGGGCTTCTCAGAGGTGGAGCTGGTGCAGATGGTGGTGGATGGTGTGAAGTTGTTTATTAAGATGGAGAAGCATTTGGAGCAGGGCCAGCCCACTGATGACCTTATGCCAGCCCAGAAATAAGCAGTTGGCACCCTGAATTCTGTGCCTCCTAATTTATTGGGTGAATGAATAACCACTATTCTTCCTGCCTGTGGCACCCTAGGGGCTCTGGAAGCAGCCTACCTAACCATGCTGTAGAGAAATAGAGTTTTATTTTTGGTGATTGAGATGTTGCTGAATGCTGAAATAATAAACCATTGCTCTATCTTAACCCAGGTCTAAGGGCAAACAAACAAAAAAAGAATATGAAGAAAATAACAGGTTTAGGGAGAGGTTCTTTGATGTACTTGAAATAAGTAGGAGGAGGGGAAAGTGAAGCTGCATCATCCCTATCTCTAGCTGTTTTGTCTCATTTTACCAATCTATGAAGTGGTAGTGTCTTCTTCAGTACTGTTAGGAAAACCAAATGATATAGTGTTTGGGAAGTGTGCCTATCATAAATATGATAATTCATTGTATTAGAAATATTGTTAGAAAAGTAACCTCTTTTGATTCTCTCAAGTTCTAGATTCACTCTTTAAAAGACTAATGTAAATATCTCTGAAAACTATTTAGAAGTATAAAAGATAATGGTGATAGTTGTCTGTGAACTTGGCATAGCAAAGATCCCTTAAACTATCCTAATCTTTGAAAAACTGTCCTGAGGTGTTACCAATCCTGTTAACAATTTAAGTATGGTGATGTAATTTTAGTTGAGAACTAAAAGTTAGAAAGAAGAAAGATTAAATTCATATCCCTACCCATTATATCACATGGCCATAAGAGTTTTGAAACCTTAATTGCTTAGCCTGCTACAAATGAAGTTAGATAAACACCTGGTTGTTGTGCCCTGGGGCAGCTAGGTAGCACAGTGGATGGGGCACTGGGGTTGGAATCAGGAACTCATCTTCAGAGTTCATATCTGGTCTCAGACACTTACTAGTTGTGTGACCCAGTTCTTCATCTATAAAATGAGCTGGAGAAGGAAATCACAAACCACTCCAGTATCTTTAGCAAGAAAACTCCATATTGGGTTGCAAAGAGTTGGGCATGACTGAAAACAACTGCACAACAAAAAAGTTGTGCTCACCCAACTTTTAGGGTAAGAGTGTGCTCTTATTGGTAGAGTGCTTAACACTGGGCCTTGCCCATATCATATCTCAAATACTATATAAATGTTGGTTATCATGATTCTTTGTGCTCCCTTCCGTTTTAGATATGACTATTATATAATATCTTGAGTGTTTGCTTATATTGTACAAATTGGGAATCATTGTGTTAACTTTCTTTGTGTTTCATGAAAATTCTCAAGTATTGAAGCCTGAGGAAAAAGGGCCATGCCCTGTTAAAATTTTACCTGACTCTTTAAAGCTCTTTTGCCTGGGCCAAAAAACAAAACAAAACAAAAACACCACTCTACTACTGCTACTATATTATCACTAAGAATATTAGAGTGAAAAATTTTGACAGCATTGACTTATAATATTTAACCTATTTTGAGCTAACTTAATCATAATAGTTCTGAATCTAAACTGGTTTTATATGTATTTCCCGGTACTGTTAATATAAAATTAATAGCATTCTTATATTGTGAAACTTGGTAACACCAACACTGTGAGAAAAAAAAATCACTTTTCTTGTAATCCAGATACTATTAGATTATAAATTCAACTGTTAGAGTTGTCTGAAAGCTACTAACTATTTCATTAGTTCTGTTTTATTTCATTAGTGCTAAAGTAATGGTTTCAGAAATTTCTTCTTTCTTTGATATATTTGAAAATTGCTATTTGGGCATAGTTATGTTTTTATTAGCTCTGCTGATGATATGGTATTAGATTCTGTAATAGTTAAATCAGAGAACTGCAAGATCTCAGAGGTGGAAAAATGAGCTTCACACCAGCAAGAATGGGAAAGTTTGTAAATTAGCTTATATTGAGAAAGTAAATTTCAGACAAAGAACTGGAAATTGCAGGGATGCCTACACATTCAATATGTTCTCTGTGGTGAATCCTTACACTGTGGGTTGAATATTTTTATGAATGCTGAAATATTCTAGCAAGTTTTGGATGAA
>CM053774.1:20150065-20172615 GCA_028658325.1 Potorous gilbertii
TTTCAAGAATTTCTTTACAAAAGAGACCTCTCCCCATCCTCTGTTACATACTCAAGATGAGGGGAGAAATGAGTTTTGCATTTGTCTTAGCAATTACCCAATAACCCCTAAGTTTTCTCCTATCATTTCATTACCTTTCCACCAGGAATAAGTAAGAAAGAATATTTAGTGAATCCAATGAAACAGAAAATGCAAAGAGAAAGAACTAAGTTAAAACACCTGGAAGAACAAAGGGCCGTGAACACTGCATGGCTGACATCGCCAATACCAAGGTCACAGTGAAAGGGCTTCAAGAATCCAAATAATCTTCTTTCCATCCCCTTAGTAATCAAGAAACAGCTAAATTCAATCATATTTCTCAAATATAGGCAATTTCGGAAGATCCTTCTATGAATCAATTAGAGGTGAGAGAGTAAAGAAGAAATAGGGAGGAAGGGGAAAGGAAAGGGAAAAGAGACACTCAGGGCTGATGCTGCTCCTGGTGCTGAAGTCACACGAGAAAGTAGTTAAAGAGAAACCATTCTCAACGAAGAGTTTAGCCAATTACTATAAACCAGTTTTAGCAATAAGACAACTAAAAAGTCCATACAATCTTGGGTTGTCCATACCTGACCAGTCTGATTGTCCACTCCTGAAAAATCATTGGATAGCCCCAAGGAAGTTAAAAAGAATTGTTCTTGCAGTTTGGAATCTATCTGAGCTAGCTGCTCACGCTCTATATGTGCTGCAGACATATATCCTTTTTCTGGTATGAGCCAGGCAGACCCACCATCCTAAAAGGGAAGCAAGGGCAAAGTTGCTAGGATATTCACACAAAGCTATAATTTCCTGGAGTTTAACCACGGAAGTTTAGATTGGTCAGGAGTTACCTAATACCCTAAACCTCTAATGAAAAAGAAGCTGACCTGTAAAACAGAATACCACAATGAACAACCAAGTATCTAACTGAAGAATGGTAAACACAATACATTTTCACTAAATTTGAAAAAATTAAAAGAATCTTCCAATTTCTACTACCACAAATCCCTCATATTTGATTCCTCCTCTCTATTCCTGCTTGCCAACACTGTAAAGTCCTCTTTCTTCATTAGAAAACCTATCATAGCCTCCTAATCAATAATCCTGCTTCCAATCTGTACCCTCTCCCAAAGTATACTGCTTTCCTAAGTAATCTTCCTAATGCAGTACAATGAACAACTTACTTCTCTATTCAAAATGGTCACCGGTTCCCCTTTATCTACAAATAAGTATAAACTCCTGTCTGTGGCATCCAATGCCTTCCACAATCTGAAATCTGGACAGTCTCTTTTTTTATAAACTGAGGAAGTCATGATAATCTTTTACAGAGAGCTACAATTTGAAAAACTACTGTACTCCCACAAATGTTTTAAAATTTGGCCAAACTTTATCATTAAGTAAATCACTCTCAAGGAATAAAGTAGGTACTTTAAAAGCTTAATTAAAAAGAGAAACTGGGCCTGTGATTTCATTGACAAAAGGAATGCTTAATAAAGAAATTTTGCCAATGCAGAATTTCTTTACAACTGAAAATCTTAGAAAGTTAAGAGCACTGAGAGGCTAAGGATCCACTTTGAAGTAAAATCTGACTTGCCCTGAATCACAACTAATATGTGTCAAAGGCAAGACTTAAACCCAGGTATACTTGGCTTCAAAGCCAGCTAGGTATTCCTCAGGCCATACTGCCTCTTATAGATTAATTAGCTATTCAACCAAATCTAATAAATATATATTAAACACCTACTATGCGCAGAGGCATGACACTGCATGCTGGAGATACAAAGACGAAAAATGACCCAGACTCTGTCCTCAAGGTACTTACAGTCTACTGGGGGAAATACCAGCTAGGGTATGACAGAGTTGAAGGAAAGATTCAATGCTGTAGAAAAACCTGAGGAGGGGGAAGAGGTCACTTTAAGGAAAGATTTTACCTCAGCTTGGTCTTTGGCAGAAGTAAAGATTTTAAGAAGCAGGGATGAGGAAAAAAATGATAGTTCAAGGGAATAGTTTGAAAAAATGCAAAGGGAAAAGAATAAACATTTATTAAGTATTTTATAAATCTTATCTCATTTGATCCTCACAACAACCCTACAGTGTAGGTGCTATTATTATGCCTATTTTTACAGTTGAGGAAACTGAGGCAGACAGAAGTTAAGTGACTTTCCCAAAATCATACAGCTAGTATGTGGACAAGATCAAGGGAAAGTCTGTCATTTGTCTAGAATATAGAATAAATGAAGATACATAATATAAACTAGGTGGGCATGATTTATTACTTAAATCCAATATTTAATTCAAAGTTCAAAACAATCCCAGAAGCTAAGTCACTGGGAAAGTATGCATGATTTATTAACAGTATCTGAGTTTTAACTCATATGCCATTGGAACACAGCACCTGAGTAGCAACAGACCTCAAAAATATTCTAATGTGAAAAAAGTCAGATACATATATAAAAGTGGTACAGGATTCATTTACAGTAACATATAATTCTAAAAAGTTATATAATAATTCAAAGATAAGTAGAATATTCCTAACTAGAAGTGGTATGAGCTAAAAGAAAAAACAAAGGGAGGAAACGTGATACAATGAAGAGTGCTGGACATGGTACAAAGGACCTGGGTTCAACTATTGGCTCTCCCACTTACTGCATATTTATTTATACGAAAGGCAAATCACTTTAGGTCTCTGGACTTTAAACTTCCCACCTGTAAAATGAAGGAGCTGAACTTCACGGCTTTTGAGGTCCCTGCCAGGGATAAATATATGATTCTGTGGTTCTAAGAAATATATGCAATTAATGACCAAAGGGAAATTGTCCAAGTATCAAATCTATGTCTGAACTGAATTCTCTTTTTTAGCCTAAACTGGCTTATTCAATGGTTTACAGAGATCTATAATGTAATGACCAACATCTTGGAGTTATACATCAATATCTCAATGATCAGTAACTCCATCAATGTGGGTATTCATTCCCCTGATGAAAATGACAGCCACTCTATGCCTTAGAAGAGTCTACTCGAGCTGCGTTGGCATCAGTTTTAAAATGTACAGCTAAATGAACAAATCTACAAGATACAAAGTATCAGTATCCACATACCTCAGTATTTGGAAGTATATCTTCTCCATCATCTATGTCCTTTAATAATTCAATCAATCTTCGTTTTTCTTTATCCATCATGAAGACTATACTTTTTGAGTCCTTGGCCAGCTGCAGAATTTATGAACAGAATACTTATAATTCCAAAAACCAAAAATTGGTTATCAAGCTCTCCCACCTCTATCTTTCAAAGCCCCATCATTATGATCAAATATTCTCTAGTTAGGACACACTTTGTACAAAGTTAATGGCATTGGCCCATTTCCCAGCTGTAGCCATTACAAGCCATCCCTTCTTACTTAGTAGCTTTAGAAAATAAAAGCTTTTAAAATAGAAACATTGAATACAAAATCTGCTTCTTACATATTGCTGCTAGATATCTGAAGGTAAGGGGAGATCTTTTCATCGTAGCTCCTTGTTACAAAATGGCAGTTCTTTCACCCAGACCTACCAGCCACCAATTTCATTAAACTGGGTGTGTTCTGATACTGTTTACAAAGAATTCAGACAAGCAAAAGGAGAGATAGAACTGGGGGATGAGAGCTGGATTGGTTCGCCAGGACATCACAGAGTCAAGGAATTGTTCTCTTCTGCTCCTTCCTATAAAAACTGATCGCTACTGTGCAGTCCCCTGGCAGGGCTAGAGGCCAAGGCCATGCCAGGAGACTGTAAGAGACCAGAGGATCATTCCTAAGACTCTTCCCCCATTTTTCATTCCTGCCTCTGAGTTGGTAGGGACAGGAATTCATCAACCAAAAAGCCTCAGTAAGATACTATTGACTTCCTCCACACAAAGAGGAAAGAAGCTGAACAGGGGTAAACATCCTGTTACCACAGTCAAAAGCATCTGGCATTGCCTACTATTATTTCCAGTGAGCTGGATCCCTTTTCCCCAGCTCCCCCAAAACTGTTAATCTTATTGTCATATAAATGAAGTTAGCAACCACAAATCTTTGTTTTATGTTTAATGCTATTTACTGTTACAAGGGCTAGAGAGAGGATGAGTCTGAAACACAACCTGTTTCCCTCTACGGCCTAACCCCCAGTGGAGGTCTACATCAGTGCCCACGTAAAGATTTCTTCCCCCAGATTTCACTGTGCCTGGGGTCAGTCTGCTAGAATTTTCTTTACCCTGCCTGAGGTAAGAAGGAAGAGAAATAATGACCCCAGACAGTAATTAACAACCAGAAGTGAGTAATATTCCCCTAGATAAGGGATATCAGCAAGTCAAAGCCTAACGTCAAGAGGGAGGAAAAGAAGCTCACTCCCACAAGCACCATAGATTCTGCCTGGATTCCTTCACTCCCAGGCCTCCCTCCTATAACTATCTTTCCTTTTTGGTCTTCTTCGGCAATGAAGGACATACATACGTTCCCTTCATCAGTATTTAATTTATTTTATACCTTTATTAATTACCACTATTAAATTGTGAGCTCCTTGAGGGCACAGACTGTCTTTTGTCTCCTTCTATGCTCAGTGCATAGCACAATGCCTGGCACAAAGTGTTTAATAAATGCTTATTGATTGATTGATTATGGATGCTAATTTATAGTTAAAGGTACTTTTATATACTCTCATGTTTATCCTCATAATAATCCGGTGATGTATGTAACACAATTATTTTCATTTTAGAACTAAGGAGATTTTGGATCATAGAAGTCAGATGTTTAGATAGTGCCTGGCACACAGCTGTTACTTAATAAATATTTGATTGATTAAGTGGCTTTTTCAAGTCTGGTAGATTATTAGATCTAGGACTCTAACCCTGTTTCTAAGGCACCAATGGAGTTTCTAATCACTACCTATGGGGTATATATGCAGTATGTGACCAAGCTTTCAAATTTTAAGAATGTCACAAGATTTTCAGGTTTTAGAGCTAGATGGAGTATCAGAGGTACCAAAGCAGCATATTTTACATGTGTTCAATTAACTTTATTTTGATTGGGAAAAAAAGGAAAGCCAAGATATTGCTCAAGTGATGAATCAGATTTTCAACCCTACTTGATGAAATAAATTTCAATACTCTATTACAAAATATTCTACATCTACTTGTTTACAAATTATAAAACATTATCAGAGAGTATCATTTGACAGCAGTCTGTAAACCACTCAATTTTTAAAAACTAACTTCATTCCAAATCTGAGACTTTTACAAATTTAAAATTCATACCTCTATATTTCTCTTAATGAAATCCTGACTTTTTTTACCCTTGAGCTCACCAAAGTTGTCTCTCTGTGGCTTCCTTTCTGGTTTGACCAATGATTTATTACTTTCACTTTGATATACAGACTCTGATATAAAAGAAACACAAGTTTTCAATTAATGTCATTTAAAAATTCTATGTCAAATATCTACTATCATAAATAGATAAATCTTAAGAGATTATTATTACATGAACTTTCAACCTTTTAAAAATGAGACATTTGATATAACTTTCAAAGAAATTCTTGGTAAAACACTTTTGATTTTTTTCTGCACTAGAGTTGAAACTTCTAATGAAGAAAGGAGTTCTCTATCGTGTGGACAATGTAAATCTGCTACACACAATTTTTGCCTAAGACAAATTTAAGTATTGGCCCTGATGGTGACTGGAACTCTAAATAGAATTTTTGCTTAAGCTACGACTATAGGCATCAAAGATGATAGATCTTTGTAAGCAACCAATAGATATAAAGTGGAGAAATTTGTTTTAGGAATGAGCTGCTGGACAAAGGTGAGGTAAGACTGCTCAGAGGGCAATTAAGTACCACTATTTAACAACCATAACCATCACCATCACCTACACACACACATATAAAAGCTAATAACTCAGACTTTTGTCTTATCACTAGATCTGATGTTTCCAGTTTACTTTTACTGGAAAAAGCTAAAGACACATTTTCTAGATTTAAATTCCATTTCACAGGAATACTCTTGGTAAAAAGTTGCAACAACTCTTTCAAGGTTGCGCTCTCAGATTTTTAGTTTCATTTCCCTGTTTATCAGGGAACTTGAGTAAATCTTCCTTTTCAGTCTCTAATCAGTAAAATTATAATACCAGAGAAATCACTCTTGGGTGTACTAGGATATCCTTTGTTTAAACTTCCTACATCACACTTCCTGAATTCAACTGACCATCCTGAGAGCCAAATAAATCTTTCATTCAATTTGACCCCGAAACTTCCTCATAAAGGGTCCCTCTTGAAGGGCAAAAGGAGTCAACCGTGTTCAGATCATATAAAAGTACATTAAATTGCAAAGACTTCATATCTTGAATAGTAATATCTAGAGAAAAATTGGTTAAAAATTGTTTTCATCTTAGAAAACATCCTGTGCTAGAAACATCAGGTCTTCATATTAGAATGAATGAAGCTGAAATATCACCAGTATTTTTTTAGCTAATTCTCGACATCAAAAATGAGTGTCTGATCATTTGAGGAAAATGCTTGAATCAGCAACCAACCCTCTCTGGGGAATGATTAAATATTTATATTTTATTTCTTTGCAAACCTTCTATAAGAAGATTATTTGTGGAGTTACTAGATTCCGAGTAAATTAAAGTTGTGATGCCTAACAGTTTGGAATTTGTTTTATCTTGACTCCCTTTAGTAACACGATCTATTTGCTTTTGAGAGAGGAAGAATAACCATTAATGATGGAGAATGCGTACACTGTATTGGTTATGATTTAAGTTATATACGCATTTTTAAATGAAATATAGTATTTTCATTTCATTGAAACTGTCATATGATATAAATGAATACAACTTTAAAAGACTTCAAATAAGACTCAATTATACAAGTCTACATTTTTAGTCAATCATGGCTAAAATATATTGTCAATGGGCATGATCCCATAAATCAAACAAACCTTGCCTGGCTTGCTCAATGCAGTTTTCATATTCTTCAGGAGGAATTTGTGTGTGAAACACTGAAACGAAGGGTTCCTCTTGTTCCAGGTGAAAAGAATCTATTAATTAAAAGTCAGTCAATCAGTACAGGTAACATAGAGAAAATTATCTATGCCCACACAGTAGTCATAAAAATATCAGCATCTGCCTTCTCATTGAAACCCCTCAATCCCCTCCTTACACATAAATTTCTTAAGTTCATGTCAGCTCAACTGAAAACAGAGAATATTAACAATCTGATGTTATGTGCATGGGTTCATGAGAACACAAATCATAGAAAGGAAAGGAAAGCAAAGCAAAGCAACTTCAAGTACCCAGGCCAACAAGCCCCATCATCAGGATCCTAAGTTCTTAAAATATGTCCAAGGGTATACTATACTACAATATTATATTCATTCACCAAAGCAAAATGTATAAAAAATACATTCCCCATGACATGAGGAACATGCAACATTTACTGGGCATAGTGTCCTTTTTTCATTTTAGCTCCCCAAGAATGAGCAACTATGTTAGTTTTCAGAAAACATGCTTAATCACGAAGACAGGCGTATGCTTGGGAGCATATGAAGACAAATTATTTTGACAATGAAATTTAAGAGAGATCCTAAATAATTGATCCTTAATTTGTTGATTGTGTTATCAGTCATTTACCCTATTTACCTCTGTTTCCTCATCTATAAAATGAGCTGGAGAAGGAAATAGCAAACCATTCCAGTATCTTTGACAATATTGTTATTACTGTGTATGATGTTCTTCTGACTCTACTTACTTCACTTTACATGAGTTCATATAAGCCTTATCAGGTTTTTCTGAAACCATCCTGCTCATCATTTCTTATGTGTTAAGTCGTTTCAATTCTGTCTTTATATTCACAATCCCTGGCACAAAAAGGTTTAGTATTAAATAAATGCCTGGTGAATGAATGAATGAATGGTCTACCAAGGTAGAAAAAGTTCCCATACTGATGAAGTAATGAGTCTTTGAAATACTGACAATTATAGATATTTAAATATATATTCAAGATCAAAAAATAAGAAAAAAATATGCCAAATGAAACAAATAACAGAAGTTAAATTTGTGTCTATAAACTTTTGTTACTTAAGGGTTATTAACTCCAATTTCCAAAGTGAATGTTATTGACTGCTTAGCAGTTTCCATGTGTTTTCGCGACCAAAAAGTTGTCATTTTTACTGAGCATTTAACAAGAATTTCTTGCTGCTGCTGTTAACTTTAACTACACAGCTGTAGTCACTGTGAACACTTTTCTTTTGGTCTAGCTTTCTTCGAGCTGCATAATTTGATAGACATCTTCCCTGAATTCTTCACGAGGGTACTCTGGGTCAGCCGCCAAGCTGCCTGCACTTCTCTCTGGTCCTCAGGGAAGCAAGCTGTCACTCTCCCAGCTGGTTCTTTCCCTGTCTTATCTGTCTAGAGGCAGGGTTAGCATTTCCACCAATCAATTTAGTGGCTTACTCCCTTCCCCATTAAAGGATCATAGAGTTAGAAGGAACTTTAGGAGTCACCTAATCCAACTTTTATTTTATAGAAGAGGAAAACAGTTCCTAAGTGACCATGTAACTTGCCCATGTTTGCCCAAGGTACTTAGGGGACATAGCTATCTTCAAATGTATATCAAAGGAAATTTTGTAGCACATTCCTTGATGGCAAAACCAGGAATGATGAATGGAATCAATGATGTAAATTCAGGCTTCATATAAAGAAAAATTCCTGTAATTTCAGTCAATTAATCAAGTATTTATAGTCACTACTACATTCCAGCACTGTACTAGGCACCAGAGATACAAAAACACACAGTATTTGCCCTCAAGAAGCTTATATTACATCAGGAAGACAACACATGCACATGTAAGTATACACAAAAGTGGAGAAGGAAATGGCAAATCACTCCAGTATCTTTGCCAAGAAAACCCATTGGGAAGGACTGTCCACAAGGTCCATAGAGTTGGACATGACTGAAGAACAAATATACAAAATAAATATCTGGTAAATACAAGGTCATTAGGCAAGGAGGGCACTAGCAGATGGGAAAAAGAAGAAAAACTTTGTGTAGAAGCTGGTGCTTGAGTTGAGTGTTGGAGCAAAGAAAGGATTCAATGATGAGCAGGTGAGAAGGAATTATATTCTAGGAAGGGGATTGCCAGTGCAAAGGCCCAGGAAAAAGAGACATAAAGCTTTATCTGAGGAACAGAGAGAAGACCAGTTTTCCTGGAAGACAAGGTGCAGGATATAAAATAATATATGATGAAATTGGAAAGATAGGTTGGGTCCATGTGGTAAAGAGCTTTAAAAGATGGAAGAGCTTACATTTTGTCCTAGAGGCAATGGGGAATTACTGTAGTTTACTGGATAGAGTGACATGGTCATATTTGTACTTAAGGAAAATGACTTTTACAATTATGTGAAAGATAGACTGGAGTAGGAAGATATTTTAGCCAGGGAGACCAATCTGGAGACCTTCACCATGGTCCAGATAAGAGGTGGTGAGAGTGTGAATTATGATGACTGTGCACAGTGAGAAGGCAATGGATAGATGGGAAAAATATTGTGGAGAGAGGAAATGGCAAGATTTTGCAAATAACTACACATATACATTGAGGGTAACAGTGAGTTAGAATCCTGAAACCCTGGAAGAATAGAGGTACCTTCAAAAGGAAGAGGAAAGTTTGAAAGGGAGGTGAATTTCGGGGAAAAATATAATGAGTTCTGTTTTGAACATGGTAAACTTGAGATGTCCGTAGGAAATTCCAAATGAAAACATCCAGTAGGTAATTGAGGACATAGTCCTAGATCTCAGCAGAATTAGGCTAGATATGTAAATCTGTCAGTCATCTTCATAGATTAATATATATGTATATATGTATGTATGTGTGTGTATTTTTGATGGAATATAAATATAAAACCAATGAGAGCTAATAGGGTCATTAACAGAGAGGCCAAGACAGAGTCTTGGCTAATACCACAATTATGGATGTGATATGAGTGATGAGCCAACAGAGCAGGCTAAGGAGTGGTCAGACAGACAGCAGGACTCTCACTCAAACACTAGTGGACCATTTGTTGAGTATTATGGTAGTGACTGCATTTCAGACGTGCACGGCATGGTTTCTAAAGCTCTTTCCAACTCTAAAAGATTATTTGATTCTTTGATCTGGGAATTCTGTGGATACAAAAAAGCATGGAAAGACTTCTTCTTGTTGTTTTTCCTTTTTCTGAAGAGGACCAATGACATTACAGGTGACTTTCAAGTGAACTGGATTTACGTGAGGCAGAGTTGCACAAAGCCATCAACCTCACTCTCTCTTCCAGAAGTCCAGTGACAAGATAAAGTTAGGACAAGTGGAGATGGTCCATGATGCAGTGGATGACCTTGGCATCTTCAATGTCTGACCAAGCTCTAAGCCATCCACAGTGACTGCTTCAAATTGTTCTCATCTACCCATTCTTCCAGGGGAAGTCTCCACATACCTGGAGTGGAAATTCCCCTAACTCCTCACAGATGGCTTTGAGGCTTGTTGATTACCTTCAACTTGGTTTAGCCTGAGATGATTTTACCAGGGTATGGCTGATGTATATGCTATAGCTTCTTGGAGCCACAAGTGAGAGTTGGGTGAAAAGTGGACGCTAAACATGGATGATCAGTGCTAAAAAGGGGGCTCAGTAAGCCCTCATACCAGAGGTGCCAGTCCTCCCTGAACACTCCATTAAGCAATGTAAAGGAAGTCAAACCAAGAAAACAATATTCACAATAACTACAAGGAAAAAAAGAAAGAACTTAAACCACAAAACAAGAGAAACTGAATGATATAAGTTTATATTAATGAAGATTGTTTCCAAAGAAGAGATATGAGAAGACATCTTTTCCTGCACCTTTGCAACACTAGCTCTGGCTCTCCTTGGTTGGCCAACAGTAGGTCCCAGGTCAAGCCCCACTTGGTCATTGCTTGGGCCCTGATTGGCTCAGAGTGAATGTAAATAGCTACTGTTTGTGTTTTGGCCAGAAACCCTGAAGATCTTCCCCTCCAAGATTGATTTTTTTGCTTTTGACTAGGTAAAAAAGGCCTTTCTGTGCCTTAATACTTACCTAGGCTTAATCACAGAAAGGGCCTTGCCTCAGTCAAACTGAGACCTGTTAAAGGCCTTAGCTTAAAAAGGTCAAGGTCTCCCCCTTCATCCAGGGCCATCTTCAGCCATCCTGATCTATCATGCCACCGAACCCAGATGGCTCTGGAGGAGAAAGAGAGGCTGGAGACTTTACACGGCCCAACCTCACTAATGTCATGGAACTCTTGAAAACGAAAGATAAACATGAACTGCAACACTGTTTATAACAAGAAACCTTTTCTGTATGTTGATATTTTGCTCATCTTTTTAAAAATTAGAGAAATATAATGGGAAATGTGGTTATGTAAAAGCAAAAGTTATCAATTAAATTTTATTTTTTTAAAATAAGGAGGGAAGGGATTAAAAATGAATTGGTTTTCATTAATGATGCTGATTTTTTTTTAATGTTCTCTATCCATCCCTGGGCTGAGGATAAGTACCATATTTTTCTAGCAGAAAAAAATGGATAGAATACTGTCTTTTTCTGTTTTTTAAATAGTTTGCATAGCATTGGAACTATTTGTTACTTAAATGTTTGAAAGAATCTTTATTCCCTAGTGTGGAGTATATTTGATTTTGTCAGGGGAGGGAGCATTATATTCATTAATAGTTTCTTTTTTATTATTTTTTTTAATGTTCTACAATCACTACCATAAAACTTAGATTTTTACCCCACCACATCTACCCGCCATGACTCCCCTCCTTCCCCAAGACAGTATAAAACTCTATACAGGATCTACATATACTTTCCTATTGAATACGTTTTCGCTATAGTCATGTTATGTAGATGAACCAAAATAAATGGAAGAAATCATATAACAAATCAAAACATAGTACGCAACACACACACACACACACACACACATACACACACACAAACATGATCTGCTACATTCTGCGAATGAATTCCATAGTTGTTTCTCTGAGTGTGGAAGGCATTTTGCCTTAGAAAACCATTGGGAATTTTTTTTTAAGTTCTTGCATTATTACAAAGTTCCAAGTCTACCAGCCAGTTTCTTTTTACCAACATCATTTTATTTATATTATCTTTTTCTTATTTTGTTAGTGATGATATTTTGTAATTTTGTAAGTGTGCCTCTATGTTTTTAGATTCAAGGTTTCTCCTGAGCATACGCCTGTGTGTTTTTAGTCATGACTTTATTTGCCTGACTTTGTGTAAGAAGTGTTTCTGTTTCTTGGGGAGCTCCAGGAACCTCAGCCTGATAAGAGGTACAATGAGGGCTGCCAATGTTGTGTTGAGGAAGGCTTCCAGTAGCCTACTGAGGAGGCATGGGGTGTCCAGGGGAGCATAACTTGGGTTCCATGAACTTAGAACTTTTAGTATTTTGATAACTATATTTCAATGTAATTGATTTCTACTGCAGTCCTATATACTTTCTTTTATGCATTAAAAACATTATTCTCACCAAAATACCAAAGAGGTCCATGATACTAAAGTGGTTAAGAGGCCCTGTTACAGGCAAAGAAAAGAAGTAAAAGGAAAACACCAGAGATTAAAAAGATAAAAATATAAAACTAAACTTATTGGTAAAGGGTAAGCATGCATTATTTTAGATTGCATTAATTTGTGGAGTGAACTAAAGTTAACTTTTCTATGAAGAAAGGGTTTCCTAAAAAACTTAACTAAATAAATCAGACTGATGTGGAATGATATTTTAAGCTAATGAAAAGGAAAAAATGCATTTAGGGGCTTTAGATCATTAATTTTCAGCATGAAAATGGTTTTTACTGATTACTAATGAGTCTTAGCTATTCATTAAAACAAGCCCAGTAGTGCAAAACTTGGCAATATTTTCTGCGTGTTTAATTTAATTGAATTGCTACATGGAAAGTAATTAAATTGTACTTTTGTTTCATTCTAAAAATCTGGTTTTCCATTAATTCACATTATCTGGTTCTCCATTAATTTCTTCACTCAGTCTGAATCAACAACATTTTACTATATGTAATACGAAATGAATGTATGCTTCTTTAGAAGATTTGACTTTAAGATGGTATGAATAAGTGTCTTTATTTTAAACTCTAAAGAAAAAGTATCTTGCAATAGAATTTAAGAAACTTTACTTTCAAAGATACTGCCAATCTGTGATGATATGAACAAATCTCAAGCTAGTTTGAGGCAGAGTGGTATTAGAGAGAAACTGTTAAAGTCAGAGGCCCATGACTCAAAATCTAGCCTATTTGCTGAAACTACCTCTACTATAGGCTATCTTATGACACTTAGAAAGTCACCTCTTTGGTACGCCACATACCCTAGAGGTCCATTCTTATGGATCTTTCCCCTTCCCTTCAGACCAAGAGTCAATGGAAATGCTTCCCCATAACATGAGAGTATATTTACTCCACCCTCTATGGGTATCTATGCTCCCTGGGCCTCAGTTTCCTTTTCTGTAAAATGAAGTAGTTTGAATAAATGATCTCCAAGAACTCTTTCAGTTCCATACAAAAATCCTAAGCCAGGATACAATATAATACAATACTATCTGGAGACCTCTGTTAAGCAGTCAGAGTCAATACAATTTTATGAACAAATTGCGGCAGGAGCAACAGCTGTTTTATATATTATGACCAGTTTCCCTTTAAGGGGTCAGGGAGGCCATTCTTGAGATTATCACTGAATCAGCTTCCTTCCCTGAAGTGTATAAGGCCCAGTCTATGGAAAATTGGTGCAGGAGATTGTAAAGAAGTTCCGCCTATGCCAGAGGAGTCATCTTCCCCAGCTGGAATGGTCACTTGCCTCAGCAAATTTAGAGATAAAGGGGAATAGCCTATTTTTAGCTAAATTGGTATCTTTTTAATTGAGCTGTTTCCTTTCTATCATGTCTGTCGTTATTCAGTCATTTTTCAGTCATGTCCAACTCTTCGTAACCCTATTTGGGGTTTTCTTGGCAAAGATACTGGAGTGATTTGCCATTTCCTTCTCTACCTCATTTTATAGATGAGGAAACTGAGGCAAATGGGATTAAGTGCCTTGCCCAGAATCACACAGCTAGTAAGCGTCTGAGGCCATGTGTGAAGTCAAAAAAATAAATCTTCCTGACTCTAGGCCCTACACTATATCCACTGTACCACTCAGCTGCCCTTCTATAATGTTTAATACAACTAAAGTTGTTTTTAATGCGTTTTGTGGTCCATGAGCACCTTATCACATCCTGCCCCAAGCCTGAATTATTATACTGGCTGAAACCAGGCCTGGCCCAGAATACAAACCTGTTAGGCTCACCTCTTCTTCAAATAGCGAATCTTTACCTACATAGGGAGAATAGGAATTTTATTGCTAATAGGAAAGGAGGACAAAGATCACCAGTGCCATCTCAGGCCCTTTTCTGTGGACACATAGGATTAGAGATTTAGAACTGCAAAGAATTTTAGGGGTCATCAAGTCCAATTCCCTGTTTTTATAAATGAGGAAACCCAGAAAGGTTAAAATGACTTGTCTACAATTATACAAGTCATAAGTGGTAGAGATGGAATTCAAACCCAGGTCTTCTGACTTTAAATCTAGTATTTTTTTCCAGTATACCATGACTGATTCTTTTAGATTTGTAAGGACTATAACTGACAGAATAGGATTCGAAAGGAATTCTGTCACTTGAATTTAAAGAACCTACTGAATTTGAGTCTGAGGCAGAAACACACAGATCAAAAAGCATATTTAATGCAGAAGGGAATCCCAAGCAGTCTGGCTCTACCCAAATCACAAAAGGGGCTAGAGAAGACTATGAGGTGAGAGGACCCTTTCCCTACAAGGAAGATCTCTTGGAGCAGCCTTGGTAGAAAAAAGCAAGCCAAAGATAGATAATTGATTACATTAAATTTAAAAGTTTTTGCATAAATAAAACCAAAGCAACCAAGATTAGAAGGAAAGCTAAAAGCTGGGAAATAATTTTTATAGTCAGTGTTTCTGACATAGGACTAATTTCTAAAATAAAGAGAGAACAGAGTCAAATTTATAAGAATATGTCATTCCCCAATTGATAAATGGTAAAAAGGATCTGAACAGAGAGTCTTCAGATGAAGAAATTAAAGTTATCTATAATCATATGAAAAACTGCTCTAAATCATTAATGATTAGAGAAAGGTAAATCAAAACAACTCTGAGGTACCACTTCATACCTATCCTATTTGCTACTATGACAGAAAAGGAAAATGATAAAATTTGAAGGATATGTGGCAAAACTGGCACATTAATGCATTTGGTGGAGCTAGGAATTCATCCAACCATTCTGGAGAGCAATTTGCAACTATGCCAAAAGGGCAACCAAACCGTGCATACCCTTTGATCTAGCAATACCACTACCAGGTCTGTATCCCAAAGAGATCATAAAAAAGGGAAAAGGACCCCCATGTACAAAAATATTTATAGCAACTCTTTTTGTGGAGGCCAAGAATTGGAAATTTAGGGGACACCCATCAACTGGGGAATGGCTGAACAAATTGTGGTATATGAGTGTAATGGAATACTATTGTGCTATAAGAAATGAGGAGCAGGCAGAGTTCCGAAAAACCTGGAAAGACTTATGTGGACTGATGGCTGAGTGAAGTGAGCAGAACCAGGAGAATGGTGTTCACAGCAACAGCAAAACTGTGCCATGATTACCTATTACCTCAGCAATACGATAATCCAAGACAATTCCCAAAGATTCGTGATGGAAAATGCTAACTCCATCCAGAGAAAGAACCATGGAGTCTGAATGCAGACTGAAGGATTTTCCCTTTTTAGTTGATTTATGTTTTCTTTCTTGTGGTTTTTCCCTCTTGTTCTGATTTTTCTTTCATAACATAACTAATGTGGAAATATGCTAAACATGATTCTACATGTATAATCTATATCAGATTGTTTGGTGTCTTTGGGAGGGAAGGAGAGAAAATTTTGGAACTCAAAATTTTACAAAAACTAAATGCTGAAAACTATCTTTACACGTAAAAGGAAAAAAAGGAAAAACAAGAGGAAAAAAGAGAAGAGAAAAAAAGCAAATCATATATAATAACAAGTAACAGAAGTTGTGCAGGGAGAAGCCCACTGGAAATATCAGCAGCAGGCAGTGCAATGAAATGAGATGTGCTAAAGACCGGCAGTAAGGAAAAGAGCTGAGCATGACACAATGCCTGCTTACAGCCTCAGCTGTTTGCTCTTACCATACCACGGAATCAGGGGTTCTACAGGAAGAAAGCAGTGAGCAGCAGTGCTAGAGAAAGAATGGAAAAAGGGTCCAAGCTATGACGCAGATCCAGAAACAGAAAATGTTCTGATGATATGCATTCCCTATATTTGTGAACTCTCTCCTATGTACACCCTTTCTCACTAAAAATGTGCAAATCTGTAGAAGTATCTCAGTATATAGAGTGTTTTTTTGTCATTTATTTTGCTATGCTATCTAATTAAATTTGTGTTTTTACATTCAGTTTATGTCTTCTCATGCTTCTTTAGAGGCAACCAGGTGGCATAATAAGAGACAGCAGTGAGCCTCAGAGTTCAGAAGACCCAAGTTCAAACAAATCCTGCCTCATTCACTTATTAGCAAGGTACTTAAGCTCTTTCTGCCTCCATTTCCTCATCTGTAAAATGAGGATAATGATGGCATCTACCTTGTGGTAAAGATAAAAAGACAATAATATATGTAAAGTACTTTACAAATCTCAAAGTGCTGTACAAATATTAGTTATTATTTTATCATAGCCATAGATTCTTACAGCATTATAATATTCCATTGCATTCATGTGCCATAGTGCTACCACAGGTGGGGCTTGGTAGCACAGTAGACAGAGCACTGGACTTGGAGTCAAGAAGATATGGTTATTCTGCTTCTAACACTGATTAACTGGGTGACCCTGGACAACTCACTTTCCTTCTGTTGGTTTCAGTTTCCTTGACTGTAATATGGGTATAATAATAGTACCTACCTCACAGGATTATTATGAGGATTACATGAAATAACCTATGTCACATACTTTGCACACCTGAAAGGGCTATATAAATGTGAGATCTCATCCTCATCATCATCATCACCATCATCATCGTCATCGTCATCATCCTTGTCATCGTCATTGTCGTCCTCGCCACCGTCGTCATCATCGTCATTGCCATCATCATCATCACCATCACCATTGTCATAGTCATCATCCTCATCATCATCAACATCGTCGTCATCATCATCACCATCATCATTGTCATCGTCATCATCGGCATTGTCATCATCATCATCATCATCATCATCATCATCCTCGTCATCATCATCGACGTCGTCATCATCATCATCATCATTGTCATCATCATAGCCATCATCATTGTCATTGTCATTGCTGTCCTCGCCACCATCATTGTCATCATCATCATCATTGTCATCACCGTCATCATTGTCATCATCATCGTCACCGTCATCATTGTCATCATCATCATCACCGTCAACATTGTCATCATCATCATCGACGTCGTCATCATCATCATCATCACTGTCATCATCATGATAGCCATCATCATTGTCATTGTCATTGTTGTCCTCGCCACCATCATTGTCATCGTCATCATCATCATCATTGTCACCGTCATCGTCATCATCATCACCGTCATCATTTTCATCATCATCATCACCGTCATCATTGTCATCATCATCGTCACCGTCATCATTGTCATCAGCACCAAAACTTGCTTGGCCATTCTTTACCTGATGGGCATATTTGTTTCTAGTTCCTGACTTCTACACAAAGCATATGGGGCCTTTCTTTCTATCACCTACCTCCCTGAGGTATGCACCTAGCATTGTAATCTTTGGATCAAAAGACACAAACATTTTGGTTACTTTCTTCACATAACTCAAGGTGGGTAACACGACATAAAATATCAAAGCCTTTCAGTTTACTGGTTAGTTTTGCTGAACTGGTTTTTTCCCCTTTTTTATTCTTTGTAATGAGATGACACATTGGGAGGGGATATATTAGAAAATGTAGGAGATGCAAAAATAAAATAAATCAATAAAATTGTTATTTTTAAAGTGCCTTTTGCTCTGAACTACAGTGATCTGATCAAAGAAAGACCCCTGAGAGCACGTGATCTGTGGACTCTGATCCAAAGTATGCCTTAACCTGTGGCATTTGTCGGGGCTCACGGTGGAAGGAGGTTACACTTCTGTAAACTAGATGCTGCAGAAATCTAGAAAGAAACTTTGCTGTACTTAGATTCTAATTAGTTTTATTAAGAGCTCACAAATCGTTACTCCCTAACAGTGCATATAAAATTTTTTTCAGAGATATTCATTAGATTATATATATACTAATCCAAAATCCCAATGGAAAATTGAGGCTATTATCTTTAGTTTATTAATCCCCAAAGGTATTTTTAAAATCAGTTCATCAAACCCATAACAGATATTTTCCATTCATAGTTAATACAACCAGATCTAAGTATAACATAGTGGAAAGCATCTTATATGCAGAGTCAGAAGACCTGGGTTCAAGTCCTAGCTCTTGGTCACATACTGGTCATATAACGGGAAAATCACAATTTCTTGTAAGCCTCAATTTTCTCATCACAGCAATAGTTACACTTACACTACGTATCTCACAGAGTTGTGGTGAGGAGAGGACTTTGTAAAGCATTCTATAAAGGTGAAATAGTATTAATTCTTAATATCCAACCTGATAAACCTCTCTATGATTTACAGATTTAAAGTTGAAAAGGAACTTCAAAACCCCTAGAGAGGTTAAGTGACTTGCCTACAGTCACACAGGTAACAAGGATTTAATCTAGGCACTGTATTCCACACCAATGTTCTTTTTAAATTGCACTGAGCTAGGCTTTCAGCAAAAAGAACAATATAGAAATCCTTTCTGGGTTGTCTGACCCTGCCACAAGTATGCAGTAGGAACATAGCCTTTGAGAACCAGGGTCACCTTCAATCCGTGATGGAGAATCCAAAAAGGATTTTTACATCCCAGCACCAAACACATGACTGAAAAGGTCTTGTTTTGTTTTTAGTGGGCTAAAATTGAGTTGAAAACTGCTATCCAGGCAGAGTCCATAAGAGATACCGTATAAAGCACTTGGAAAACCTTAGGACACCATAGGCATCAGCTATTACACCTATTATTGTAACAATTCAGTGGAAAGCTCTTAGATAGAATGTTAAGGAAAACTGCATCAGGCAAAGAAAAATATTCACCACAAGAACTTCTTCAGGGGGCAGAGCCAAGATAGCAGCATAAAAGCAGGGACTTGCTTAAGCTCTCTCCCAAAGCTCTCCAAATACCTGTAAAAAAATTACTCTAAACAAATTCTAGAACTACAGTACCCACAAAATGACAAAGCGAAACAAATCTCCAGACTAAGACAACCTAGAAGATCAACAGAAAGGGTCTATCTCACAGGGCTGGGAGTGTAGCACAGTCCAGCATGGGCTGCACCTGAACTGATAGGCTGGAATATGCCTCAGGGGACTGAGTCGCTGGCAGCTGTAGTGGTTTCCAGATTTTTCAACCCACAAATGCTGGAGACAGCATGGAAGGTCAGTGGGAAAACTCTGTGGGACCTGGGTGAAAAAGTAGCAGATATAGCAAGGGTCTAGCCCTAGCCCAGGGCAGAGGAGGCAGCAGCTATGGTGGCAGCAGCAGCCTCCAGAGCTATGAGCCCTCAGACAGTGATAAAACCCACAGAGGCTGATAAAACCTCTGAAGTCTGGGACAGCACATCCACCCCCCTCTCTCCCACCCCCGCTGGAAGCAGAGCACCACCTTGACAAAGAGTTAAAAAATCAAGTATTCAGCTGGGAAGATGAGCAAAGAGCATAAAAAACTCAGACTAGAGAATCTTACTTTGGTGACAAAGAAGACCAAAACACACAAACAGAATAAGACAACAAAGTCAAAGTCCCTCCATCCAAAGCCCCCAAGAAAAGCAGGAATCAGTCTCAGACCACAGACGAACTCAGAAAGGATTTTGAAAATCAAGTAAGAGATGTAGAGGAAAAGCTGAAAAGAGAAATGAGAATAATGCAAGAAAATCATGAAAAACGAGTCAACAGCTTGCTAAAGGAGACACGCACAAAAAATACTGAAGAAAATAGACTCACCCAAATGGCAAAAGAGGTCCAAAAAGCCAATGAGGAGAAGAATGCCTTAAAAAGTAGAATTGGTCAAATGGAAAAAGATGTCCAAAAGTTCACGGAAGAAAATAATTCTTTGAAAATCAGAGTAGAGCAGATGAAAGCTAATGACTTTATGAGAAATCAAGAAATTATAAAACAGAACCAGGGAGAAGGAGAAAGGATGAGATAGAATGATGTAAATTATCTCACATAAAAGAGGCAAGAAAAAAGTTTCACAATGTAGGAAAAGAGGGGGAAGGTGAGAAGGAATGAATGAACCTTACTCTCATTGGATCTGGCTTAAGGAGGAAATAACATACACACTCAATTGGGTATCTTACTCTATAGGAAAATTAAGGAGGGAAGAGGATAAGGGGAAGGGATTGCAGAAGGGAAGGTAGATTGGGGGAGAGCATATTCAGAAACAAATACTTTTGAAAAGGGCAAAGGAGAAAAAAGAATGGAGGGGATAGGATGGAAGTGAAATATAGTTAGTCTTCCACAGTATTATGGGAGTGTTTTGCATAACTACATATGTATAACATATGCTGAATTGCTTGTCTTCTCAATGAGGGTGGGTGGAGAGGGAAGACAATTTAGAACTCATTTTAAAAACAAATGCTAAAAAACTGTTTTACATTCAACTGGTAAAGAAGATATTTCAGCAATGGGGTATAGAAATCTATCTTGCTCTACAAGCAAGTAAGGGGGAAGGGGACAAAGGAGGATGATACTGGGGGAAGGAGTAATCAGAATGCAGGCCATCTTGGGTTGGGGGAGGAGAGAGATGGAGAGAAAATTGGAGCTCGAAATCTTGTGGAAATGAATGGTGAAAACTAAAAATAAACTAGTTAATTTTTTAAAAAATAAATAAAATAAATCCTGCCACTCAAAAAAATAAAACAAAGAGCTGGGAAAAAATAGGATAATGAACTTCTCATAGGTCAAAAAGTAAAGGGGTAAGAAAACCATATCTTCTCTACTTTGTTCCAGACAAATTCTTGCATTTTAAAAATTTTAAGAATTTTAATTTGATGCTGCCACCTGCTGGACAAACGTCAGACCAGAAGTGTTAGTATCCAACCATTTCACTGCAACACAAATGAAAGATTGTTCATGGTACTGTAACATGTTTGGAGTTTTTAAGATGTATATATACTTTTTTTCATGTAAAAACACATACGTGTATCAAAATGTAAATGTTTAATTATGTTGCTCTGATGTAAATAGCAGCAAGAAATTCCAGTCAAGAAAGTACTTCCTTGAGAAAGGAATAAGGTGTTCCATGAAGATTCTCATTAAAATCTATGTCAGCATAACAGTCTTCATTCTTCACAGAGGTGAACCAACCAGAGCTGACGCCATGCAATCAGGACAGCCACTGGAGGAACAGGGTTCCTATAAAAGCCTATAAAAGCTTAAGATGAACCAAGTAACTATCTTTCCCATAGTCCTTCCCTGTGACTCTACTTTCACACTTTGTCCCAAATCTCCGCCAATCTACAGCAAACTGAGCATTTTAAAACTATTCCTTTCAAATACAACATGCAGAATACAATTCTAAAGAGCTTTTCTGGTCAGTCCACAGCTCTCTGAGACCTCTGAATCTCACAGTCATCTGGAAGGCAGACACAAGGGATGTGGCTCTTCTGGTTAACTGATTGCAAACATAGCTCCAAAGGCACATTAAGTATGAAGACTACTGATTTAAGATAAATACAAATTCCACTCTTTTCTTAGTCTCCAAATGGATTTCCTCCTTTTGATTTGAAAAATAACACAAATTAACATTATTGTGAATATTGTGACTGAAAATGTTGCTAAAAATTGCTTCACTATAGTACTCCTTCCATAAGGATCTGTCTTTAGAAATACCATGTAGAAAGTATGCAGGAAATATTTAATGACCTTTAAAAAGATGTTTTCTTTCTTTATTGTGAACTTGACAAGACCAGCAAACATAAAAATTTCTATATACGAACAAAGAACAGAAAAAGAGAATTGTATATTTAAAAAAACTCAGGCTCTTTAGGCATATATTAACCCATATTCATCTTCTCTCTCTGCTTTTTGCACTTACTGCCACACAATTTTCTTGCCTCATTGTATATTGTCTTATTTTGTTTTTTACGTATATCTTCTTTCTTTTTTACCCAGGAAACCTAAAGGACTTCTCCCCTCCCTGTTTGATTGTTTTTTTGTTTTGATTAAAGAGGCCATCCCTTGAGTAATCACTCAAAGAACTCAATTCATTGAATGGGTGTGTCTCACTTAGCCTGAAAGGGCCAGGGTCTCCCATTACATCCTGGGCCATCTCCAGT
>CM053774.1:20173115-20197276 GCA_028658325.1 Potorous gilbertii
TAAAATTCTACATGCCATTACTCTCCCAGTGCAGATTTCTTGCTTGGGGCTCATCTACATCATAGACTTAGAAGAAACCTCAAGAGGTCATGCTTTCCAACCACCAGCCTTTAGTGTTGTTAAGTGTTCAAGCTGCAAAAAATTAAAAGCTAAATGGGCAGCTAGGTGGTGCAGTGGTTGGCATTGACAGGCCTGGAGTCAGGAAGACCTGAATTCAATCTGTTCTCAGATGATCCTGGGTAAATCACTTAACCATGTCTGCCTCAGTTTCCTCATCTGTAATATAAACTGGAGAAGGAAACTGTAAATCACTCTAATATCTTTGCCAAGAAAGCCCCAACAAGTATCACAAAGAGTAAGATATGACTAAATAACAAATTTGGAGATAATTATTTTAAATGTGCTGTGTAGCCTTTCTTTTAACATAGTTCAAAACGCATATTGCTAAGAAGAAAAAAAAAAGATTCCCAAATTAAAATTTTATATTTAAGACCAATTGGTTATCATGTTAACAGAATAAAGCAAATATTTTAGTATTTCAACCGACATAATAACAGTGAATTCAATTTCAGTGTGATACATCCTAGAATAAAATGTGCCAACCAGGCCATTTACGTGAACCCTTTCTGAAAAAGTCCAACTCCCCATTACCCAAAGAGATCTGGAAACATCACTATTCCATGCAGCAAGCTTCCTTCAAGCTTAACCTAGTCCACAGTTGCTTCAAAAAAGAATTCCCATGCAAGGACTATTAATCTGGAGTCCACAGATTCCTGCAGATAAGACTGCAGTGGGGGTTGTGAACTTGAATGGGAAAAAATTTACCTATTTACTTACACTAACTTCTAACTGAAACTTAGCATTCTCTTTTATTATGAATATAGGCAGCAGTAGCCTCCATACTATTATTAAAAATATATAACTGTTAACAACTACATTTTAAATGCATTGCCATGTTATTTAAAGTATTAATAAAGAAGCACATATTTTATGTAGCAAATTTGGTTTTTAATATTTTGGGAAGTGTATTTTGGTGTAACTGGCTTTCTTTGCTATCTTGTGTATTTTAAGCTAGGCATTTAAAGACATGATTCTGAGAAAGGGTTCAAAGACTTCACCGGACTGCCAAGTGTCCAAGATACAAAAAAAAAAAAATGAAGAATCTCTGACCTCGAGGGATTCAGAGTCTGAAATTATTCAAAGAAAGTGTATCAAGAGCCTAGTTGGACCATGGTACCTTGCTAGAGAATGGAAATAACATAGATAAAAATGATACATTCCCTAACCTCAAGAAGTTTACATTTAATTGGAATTACTTCTGGGTATTCTACAAAGCTGGAGCTTCACTATGGCAGCTAGGTGGTACAGTGGATAGAGCACCAGCGCAGGAGTCAGGAGGATCTGAGTTCAAATCTCACCTCAGACACTTGACACTCACTAGCTGGGTGACCTTGGCCAAATCATTTAACCCCAATTGCCTCATCCTGAGTCATCTCCAGTCATCCTGATGAATTTCTGGTCACTGGATTCAGATGGCTCTGGAGGAGAAGTGAGAGACCTGCACAGCCCTCCCTCACTCAAAACAAAGTTAAGTGCAAGGCATGTCATTATTTCTCTGATGGCATGGTCTTTTGAGCAATGAAGGACAAACATTTCACTATGGAGATGAGAAGCTGCTCATTGAAATACCAGAGAAACAGGGCCATTCCTCTGCACAGGCAGAGAAGAGGGCTGCCTGTCTCTACGGAATCATTGGAGGAAAATCTTAATGTGATCCTTGCTCCCAAGTTCTCAAACAATGCCCCATTGCCTGAAATCCCTGCAGTGACAGTCAAAAGACTAAGGCACTGTATCTCCAAAAGGTCTCATTAAAATAGAAAGATGTTAGAAGAATTAATCCTTTAATAGGATTAATCATATTGGCTAACCTCAGAAAGTAGAGACCTAAGGGAACAGAATGGTAGGAAGGAGAGCTAACAAATGACGTGTTCACCTTGGTGGAGTACTTCAGTGGGAAGTCCCAAGTAACTGGTCAGGGGAAAACATGAATACACTGAATGACTGGGTATGGGAGGCTCCAGACAGAAAAGAGAAACAGGGAAAAGCACAAGGGAAAATAATCACTAAGATTTACACAGTTCTTTAAGGGTGACAAAGCTCTTTTCTTACAACAAGTCTATGAGAGAGGAGGTACAATCATCCCTATTTTATAGATGAGGGAACTGGGGATAGGAGTTTGCCCATGATTGCAAAGCACATATCTAAGGTAACACTCAACAGAAGACTCCTGGCTCACTGTGTGTACCACACTGCTTCATGGGACGTCACAGGACTATTCCTCCTGCTTCCCAATTTTACACCCCGATATCTCAGGCTCCTTAGATGTTCACTGATCATCTCGGGGATCCTGAACAAATTAGGCTAATGTGACCAATTATTTCCCGAATCATGACTCATTAATTTTTGAGGCTAGTTATGTGTATATTTGACTCAAATTCATTTCTTCTAGAAAATGTCTTTTTTCTAAAGTCATCTTTCTTACTCACCCGTTGTCTCTTCTGAAGAGGGCACTAAAGTCATAAATTTCTTGGTATTTTCGATCTCCTCATGACTTTGTACGGCATCAGCATTTTTGATAGTCTAGTGAAAGACAGAGAGAATCTGAACATAGGAAAGGTGACCAGACTCATGTTATTTAAAAAAAACAAAACAATGTTTCCAGAATGGCTCAGAAACTGAGGAAAGTACAACCCTTTTTTAAACTCAAATAACTAAAAATGTTCCAAATATTCCTTGTTCTAGTGATTTTTCTGCCATTGTGAGAATCTTATGCCAGTGATTTCAGATAGAGACAAAATATGTTTCTCTTATTATGTAATTACCATTTCTTTTTACTGACTGTGACCTTTTCAGGTCAAGTAAATAATTTCTTCACCCTGCCTGAAGTTGCCTCCAGCTAATGAATAACCCAGAGGTACACTATCTGATTAAAATTCCAAACATTTCATGGTTTGAAAAATTACAACATATTTACATGCAACCATTGACCAAATCCTGGCTGGCTGAAACACAGAATCAATGAGAATAAAAGAAAATAAATAAACTGACCAAGTTCATCTGTTAAAATATATCATTTGCCTTGACCAGTTAAGACATTTGTTACTTTCATGTACTGGAGGTGATCCCTTTCCGTGCTGCTCCAAAGAAAATGTCAGCTTTCAAAAGTTTACTATTATATTATTTTTACTGAGACTAGTGAAGTGATCTAGGAGAATTTCTTCAAAAATAATTCAGTCTATTACTATAATATCACAGTTTCTTCCTCTGACCTTATGAGTTCTCTCCCTGGAATGCTTAAGTCCAGATTGGAAGCAGTAAGCAGAAAGGAGCAAGGACCAGTATTACAGAGGAAGAGAGGAGGTCTGAAGAATGTCAAAAAAAATAAGTTAAGTCAACAGTATTTATTGAATACCTACTTTATGGCCAACACTGTGCTAAGTACTGTGAGAGAAACAGAAGAAAGTTAATGTTCTTTTCCTTAAGGGCATTAGAGTCTCAATGAGAATCAAAGGCCAAGATTATTCTATAACTGGAGATTTAGATGAAAAGAGAGACAGTAAAGGTTAGAATTTCCGGGACACATGGGCTTAGAGCTTGGGTGAGGGGTCAAGACTGGAGCAAGAAATCTGATGGCTGAAGCCTCCACAGTAGGATGGCATTCAGAGAATCACCCACATCATTGATCTGAAAACAGTGGTAAGGATGAAGTCTGTGCTTCTATTTTGTCCTAAGTCTCTAGTACTAGCTCCTCTTAGTATCTCAGAGATGACATCTAAACCCTAAATCTAAATTTATTCTGAAAGTCAATGACAAGCATATAGTCCTCTTTCAGAAACAAAATATATATGTTTCCATGGATTTAGGATCTCACTGATGTGAGCACTCCCTCCAATGGTATCGATCTATGAGCCTTATCCTATGGGCAACATATAATTTTGATTTTGGAGACTGTATTTCTTCATTATTTTCAACCAAATGGCATAACTGGAAAAATTTTAATGCAAAAAAAAGTGAGTTTTATCTCAAGGAGAAATTTGGGATCTTGGAAAGTGCTTATGATTAGCCAACTTTATTCCTTCTACTTTTTTATGGACCCAGCCCACTGTCCGTCTGCAGCTTCATTCTTACATATATGTACTGATCACTAAGTGAATACTAGGCATTCCTCAGTCATTGAGGATTTTTCTATATGGGGACTGAGGTCAGTTTTTTTTTTAAGTTTTTTTTTTATTGTTAGATCTAATTGAAGAAGCCCTGAAGTATCATAGGGTTTTATGCAAATAGCATCAGTGTCATCCTAAAAGAAGAGAATATGAAGGCTCTTACCATCCATTCCTCTTCCATAGGACAAACTCCAGGCCTGAGCTGAGCTCAATATTTCTCTATGTGTTCTCTATGATTCCAAAAACAAATCCTGAAGTGAACTTCTTGCTCCATTATAAAAACCACACGTGTAGATCTTAAGATACTGTGTGTCTGTGTGCATGTCTGTGTGTATCTGTGTGTGTCTATGTGTGTGCCTGTGTGTGTGTCTGTGTGTCTGTGTGTGTGGTGTGTGTCTGTGTGTGTGCCTATGTGTGTCTCTATATGTGTCTGTGTGTGTGTCTGTGTGCCTGTGTGTGTATCTGTGTGTGTGTGGTGTGTGTCTGCATGTGGTGGTGTGTGTGCCTGTGTGTGTGTCTGTATGTCTGTGTGTGTGGTGTGTGTCTGTGTGTGTGCCTGTGTGTGTCTGTATATGTGTGCTGTATGTGTCTGTGTGTGTCTGTCTGTGTGTCTGTATGTGTATCTGTGGCTAAGCTCCTTAAAAAGCTGTCTACAACAGGTGCCTCCACTTCCTCTGCTCTCACTCTCCCCTTAATTCTTTCTTCAATTCAGCTTCTGACCTCATCATTCCACATAACTGTTCTCTCCAAAGTTACTCAAAGTTGCCTCTTAGTTGATAAATCCAATGGCCTTTCCTCAGTCCTCATTATTCTTGACCTCTCTTCAGGTCTTGACACTGGTGAGTACTCTCCTCTAGGTTTTTGGGATGCTTCTCTCTCCTGGTTCTCCTCCTACCACCTGACTACTCCTAAATATCCTTTGCTATATTTTCATCTAAGTTATACCTGCTATTCATGGATGTCCCACAGGTCTCTGCCCTGAGATTTTCTCTTCTCCCTCACTACCAGTCCACTTCATGATCCCATTAATTGCCATGGATTTAATTATCATTTCTATACTGACGATTCTTAGTTCTACTTATCCAGCCCTAACCTCTCTGCTGACCTCCAATCTCACATCTCCAACTGCCTCCAGGCAGACATTTCAAACTGGATATCCTGTAGACATCTTAAATTCAACATGTAGGAAAAAACTCATTATATTTCCCCCAAAATCCTACCCACTTTCAAACTTCTCCTACTACTGTTGAGATTTAGCTGTGCAAACAATTAAGAAGAGTGACATAAGATAGATATTTATAAGTCATGGTCTTATGTAGTCTAAATTCAATTTGACTTCACTTGTCTTTTACATAAGCTGGATTTAGATAACTTTGTTATGAAATTAAGTATAAGAAAATTATAGCTAAATGGAAGGATAGTTTATACATCCTCCCAGTCCCCCAGATTTGCAAACTAGGTTTCATCCTCCACCCCTATCTAGCACTTCCACATCTAATCTACTGTCAATATGTGTGGGATTCACCTTTGCAGCATCTATCAATGTGCCTCTTGTCTCCTCTGATATAAGCTGATGTGAGTCTTTTTAATCCATTACAGTCTTCATTGGAACTCCCAGGAAATGTGATCATGGATTCCACAAAAATATTTCTTATTCCTTTTGAGCACATTATCAAACCAAATGCTATCAATTCGCCAATATATGAACCATACTTTCATTTAGCTACAATTTCCTTATACTCAATTTCATAACAAAATTATCTAAATCCAACTTATTTAAAAGACACCTGAAGCCAAATTAAATTTAGACGATTTAAGACAATGACCTATAAATAGCAATCTTGTGTCACTCTTCTTAACTGTTTGCACAGCTGACCACAGATCAAAGATAAAATAGTAATCAAGTCACATTTTTTTTTTGACTTGGCTATTCACTAACAAACTTTAAACTCCATGTAAAGACCAGACTTTCCTACTCAGATGTAAGACCAAGATGCCTCATTCCTGCTTACTCCAGAGTTCAGGCAAAAATATCCAACCCTACACCTATGCAGAAAATACTCATCAGTACAGGTCAGATGCACACCTGTTATCAGAAGGACTTCAGAACACAAATTATGCTATTAAGGGTTAGTCATACAACAATCTATTAACTCAAAAACAGACACAGCCAATTGCTCATTCTCAAAAAATAAAATAAAATACAATACATCCTTCAAACTACCTCAAGTACATCCTACTTCTTCTCATCAACATATTCCCCCAGAGAATTTCACCATGTCATCTCTCTTACCCGAAGTTCTTCCCATAGCTTTGTTCTCATTTCTTGTCCTTGCTTTTTAATTTCTTTTTCTTTAAATTGTTTCTCCACTAATAGTTTGTCGAGTCTCTTCATCTTTTTAACAGCTTCCTGAAGCTGAAGATCCGATTCTTTTATTTTGGAGACATCTAATGTGATATGGAAAGTAAAAATTTATTTAGCCTTTAGAATTGGAACAGTTCATCTAATTCAATACCCTTGTTTTATAAATAAGGAAACTGGAGCCTTGCAGCACAGGTACTGCCACGTCTCAGACTTTAGTTTATTCACTGTCCTTGCCCAAAATGTCGTCCATTGATTCAGATTCCATCTCCCAACTAAAGAGTCCCCCCTTCAAAGTCTACTTCAGGCTCGACCTTCTCCATGAAGTATCCTTGAATATATTAGCCTTCGGTGACCTCTTCCTTCCTTTGAACTATTACAGAAGTAGTCTTGCTAAAGTATTAAAATCACAAGGCTTTTCATTATTTAATTGTTCTTTAATTAACAGAATCTCCACAGTAGGTAAAGCATTAAACTAGCCAGTTGTAGAGTAGAAGGGGACTGAACTTGAAGCAAAGAAGACAGAGATTAGAGTCCTGGAGTTCTACCACTTTCTGTGTGACCCTGGGTGAGTCATTCAACCTAAGCTTCAGTTTCTTCTTCCATAAAATGGGAACAAGATTTTTGCAGTGCCTAATTCACAGAATTGTTGGGAGAAACATCTCTTCAAACCTTAAAGGAATACGTCAATAATAAAAAGTAATTACTGTCTTAGTCAACATTTACATATCATCATAAGGTTTACAAAGGACCTAATACATACAGTCAGGCCTTGCAATAACCTTATTAGATAGATATCATTATTCCCATTTATTAGATGGGGAAACTGAGGCTCAGAGAGGTTGTGTGATTTGTCCATGATAGCATAGTTAATGGCAGAAGATAAATTCAAACCCAGATACAAATATATCTCATATATACATATATAAACATATACACATACACACACATACATATACATATATATACACACACACATAGCCACTCTTGGGTATAGGAAGATGTAAAAGAACAGAACTGGGCCTCAAGAAGTTTATGCTATGGTAGGGGACAGACACAGACACAAGTAACTATTAAACTTGGAGCCAAGAGACACAGGCTGGAGTCCTACCTCTGACATTATGTCTGGGCCCCAGTTACCTCATCCATAAGATGAAATAAAATAATACCGGTAAGACTTGCCTTACAATACTTGTGAAAATGAGATATGGATGAGATAAAAGGTACCAAATGCTTTGCAAACCACAAAGCATTATACAGATATCAAATATTAATATTGTTACAACAAATAACATTCTTTATGTGAACTTTTAGGGAATGTTTCATTTAGTTACCTAGGAATTTCATTGAATTTTCATTTTTAACATTAAATTCTAGGAAATTGGAACCACTCAGAGTCATTGAAATCATTCCATTTTAAATTAAATATGACTAAAAGTAATAACTTTGCAGGCAAATAATCAAATATTGAACCACTTTCGGGGTTTTTGCCTTCCCTGATTAAGCTAACAGGAATTTATTGTTACATGAAAGAACAAATTCACAGCTTCTGAGAAGTCCAAATGATCGATCACCTGCCCCCAGTGGCGCCACTTTGCTTCTGAAGGGGAACAATCTCCAAGAATATCAGCCCTATTAATGAATAGGTACCACCACAGTTAATGTAGCCAATGGAATATCTCTAATTCCCACTTCCATTCCTAACATTCTCAGCTTGTGTCTACTTGGGTGGTCTAAGATCAGGTATTTAAAAGTACCTTACAGTTCACGTAGCTACTATAGCAAGATAAACACAACTGAAATTTGTCTTATTGTACTGTGGCCCACAAAGAACCTAAACCATACTACCTTCTTTCACTTGGCTTAGGAAATCCTGAGGCATATCAAAGAGAGTGAAATACTGAACTTCATTTTCATCTTCTGATGCAATCAGACTGGAATTAAGTTCTTGTAATCAAGCAAAAACAAAAATGACAGAATATTCAACCTTTTAAAAATTAAGTAAAACTAAGTAAAAATTCATATATAAGAAGTAGAAAGTGTTGAGTTTGTGTCCTGACTCCAACATCTACTATCTGTATAACCTAAGTCATTTTAACTATTTAAGTCTCAGGTTACTCATCTATAAAGCAGATATAGCTCTACCACAGAGGATTAAAGTAAAAATAAAGGCTTATAAAGTTTAAAGCACTCTTATTGTGTTGTTATGATGTGATCAACAAATTGTACTAATAAGTTTTATGGATCATATCATTTCAATCATACAGAGGTCTGTGAAGAGAGGCAGTTTCTCATGATGGCTACGTTACTGGATTAGAGAGAAGTACTTATCATCATGGGAAAATCACAATGATGGAAGTTCAAAATAATATCTCTAATATTTACCATGTGAACCTGCATAAATCACTTAACCTCTAGTGCCCTGGGCAATTCACAAGTTACGAAATTTTAAATGAATTGCAATCTTCATTGATGTGGATGGAAGCATCACACAGGGAGCTCCCTATAATAAGGAAATTAATCATAATAGATAGCATTTATATAGAACCCACTAAAAATCACAGATCCCTCGTAGATTTGTGTAAAGATTTATAGAACACTTTCTAGTAAATGAATAAGTAACAGTATTTTAATAACTAGCATTTTTCTAATACTCTATTTTTTTATACGTTGATGTAAACCTGATTATATCAGCACAAACATTTCCTCAAGTCAAAAAGATCAAAATCCCTGAATTCCTTAAGGTAGCTTTTGGAACTTTCCCTCTATGCTTCTCATCCTATCCAATTCATGTCCATGCATCTGCACACATTCTCTGTATCAGCTACCCTTCCCATTCAGGACACCATATTCCATTTAGAACACTGAGGCAGGTTAACTCTTCAACTGCTCCTATAACGTAAGTTCTGCCCGATGAATCAGCCTACCATATTACCAACATACCTGGTTCCCAGCCCTAATCCTAAAGCCTTACTACCTTCAATGCAATGTACATCCATACTCTCTCCTTTTGAACACTCATCTCTATTTTGATCAGCCTTCTTCTTCCCCAGGTCCATTCAACCGCAATTCATTAGTCTCCTATCTATCTCACTCACTGTGGTCTTTTGAAAACCCACCCTATTTTCATATTCCCTTATATCCCCCTAATGTTTCAACCAATCCTGTCCTACTTCCTCCAAGCTTTAGCTAAAGACTGGCTTTCCCATGAGCATACCACGAACCTCACAACCCCCTACAATGGAGGCCACTTTCTCTCTAACTCCACATTTACACACAGAGCCAGGAGGAGAAAGTTGGCATATTCTTCCCTCTTTCCTGCTACTTCTATACAGATTTTCTATTTTCATCCATCAATAACCATTCCCCTTTTAAAGTATATGTAATCTATTTATCCCTATCTGTTGCCATCTATTATCTTCCAAGGCACTCTTTCAACATTCTCAGTGGCTTGGTTCATGGACTTCTTTAATCTATCCCCCATCATCATCCTCAGAGATTTCCACAATATTTCAATATTCACTAAATATCCTTTGTTTTGGGAATGTAACCTGATGGTTACCTGATGGCATACCTGAACCCCCAGTGGAGGAAGCCATGATCTGTTCACATAAATTATGGTCAGTCTCACTGAAATAATACTGAGAGGTTTTTACTTTCTGAGCATCATCTTTCTTCTTACCATCAATGCTGCTACTTTCCCTTAAATTGTAATTTTCTCTGTTGCTCTGCTGGCTACTACCATTCAAGTTGATTGAAGTATCAACCTAAAAAAAAATTTCAGATTCAGTCACTGTATTTTTAAAATATAATTTATTTTTAAATCAATACTTGGATGCTAGTAAAAGCAATAACCTGAAAAATCAAGGTGCCCATACAAACATCTCTGGGTGTTTCTATGTGCACATATAATACATACAGACACAAATACATATATGTTTGCAGAGAAATACAGAAATACTACTGCCCCTGGAAAATGCAGTAGAGCAGAACTCAGATCCAGTTAGGCACACACCAAGGACAGAGAAAGCTTAGTGAGATGCCAAGAGTTTCAAAGAACTAAAAAATAGCACCTATTTGACAGCAGAAACTGTTGCCACTTAGTCACAAAGCTGAGAGGAAGCTTAATATTCAAACACAAAAAGGTTACTGTGCAGAGATGAGGATCAGATGTGTTCCACCTCTACGGAGGGAAAAATAAAAAAACACTAACTGTAGGATTTGATCTGATGGAGATAGAAGGTAGATAGACAGACTGACAGACAAACAGACAAGATAGATAGATAGATGGACAGACAGACTGATTTTATATCAGACACACTTGGTTTGGCTAACATGGCCTTTTCTCAGTCTTTATTCTCCTTGACATCTCTGGAGCTTTTGACATTGCTGGCCATTCTCTCCTCCTTGATACTCTTTTCTTTCTAGGTTTCTGGGACAAATACTCTCTCCTGGTTTTCCTCCTCCTCATCTGACCATTCCTCCGTCTCCTTTGCTGGATCTTCTTCCAGATCATGCCTTCTAACCATAGGTATCCCTATGAGTTCTGTCCTGGGCCCTCTTTCTTTTATTCCTCTATACTCGGTGATTTCATCAGTTCCTGCGGATTTCATTACCATCTTTATGTTAATGATTCTCAAATCTACCTTTCCTGCCCCACTCTCTCTTCTGACCTCCAGTTTTGCATCTACAATTGTCTTTTTGACATCTCAAAGTGAATATCCAGGAGACATCTTAAACTCAGTATGTCCAAAACACTACCTTTCCCCCAAACCCTCCCCTTCGTCCTATCTTCCCTATTACAGTAGAGAACAACATCATCCTCCCATGCCTCAGGCTCACAACCTAGGATTCATTCTGGATTTGTCACTATCTCCCACGGCAACCTGCCCCGCTTCCAAGCTATTACCAAGACTTGCTGATTTCACCTTTTCAGCATTTCCTGAATATACCCCCTTCTCTCCTCTGAAACCACCACCACTCTAATACAGTCCCTCAGCACCTCTCATCTTAACTATGGCTACAGCCTACGAGGGGATCTGCCACTGCCAAGGCTCTCCCCACTCCAATCCATCTTCTATCCAACTACTAAAGTGATTTTTCTAATCACGTCACACCCCACTCCTCACACACTCAATAAACTCCAGTAACTTCCTATTTCCTCCAAGAAAAAATATAAAATATTCTGTTTTAGCACTCAAAGCCCTTCATAATCTAACCCCCTCCTACCGTTCCTTTACTCCTCAACACATACTCTTTGGTCCAGTGACATTGGTCTCCTGACTGCTCCACAAACAAGACATTCCATCTCTTACCTCTGGGTATTCTCTCTGATTGTCCCTCATATTTGGGCTGCTCTCCCTCTTCCATTCTGACTATTGAACTC
Source organism: Potorous gilbertii (assembly GCA_028658325.1). Lineage (NCBI taxonomy): Eukaryota > Metazoa > Chordata > Mammalia > Diprotodontia > Potoroidae > Potorous > Potorous gilbertii. The sequence continues at coordinate 20,185,087 of CM053774.1, forward strand.
CCTGACTTCCTTTAAGTTTCAACTAAAATCCTATCCCTTCCTTTGCCAACTCCTCTTAATTCCAGTGCCTTCCCTTGGTTAATTATTTTCTATTTATCCTGTATACAGTGTGCTTTACACACACACAAATATACATATATACATATATACATATATATACATACATATATACATATATACATATATATATATATATATATATATTTACGTGTTGTCTCTCCCATTAGATTGTAAGCTCCTTGAGGGAAGGCACTATCTTTTGCCTCTGTTTGGATCTCCAGAGCTTGGTACGGCATCTGCCACACAGTGGGCACTTAATATATGTTTATTGAATTGAATTAGTAACCAAGAATTGCACAGGAAAACCAGCATAAAGGATGTCAGCACAGAAACACACAGCAATAAAAAACTGATAGGCTGATCACACAGTGAGAATTTAATTGCCTGCTACACTGGAAGTCACCTAATGTCAACTAGAAAAAACTATCAGTACTTTGAGTAGACTCCCTACTGAGAATTTAAAGAATGACACAGACAAGAGTCACATAGAATACATGGCATGAACGGCTTGTGATGCATGCTGGGAGAGGGAGAAGCTACATCAAAGACATCATAGAGCTATCTTTGGCTACCAAGGAGAATGATATCTTTGGACTGAAAAGTGCAGAACAGAAATGGTTAATGTGGAGTGGAAACCCGAGATATTAAGGAGATACAAAAGCAACTAGCTGTCTTTGTTAGGTAGTAAGGTGGAGCAGCTTCTCAAGTCCTTTCCCATTCCAAGATTCTGAGAAGTAAAAAATTACTCAAAGTCAACTTCATCTTCTTTATTTAGGAAGCATAAGATTTTCTGGATAATATATTACTTTAAAAAAGGAAAACAAGAGACGTAAATGTGACTCTCCATCAGTTTGAAACAAAGTGTCATAACTTTTCCTTATACTAATCTAACAAGTACCAACTTTCAGGAGGCTTTACTCTTCAAAATAAACTCAAAAACCCCTATCACCTAATGCATATGTGTATCTTTTTCTTGAAAGATTCATAATTTCAAAGCCCTCTCTGTTTAAGTGTGGGATAACCCTACATCACCATATTGATAAGCATTTTAAAATGCATCTCCACTTAAATTCTATTTTGCCAATACAAAGGGCACAGATGTGGCTGTGGATGCTTGAAAAGTTGCCAGTGGAGCACAAGTTCCGGCAGGTCCTGCAAAGCTGGAAAAGCTTCAGGTTTAGGCCTAGTTACAGACAGTACAGCTGTTGTCCAAGAACAGAGAGACTCCTGAGCAAGTGGTTAGACACCAGATAAGAAGTATTTTTTACCAGTAACTCATAAAGGCATCTAAGTAAAGTGTAAAGGGGATATGATCTGCCTTGCAAGATAAGATTTTATAACTATCACATTCCTAGAAAATAGCAGACCATACACAACATATATGCCTATTTCAGCATTAATAGAGCAGAAACTTGGATGGATTTTCCTTGAATATGACTAACAAGGAATCACTAACTTCCATGAACCTTATCCTTTTATGTAGGAGGCTAAATCTGTGATTTAACAATGACAAAATCTTGGGTATTTCATATTAATGAAGTACTGTACATACAACTCAACGATGCGGTGTTATTTTAAAATTATTATTATAAAAACATTATAATTCAAGGATGTATATCACAAATATAGTGCCATGTCAAAACTATGCACCAATCTTCTTTCTACATTCAAAATTGGTTAGACTTTTTTTAAGTGTAATATATTTAATTTTCTGCTTCAAAACTTAGTTAAGCTATAAAGATTTTGAAGTATAAAAAAGAGTTAAATGGTTGGAGATAATAAAAAACATGTTCCAAATAAATAACTAGGATCATTCATCCAGAAAAAAAGGCTGTTCACTGTGAACTTCATGGTTATAAGATATGTATAACGAAACAGTATAGCTATCAGTACACGTTGTATGCTTCCACTGAGAGTGAGGAGGGACCAAAAGGAAAGAAAGCATTTGGGTTAGACTTTAACGGATTTGTACATGAGTTCAAAAAATCATTCAACTCATAAAAATGTTATTTAAATGGCATCACCTCCATTTTTTTCCACGTTACCCAGTCCTCATCCTTCTCCTCCCTCCTCTACTGCTTCCTTCCCATTTTATTGTGATAAGAAAACTTTGTGTCTCCCTCCAGCTTCCTGAGAGCCCTTGGTCTCAATCTCCCCTTCCACCACAGTCTCCTTGTGTTATACGTGTTAGGTTCCCACAATGGGTTTTACCCTCCTTAACGGATAGGACTTCATCATTCTTAATCTTTGCAACACTAACAGAATGCATATACTAAGCATTTAATGTTTGTTGAAATCACTTGAATGAATGTAGCTTAAATTTTACCCGATGAACTCAGAAACCATCAAAATAGAACAAGAAAAATAAAACCTCTTTTCAAAGTAAAATATTTTAAAATATGCCTACAGGCACTTCTACGTTATCTGTGTCTGTGCTAAAAGGCCATTGGTGTTCTGATTGGCCAAGAGTACAGACATAGCTCTTAAATTCTCACAAGTGATCAGCCTTCTAATTGATTCCCCTGTTTACAGTCTCTTTCCTCTCCAATCCATGCTCTACATAGATGCCAAAATCATCCTCCTAAAGCACAAGTCTGACTGTGTTACTCCCCAGATCAAACATCTTCAGTGGCTCCCTATTACCTCTCAAATAAAATACAAACTCTTTAGTTTGGATACTGAGGTGTGCTTTGAGACTTTATTAAAAATCCCTGCCCAGCTGCTTCTTCCATCTGGACTCTGGTTTCTAACTTGAGAGACCTTGATCTGCTCCTGACCTAGTAAGAAGGAACATCTTGTCTTGTTTTTCTAGCATTCCTTATCCACTCAGTGTTCTTAATTTCTTTTCTTCTTTCTTTTCCATCCTCTCTAACCTCATAGCAAAACAGATGGAAAAAGAAGAAAAGAAATGTACAATGTCATGTTTTCCTGTGTAACAATCTATGACAGCCTTGTTCTAGTGAAAAGTCACTTAACTACTCTGGGACTCTTGTATAAAAAGAGGTTGGCAATTGGTACCTCAGGTCCATTCGAGCTCTAGATGAGGGATCCATGAACATTTTTAACTAGACAAATGTGGTAACTATTTGAGTATAGTTGCTTTTCTTTCTAATCCTGTGTTTTAGATCCTATGGAATTTTAAACATCCACATTTGTTGCCTTAAAGCCCTTCCCACTCTGACTCTGCCATAATTTCTAGGTATTCTTCCCCTTCACACAGTCTATTTTCCAAAGAAACTGACCTAGCTGCTCTCTGACTCTTGCATCCCCTATGCTGCCTCCATGGCTTTGCCCAGGCTCCCTCTCAAACCTGGCATGCTCTCCCTCTTCCCCTCTGCCTCACACAATCCTTAGCCTTCTTAGGATCTAGTTTCAAATGTTACCTAACGTGCCACTTTCTACAGAAAATCTTTTCTGATCCTTTTGGTTATTAGCACTCTCTGCCCCCTCAAATGATCTTGTATTTATTTACTCATTTGTTGGTATTTTGTATCCTCCAGGAGAAGGTGAGCCTGTGGAGAACAGGCACTGTTTTTTTTGGTTATTTTTATGTCTCCATCATCAACATGGTGCTTCATTCACAGTAGGTGTTTGCTAAATGTTTACTGTATAAAATAAAATAATGCTTTTGCCCCCCTCAATCTGATCTCTGCCCACCGCAGCTCAAAAAGAGTCATTTCCATGAAGGGTTAATGGAGATATCAAGGACAACCGTAGCAAGCTTTAAGGAAACCAGACAGTCAAACAGGTCAGTCATGCACAGCAGGGTATAAGAACATGTAGTTGGTACACTTAAACTATGTAAAAACAGTTACCAATGACTCTTGCAAAAGTTACCACTATCTCTTTCTTCAGTGCCACATCTGCTGGCCCCTTTCTTCTCAGTCCTCATCCTTCTCAAACTCCCCATAGCTCGGATACTGTGGAGCACTCTCTCTTCTTATCTACTCTCTGGATCTGTGGGACATTGCCATCCCTTGGCTGTCCTTCTATCCAATTCTTTCTCAATTTCCCTTGATGGACCAATCTTCCATATCATGCTCCGTAACTGGCTCTCTCCTGGGCCTTTTTCTGTTCTCTTTCTCTCTCTAGATTTTTCCTTCTTGGTGACTTCACTAGCTCTCATGATTTAAATATCATCCCTATGGGCTCCAAAATCTATATAACTTGCCCTAGTGTCTCTCTCCTGAGTGACAATTGAATATCTCAAATTGTCTACTAGATTTCAAACTGGATGCTCCATCAGCATGTTAAACTCCTTGAGGACAGGGGCAGTCTTGTCTTTGCATCTTCAGAGTGCCCTGCTCACAACAGGTAATTAAAAAATGTTTAATTGAATCTCACATGATTTACATCCTCTACACAGTCAGCCAAAAAAGACCATCACCAGGCATTTCCATGCTTTCTGTCTTCCAATATTCTGCCCTGACTACCCCTTATTATTCCTAAGCTGCTCTCCTGCCTTCTACCCAGCTCAAATGTTACCTTAGGCCCTCCGATCCTAATACCTTGAGCCAAAAAAATGCTCTTTTCCTTCTGTGAGCAATTTATATCACTTGATTTTATACCACTCATTAATTTAATTTATATTATATTTGCTGAAGTAAATGTCATCTATTTTATTAAATTTTAAGCTTTTTGTGAGCAGGAACCATGTCTTATTCATCTTTATGTCTCCTTCATGGTTGCTGGTGGCTCAGTAGATAAGAGTGCTGGGCCTGGAGTCAGTAAGACCTGAATTCAAATCCTACCTCCAGGACTTACTAGCTCTGTGACTCTGGGCAAGTCACTTAAATGCTATCTGCCTCAGCTTCCCCATCTGTAAAGTGGAAGTACTAATAGCACCTACCACCCAGAGCTGTTGCAAGGATCAAATGAGACAATAATTGTGAAGCTCTCAGCACAGTGCCTGGCACATAGAAATCATCATATAAAGGTTATCTATTTTATCTTTCATAACCTACCAAAATGTCTTTGACATAGTAAATTATGATAAATGTTTCTCAAATGCATGAATGAATCAGTGTATGGAGTCATTTTATCAATTAATTTATTTTCTAATCTTAATAGGAGCAAATATAGATCTTCACTTGTAACAGATGAGAAAAATATCTCAAATGATTAATTATTAAATTATTTTCATCAAATTAAAAGAGATCACAAAACATAGGAGCCATACAGTCAATGGACCTATCAAGCACTCTAGCATATTCCCATTACCAAAATCATAGGCAGTTATTATATACTATACCTTTTATGTGCCATGAGTCAGTAGAAGCCTATTAAGTAACAGTCTTAATGCCATTCTTTATACTTAATGTAAGATCTATATCAAAGTATATCAGGAAAAAGTAAAATTTTTTTAAATGTCCAAAAGAGGAAAATGAGCATACTGCTTAGTACCAATGATGCCAGAACATCCAAAAACACCACTCAGATGCAGCGCCCACGGGATTCAGAGAAGTTCAAATAATAGCTTCTTAATTACCTTTGCTTTTCACAGTTACTTAAAGAGGGGAATTTGAAATTATTTTCAGTAAGAAAATTACCTTAATAGACACTGGTTCTGGTGTCAGGACTTCCAAAGAAGCACTTGAACTTCTGCTCTCTGGATGAATTCTTGAATTTGATGCTGGTCTTGAAATTCCATCCAAGTTTCCTCTTATAATATCCATTGAAATCCTATAAGACCAAAAAAAAAAATCAAGTTATGTCATCATGGGTTTAAATAATACTTTCAAAATATTACAAACTCAAAAATTTTAATCTGTAAAAAATGTATGGCTGATACATTTTGATACATCTGAGTCAGACTGTAGGCTTTTCTCCCACATCTAAACAAGTCACTCTATGGACTGGGGCTGCCACTGTGCAATATTTTTAACTGCATGGCTGACCTGGCAAATGGCACAAATAAAGAACTAGTATGCACTGAATGCCTGCAACTGACATTACTGGTCACCAAAAGAAAAAGTTTATAATATCCATGTCCTTCCTCTAATACTTAGTAGGCCATTCCATCCCAACCAGAATTGACCTACACTTTCCCCGAAGTTGATCATTTCATAAGAGCACTCTGTTTCTTCTCATCCTGCCCTTACTACATCCTGTTCTTTAACAAGCCCACTCCTCACTATTGTAGATACCTGAATCTTTGAACTGAAAGGGACTTTTTAAAAAGAAGTCACTTGGTCTAATCATTTACTCAAAACGGGAATCCTTTCTATAGCATTGTTGGTAAATGGTCAACTAACTTCTTTTTTAATACCTCTAATAATACAGAGCTCACCATATGCCAGGAAATTCTCTTGGGGGACATCTTATGTTTAGAATATTCTTTCTTATACTAAGTCAAAATTTGCCTCATAGTAGTTTTCTTCCAGTGGTCCTCAGTTTTGTCTTTATGCTTATTCCCCTTCTATAAGGAAGTTCTTCAAATATCTGAAACTGACCACTATTTCCCTCCTTAGTTTTCTCTTCTCCAAATTACACTTCTCAGTCCCTTCAAATATGATTTCCTTGTCCTTCAAAATCTTAGTTACCCTCCTCCAGACTCACTCTACAAATCTCCCTTCTCATTTTTGACTGGAAAAAAGAAAAACATTTTTCAAATCCTATCTAACCTCTAGAATGTATCCTTTGATCAGAGATTTGATGAGGGTCACTCAACATTAGCATATGTGTCTGAGAAGAAGGGAAGAAAACAGACAAGGAAGCAAATTGGAAGGTTCTAGATTTTTTTTCATCTTAATACTTAGTGTGTTTTCTAATTTCACCAAGGGTGAGTCTGTAAATTCTAACTTTGCTCTCCCTGGTACCTACCACCTTAATTTGCATTCATCATTCAATAAAAGAATTTCTTTCTCTGGAGAAACACAATGAAATGGAAAAAGCCAAGTTCCCCTTCAGGCATAATAATATAATTTTCTGCAATTTCATGCAAAACACTCCCCTCTTTCTTTCTGTGAAGAGCATAGAAAGAGTCCACACAAAAGTGTTGGAAGTAGGAAAGGACAAAGAACAGAGGCAGGTACAACATATTTGTCTTCGAGCCATTGAGTGTCCCTAGGCTATTGCCTTATTTGACCCAGCTGTGCTGACCCTGTCTATCTCAATAAATGAAAAGGTCACTTATCTCAACATCACTGTGGTTCTTTAGAAAGGCTTGGGTTTAGGGACAAGCCTTGACATTGCTATTATTGCATGATGGATCACCCTGGATGACACACACAGTATGAAAAATGTCAAAATTTACTAAAAGGCCACATATCTTGTAACTGCCCTAAACATTTTGTCAAAGAAGGTATTGTCCCTTTAAAAAGGAACAATGAGACAGAAGCATTTTGTGAACACATACAATACATGTCAATAAAGTAAAAAGCTTATTCTAAGTACCAATGACCAGTCAAAGTCAAATAGTATTCAGAAGTCTATCTTTCAATTTCCTTAAGCTTAAAAATTCTTCAGAAAATGACCTAGGCTTCTGCTTCCATTGTGCCTGTTTCTGAAAATAATGAAACAGAATGTCTCCAGGCATATCGTTGTTACATAATTCTACAGGATACGATTCCTTCTCCCACCAAAACAAAACAAAACTCACTAAGCAGAGAGATATATCCCCAAATCTGTATTTCTATAGCCTAAAAAGAAAGGATTACACAGGGAGATTCACTTCCCTTGAATGAAGTGAAGCTTATTTTGTTTTGGGTTTTTTTTTTTTTATACCACGCTGGAGGCAAGAGATGGAAAATATTATGTAATCAGCAGGAAGATGTCTGGGAACATTACTGAGTTTGCTCTAAAAATTGTTTACTCCAGTAAACATACAAAACAAAATCACCGGATTCAGACACAAATTAACAGGGAACATTACCTCCACAATGTATCTATCAGTGGTAGGTCTGTAAGACCAGCCTTTTGCCACAAGTAGTTAAATTTGGATGGTCACATTGCTAAGCCCTGCTGCCCACTTGAGTACTCTGCATGTGGCAAAAGCAAACTAACCATTTCATTCCATTCCCACTATAGATGGATGTGGCAAAGACTTGATGTCAGAGGAAACTGTTCAATTAGCTCTTTTATTTTCTTCAGTTCTTTTTTACTTAAATCTTTAAAGAAATCAACACCATTCAGTTGCAAGTGAGATTAAATTTCTACTTTTTCCTCCAAGATTCCATTCACAGATTCCACTCAGTTCAACAAGTATTTGTGAAGTCCAAGCACAGTGCTAAGCCCCTGCCTCCTAGGAGCTTTCACTTTACTGAGGGATACAAAATGGACAGAGAAAAATAAATTCAACATACATGCAAAAGTGAATACAAACTAGGTGAGGAGTGGGAGGGATACTAACAAAAAATCTAGAAAGACCTCTTGAGGGAGGTAGCAGTTGGGCTGAAAACCCTGACAGAGCTAAGAACCCCAAGAGTAGGGATGAAGCAGAAGAGCATTATAAAATTATGGGGACACAAGACAGAATACTGTGTAGAGGGCAGAACACATAGGCCAGTAGCTTGGAAAGTAGGTTGCATGATAAAGGAGTAATAAATACATAACAGGTCTGGAAAGAAGAGTTGGAGCTAGATTGTGGAGAGCTATAAAAGCAAGGAAGAAAGGTTTGCATTTTATTCTTGATACAATGGGTAGCCATTGAGGTTTTTTAATTGAGGATGTGTCAATTTAAGACCTATGCTTTAGGAACACCAGTTAGACAACACGATAGGGCAAGGATAACAAACTCAGGTCAGAAAATCTCCTGATATGGTCTGAACCAGATTAAAATGTACCTGGGAAAAGTTTAATAAAATAAATATGCAATACAATACAAATAATGTTAATTTGTGTTAATAAGTCATCATGCAGCCCACTGATATTTAAGTTTGATACTAAGTATAGTATAGAGGATAGATTACAGATGGGAGAGGAGTATAAGAAGACTGTTTAGGAGACTATTCCAATAGTTTAAATGGGATATGATAGGCACTGAACTAATGTGGTTGCACTATAAGTACAGCAAAATATACCAGTTTAGGAGCTACCTGGGTTGTAGAATCAACAAGACTTGACTACTGATTGCATATATGGAGTTCGAGCCTATTAAACATTTGTCCTGATTCACTTAGCTAGTATTATTTAGGACATATAGCTTCTGTAACATTTCTATACATAAAGTCAGTGATACTTTAAAAATTCTTCTCTATAAAGGAATAATGAAGGACCAGGAGAAAAAGATGTGGGAGTTTATTTTGAGTTTTCTTCATTTTTAAATGTCTTTTTGCAGTACACTCTAAATGGTTGTGAGTCATTGTATTCTCTCATTTTTGAAGGGTGAGGGCTAAATCTGTGATTTATTGGGCAGGAAACTGGAAGCAAGGAGACTCTGCCACTGAAGATCAGCAATTGTTCTATGACTTTTAGCCTTGTTATGGAAACTTTTTACTTTTTTCATTAATTTTTATTATTCAGAACATTGAAGCATTCCTCCTGCAATTTTTAACTAAAAGCCTTTCTTCTGTTAATATTAACCTCACCTGACCAAAACCAAGGGGCAGAACCAAGATGGTGAAGTAGAAAGATGCACATATTCTAGCTCTTCCCCCCACATCCCATAAGATACCTGTAAAAAAATTTACTCTCAACAAATTCTAAAGCAACAGAAGCCACAAAATGACACAGTGAAGGAAATTTACAGGTCAAGGTAACCTAGAAGGCCAACAGAAAAGGTCCATCACATGGAGCACAGAGCAGAGCACAGCCCAGTCTTAGCCAAGTGGCACTGGGAAGAACAGGACCGGAACAGGCCTCACAAACCGAATCCCCAGCAGCAGTGGAGGTTCTCAGATCCCTCAACCTACAAGTGCCAAAGGCAGCTTCAAAGGTCAATGATAACGCTTTGGTGACAAAGGAGCATGATCCTCCCCTAGTCCCAGCCCCAGGAAGCAGCAGCAGCAGCATCAGCAGCAGTAATGTCCATTTGTGAAGCCCTCCCCCTAAATCCCCAGGGGGAATTGAGCAGCTGATCTGAATCTCAGCCACTAGCCTGCCCCACAAGTGAGGAGGAGCCCTGCCATTGCAGAGCTGGAGGCAGTTGTGGAGAGGGATTTCTACTACTCTCAAATTCTGGGCAGAAAAGTTTTTGGTTGCTCCCAGACAAGTGTACAGGCCAGCAGAGGAGCTCCTCTCCCTTGATTGTGCTACCTTGGAAAAACTGAGAACTTACAGGTCCCCAGGTTTGTTTCCTAAGGGGATGTATAAGATTATGACCTTTGCTTAACTGAATTTGTTCAACTTTTATAATCCAAATGCTTCTTTCAGTTTCAAAAATCTTTTTTTAACGTTTATGGTCTAAGAGGAACATACAAGACGGCAGTATATAAAAGAATTATTACTTGGTCACACTGACATAGTTTTGTCTATAAGAAGCCTTGTTAGAATCTTAATCATTGTTTGGGTCTATTTTTTTGTCTGATATCTGAATCTAGGCTTAAGCATAATAAAACTTAGATTTTTACCTCTACACTATCTGCACTGTGGTAGGCAGTGATGGAAGGCTGCATGGTAGTTCAGGGTAGTTCAGTTCCTCACTAACCCAAATCACTCTTATGCTTTGTTTTTAATCAGTATTGAAAACTATTTAATTTATACTTCCCCATTACATTGTCTATGAAATTTCAAGTGTTAAGTTTTCAGTCTAAAAATTCAAGCAATTCAGCAAAAAAGGTTTCTACACTAGCCCTCTGACAGCAAAAGGCATATGCCACTGCTCACTTCATTATATTCCCTAGTATAAATGTGTGTCTTTGCCAGGAAGAAGACTTCTTTCAAATGGCACGGCTTATAGCAGAATTGGATCAGTCTTCCTTTACAGCTGTCTCTGGTTCAGAGCAAATGAAGACACTTACATGTATTTTAAAGTGGAGGGGGTAAACCTGCAGATCAATTATGCTTCTACTGACCAAATAAAGATGGTTATTACAAAGTCTGTTATTTTGATCAACGCAATAATAAAGCAGGAGTCTGGAGGACCTATGACAAGGAATGCTCTGCATCTCCTGACAGAGAAATGATGGAATCAAACGTTTTCTGGCCAACATGGGAATTTGTTTTGCTTGAAATTTTCATTTACCCCCATAGTAAGAGAGATGGGAGGAATTAAAATTAAAAAAAAAAATGCTTGCTAGAAAAAATGATAAATGATAAATGAATGATAATGAGATTTTTAAAACTCTTGAAAAATATAAAATTTAATTTAAAAATGGTTTTGCAACAAAATTATTAAAACTCCCGGACCATTCTCAAAATAGATGAGCATCAGGGAATATAAAAAGGGATATGGAGGCAGAAAATCAATCCTCCCTTAGTGATTTTCATTGTGTAGTTTTTTTCAGTCAGGTCCGCTCTTGGTGACAGGTTTTCTTGGCAGAGTTACTGGAGGGGTTTGCCATCTCCTTCTGCAGTTCATTTTACAGATGAGGAAACAGAGGCAAACAAGGCTATAAGTGACTTGCCCAGAGTCACACAGCTGGGAAGGATCTGAAGATAAATCTGAAGCCAAGAGGTCCTGCAACTGTATCCATTGCACCACCTAGCAGCCCTCCCACTTCTTCTCATTGGACTTCTCCCAAAACCCCGCCCCTTTATTTGCCCCGCCCCGACACCGCTCAGAGACACACCCCCAACCCTCCACATCACAGTCCTCCTTTCCATTGGCGCGCCTAAAGTCTCCCTTCTGCCCTCTCATTGGGCCTCTGGTATTTCCCCACCCCCTTAGCCTGGTAGACAGCCAAGATAGGATCCCGCCCCGTCTTCTCATTGGCCGCGCCCCGCCCTCCCTTCACACAGCCCTCTCATTGGACTCCTAACATAGCCCCTGCCCCCTTTCATCCACACAAAAATCTGTAAACTAGCCCACCTCCTCCTCTCCACAGACACTTCCAACATAGCTGTGCCCTTGCCCCATCACTGATACCCCGGGGTACCCCGCCCCTCTTCACGCACGTAGCCCCAAGCGCCCGCCGGTGAGAAGGCAGCCCCCCCACTGCTCCAGGCAGGGCCCTTCATTGGTCAGTCTCTAGGGGGTCGGTCCCGCCCCCTCACCAATCGCGTCCGAGTCTCACCCACCTCTGAATTCACC
>CM053774.1:20197776-20262170 GCA_028658325.1 Potorous gilbertii
AAGGCTGTCATCCAACATCGGAGGTTCCTTTGTGTCTGCAGAGGGTCCCGCTGTTGTCTAGGCAGATTTGGGCTCAGTATAGGGCAGGAAAGCAGCCCCCAAGGCTGTCATCCAACATCGGAGGTACCTTTGTGTCTGCAGGGGGTCCAGCTGTTGTCTGGGCAGATTTGGGCTCAGTACAAGGGAACAATCTGATATGAAACGTCCCAAGTAGAATGGGCTGCTCTGTGAGGTGGAAGATGCCTCTTAAAGACACAAAAGGCATCATGTGGCCAGTAGGAAGAATGTTTTTGAAGACTTTCTAGATTAACCCATTGGAGCTTTAAAAAAAAAAAAAGACTGAATCCAAGATAGTTGAGTAGAGGTTTGTGGGGTTTTTTTATTTACCTTTCCTTTGACCCAACAACGTTGCTTCTAGGACCGTATTCCAAAGAAATCATAAAAATGGGGAAGGGTCCCACATGTACAAAGTATTTATAGCAGCTCTCTTTGTGGTAGCTAAAAACTGGAAATCAGGGGCATGCCCATCCATTGGGGAATGGCTGAACAAGTTGGGGTATATGAATGTAATGGAATACTGTAAGAAATAATGAACAGGAAGACTTCAGAGAAGCCTGGAAAGACGTATATGAACTGAAGCTGAGCGAAAGGAGCAGAACCAGGAGAGCTCTGTACACAGCAACAACCACAGTGTACGAGGACTGCTTCTGATCGGCTTAGCCCTTCACAGCAATGCAAAGACCTAAAACATCCCCAGAGGGCTCTTGAGGCAAAATACCATCCACATCCAGAGAAAGAACGATGGAATTGGAACACAGAATAAAGCAGACAATTTTCTCTTGTGCTGTTTTGGTTTGGTTTTTCTCATTGTTTCTCCCTTTCATTTTAATTCTTCTATGCAGCATGACTAATGTGAAGAAATGATTAATAAGAATATATGTGTAGATCCCACATAAGATTACATGCCATCTTGAGGAGGGAGGGGAGAGGAAGGGGGAGAAAATCTAAGACTTATGAAAGTGATTGTAGAAAACTGAAAACAAATAATAATTTTTTAATTGACTTTTCAAAGGTACAGATAATTCATTCATCCTCACCTCTACCCTACCTTCCCCCCAACCTTGCCATCTCTATACAGTAGCCAAAATTGGTATAAATAACATTGTCAAATCCACAACTGTTTATCAAGTGCCTGCTGTGTGGCAGGGACTGTGCTAAGTGCTGACGATAGATAGAAAAGCAGAACTAGCCTCTGCTCTCAAGGAGCTCCCTGCCTAATGGGAAGAACAATATGCAAACCACCACATACAAACAAAACATACACATGACAAACTGGAGATAATCACATCTACGGCAGCCTTCCACAATTACTCTCGCTTTTGCAATTTTTTTTTCCAATTTCTGACAAATACAAATATCTATATGCAGTTTATACATTCCTATATACCCCTCCCTTCTGTCTGGAATTGCATAATAGAAATGCGTTATGGAAGAATTGGAACTAAAGTTCTGACTTAGGATCTTCAAAAAAACACTTAAAATGGGAAATTTCCCATAGATAAACAAATTCACTGAAAACATTGTTAGAAGTATTTAAAGAAAAGGCATTGGTCTTAAAAATCCTATATTCAAACAAACTATTGCTTATCCCTAATACCTGAGAATAGCTAACGCTATGATTGTCTCCTTTGTGATACTCCTATCAATCTTGGCTTCCACTACACTGCTTAATTCTGGTTCTCCATCTCCCCAACTGCTCCCAGTTAGGTCTTCCTTCTGCCCTCTAAGTGTGATCAACCCTAGCATTCTTCCTTGGGCAACTTTACTCTCTGATTGCTCCCTTGACAAATTCATCTTTATATAACCTTCAGCTCTCCAGCCTGTCAATCTGATTCCCAATTTTGTACCTTTCCCCTCAATTCCAGTGATGCATTCACAATTTCCTGCTGCATAACTGATTGACAAGTTTTAGTGCCCAAATCTACTGAGATGGAAGAGAACTTGGAAATCCTTTAGTCCAAGTTGCCTTTATAGATGAAGAAGCTCAACCCTGAGGGGAAAGTGACTTATTTGAGCTCATCTAGCAGCTTAATGACAGAACTAGGACTTCAACCCAAATTGCTCAGCACTCTTGCCGCTGTATCCTCGACTGTGTTTAGCCTACAGGCTATCCCCTCTCTAACCTTCATTCCATAGCCAAAGTAATCTTTGTAATGGATAAGTCTAATTATCAATCCTTATTCAATCAATCCTTATTCAATAATAGAATTGACCTCTTGTATTATAAGATCATAAAATCACCTATCAGGGTCCTAGTCACTTAATAAATGTTTACTGAATGAAATAACCGTAAAATCTCTAACAGACATGATACATGTTCAGGAGACCTGGAGAGAGCCCAAGTCCTGCTAAAAATGGGCTATCAATGACTGTAACACAGCATCATCATTGCCAGTGATACGTTGTCTGTCCCAAAAGTCTTAGTGCCATTTTAGGAGGTAAAAGGTTAACATTGCACTAAGATTATTGGGACACAACATATATACATTTCTGTGCCTTGAAGATTCCGGCAGTTTGTGCTGTATAGTCCATGACACAAGATTCTCCTCAAAGACACAAATAACAAAGGGAACATAAAAATACACAGGGAAAGCTGCTTAGGTAACCAGAGAACGAGATCATTCTGCCAAACAGTTCTCATCAGACCTTCTAGCTCACTGGCTCTTCTTGGCAATGTATCACAGGATCACAGATCTCCAGCTGGAAGGGGCCTTAGATGTCCTTTAATCCTAAGTGTTTGGCCCAAGGTCACCTTGGTAGTGAGGGGCAGGTCCTCCATCTCTAAATCAAATGCCCTTTTTTTCCTGCATCAAATTCTGCAACATGAGGCATCTTAGAAACCCTGGCTCAAGTGTTACATAGACTGGCTACATGCAACTTCAGAGAAAGTAAGACTGGTGCCTTTGTCAGGATTATTTTTTCAGTTACTACCTCCCTAACACAAAGATTAGCCCCCCTTCCTGTTTTTGGTAACTATAAGTGACTCAGCCCAGGCCTTGTGCCCAGTGTAGCTATAGTTTCCCTGATTTTGCAGAATTGGCTATACTGTTAGGAAAACGAGTAGGAAAACCAGAGAGCAAGGTGAGACCTATTTGGTATAGGAGCACAGCTCTTAAAAAAAGATCTGTGCACACTCTAGTGGCTTCCTCTCTTTGTCTCTGTATGCTGTATCTTCTGTAGGTTTCTCAACTGCTAGAGGTTTTAAGGCTCATCATTCATCAAAGTGCTTAGGCAATGATAGCCTGTGATAGTCAGTGACAATTACATCCTTGACAACATCTTCTGAGCCCTTTTCTATTCTTCTGAGTATGCCTGTACCAGAAACTGGGCATCTTTTCTGATGTAGGAAGAGTCAATGGCTAGAAAGCCATTAGCAGCAGAGACCTTAGTTGTTTTGGGGTGGCCTCACAGCAAAAAGGATGCAAGCACAGTCAGGTTGGGACTGCTACACGGGTGAGATCATGAATGTTCAGTTAAGTCTACATGAAATGTGTTTTGCCAACTAAGAAACATTTGGGGCTATTAGGATGTGCTACTGATTTCTCATATATCTTGATACATTCAGAATTTTGATGATATCCTGAACGAGAATACAAAAGACTACTTAGAAGGTGTCCTATGAGATTTGGCCAAAAACTGGGGAGTCTTTGCAATGAGTGTTTGAGGGACCCTAACTGTTATACAAGAACACAATGAAAACCACTTCTCCTGTAGTAACCAGAGGGTGTGATAGAGGTCATAAACAGCCTTGATGAGCAGTTCCATGAGCTCTAGGAAGTGGTTATATGGTTTGTGCTCCATCAGAAGTGCCCCTTACAGAATTCTATGGCATTCCCGCCAATGTGACCTACCCATAGTGACATCACTGCTGGCTGAGCCATTGTTCTCTACCCATAGTGACATCACTGCTGGCCGAGCCATTGTTCTCTTACCCACCTTTCAGAAGAAGTTGGAATAGATGCTAGTCTTCCAAGGCCAGAGTCATCTATTTTTTAGGAATTGCTATGCTTCTCAATATACCTCACAAGAACAGGTTTTCCTTTGGAAAGATCTTATTTGAAAGCTCATTAGACTGGAGTTTTAAAAAAATATTTATTTTTGTATTTTGCTGTCATTTTAGAAATTGTTTTCCTAAGTCTGCTCACTTTACTTTGCATCAGTTCAAGCCCTCCCAGCTTCCTCTAAAACTTCCCATTTCATTATTATAGTACAATAATATTTCATTATATTCATGTACCATAATTTGTTTAGTCATGACCCAAAAGGAGGATAGTCCTTTAATTACTAATTTGGACTACTATGAAAGGAGCTGCTAAGTTTTTTTACATTTAAGTACTTTTCTCTTTTTGTCTTTTGACTTACGCCTACTGTACCATGTGTGTCCGTCCTTTGTTGCCAAAGAAGACCATGCCATCAGAGAAATGATGACATGACTTGCACTTGACTTTGTTTGGAGTGAGGGAGGGCTGTGCAGGTCACCAGCCTCACTTCTCCTCCAGAGCCATCTGAATCCAGTGACCAGATATATTCATCAGGATGACTGGAGATGATCCAGAAAGAGGCAATTGGGGTTAAGTGACTTGCCCAAGATCACACAGCTAGTGAGTGTCAAGTGTCTGAGGTGAGATTTGAACTCAGGTCCTCTTGACACCTGCACTGGTGCTCTATCTACTGTACCACCTAGCTGCCCCTACTCTGCTTGGGCTAATGGTGTGTTCCTGCTCAGTATTTCCCCAGACAGGTCTGAGGAAGTGTTGATTCTCCCTCTTGTCAGACAGATGATATGGAAATTGATAAGTCTCTTTGACCAAGATTTGGGTGACCCAAGGCATAAGCCCCCAAGACCATCATTATAACATAGCCCGGTCCCTCATTGTAATATATTCATTTTCTCATTAATTGTTGACGGATCAGAGCTGATTGCCACGTGCTCTTCTAAGGGCATATAAACTATGAGCCCACCACCAAGAGAGATGGCCAAAAACCCAGCCCTTTATTAAAATGCCAGCATTACTAGTAAATTTTCTCTCTCAAACTTTTTTAAACACCACAAGTGACACCCGCCTTCTTTCTGTTCCTTGCAAACAATACAGTCATCCCCCAAATGCATGCCTTTTTACCGGCTGTCCTACACTTCAAGAAGGTTTCCCTTCATGACCTTCAAGACTCAGCTCAAATCCTACTTTTGAAAAGGGATTTTTCCCAATTTACCTCATCACTAGTGTTTTTCTCCTAAGATTACCTCGCATTTATACTGTATAGAATTTATGTGCATATAGTTGTTTATATATTGTCTCCCCCGCTGGAATTTAAGCTCCTTGAGGGCAGGAAACAGATTTTTGCTTTCCTTTGAATTTTCATCACTTAGTACAGAACTTCCCACCTAGTAAGTGCTTAATACTTAATTTATTGCTTGCTTGATATCAAGCAAAAGCAATTTCCACACATTGTTTCTGTTTCTGTTATCTCAGGACAAACAGGAAGAAAAACTTATATATAAACTTTCTTTCTATATAGCAGGCACAATATTTAGAAATAGTATCTCATTTTATCTTCATAATAACTCTACAGGGTAGATGTTCTTATCCCCATTTACAGATGAGGTAACTGAGGCAAAGGTTAAGTGACTTGCTCAGGGTTACATAGCTAGTAAGAGGCTGAATTTAAACTTAAGTCATCCTGACTCCAGGCACAAAGCTCTTTACCTAATACACCAACTGGATGTCAGTCCTCCAGGTATCCAATGGTAGCGATCTTGGCCTTTCCAATTCTTCCTCTGGTTAAACATTCACAGTTTCTTCAGCTGATCTTCATATGTCTTGAACTCAAGGGCTTTCACCATCCTCTAGATCTTCTCTGGACAATCTATCAATTTCCTTGCTAAAACATGGTATACTAATACGAACAGAAAACTCCAAATATATAACCAGAGGAGAGTACAGAGGAATTATCATTCCCTTATTCTTGGATGTCATGTCTCTTAAAGTAATCTGGGATTTCAGTGGGGTTCTTGGCTACCATATCACAATGTGGTCTCATATTGAACATACAATTCATTAAAAGTTTTCTTTTTCAGACTAATTGTTGTTTAGCCACATCTCAGCTAGTCTGTATTTGTGAAGTTGATTTTTAGCCCAAGTGCTTTAACAACCATCTCTATATTCAATTTAATCTTAGATTCAGCACAATGTTCTAGCCTATCAATAATTTTCCAGTTAGCTATTAACAGTAACTATTAATTAACTATTGATAACTAATGTTTATATAGGGCTTCAAGGTTTGCAAACATTTTTCAAATATTATCTCATTTAATAACTACATAATCCCAGGAAGTAGATGCTATCATCTCCATTTTACAGATGAAAAACCTGAGGTAGACAGAGGTTAACTGACCATTCCTTTAATAATAAATTCTACAATCTTGTCAGATGTAGTCTGCAGGCTCCCTTCTCTCTCATTCTGTTTCTCTTTCTCTTTTTTTTTCTACTGAGACATTTATCCAAACGCTAACCTAGCACCTTAAGATGTAGTTCATCTGGTACACCTGATTTAAACTCATTAAAGTCACCTAGGTACTTTCTTATTATATCACTCTCTGCCAAGAGCCAAAAGTAGCTAATAATTTTTTATTATTATATATATAAAATAAAATATTATTTTATTTTGAGTATTGACTCCCTGATTAGCCACGTTCTGTTCCCTCGAGTTCTAAGATCGTGCTCTTTGGCAGAGAACACAGAAGCCAACTAAGAATTGAGAAGCTCTGTCTTTAGTTATCACCATCTCGTCCGCCTCAAACGTTTCCATCTCTTCTTTGACTCTACACTTTTCTTCAATATAACTTTTTAAGACATCCTTTGTGGCGTCCTTTTCTCACTGACCCCAACTTATTTTGAACTTTAGCATTTCTGTTGCAGAAGCCGGTAACACAATCATTACAGGCCTAGGTCATGCTTTTGTGTTCATCTTTTTTCTTCATTTACCCCTGTTCCACCATCTGTGTATGTCATTTAAAAATCTATGTTAGTTGACAGGTTCCCTGTTCAGATGATGCTCCTTTTCCCTCCTCTCTTGAATTGTTTTTCTTTAGATCTTTAGCATTTCATTTATGTCTTCTCATCCCTCTTCAGTTAACTTCTGTCACAGAATTTTAGCCTATAAGATTCTACCTACCCTTCCTCTGAATCATTTGAGATATACTCATTTAAAGTCTAGGATGCATGTCAGATTATTCCCAGCTTTTTTCCCTCTGTGGCAACCTCTTACGAACAAAAGACCACTTCCATCAAGGTTCCCATCATTTCCGTTCCAGTAACCAGTTCTTACCTATTGGTAAGAATCAGATAAAGAATATAATTAATTTTCCCCTTGTTGGTTCCTCCCTCTTTTTTAAAGATGAAATTATCATTAAAGCAAGTTAAAAAATTATTAGCTACTTTTGGCTCTTGGCAGAGAGTGAGCTCTAGCAGATGTTTGGATAACTGAAAGCCCCAATCACCATTATATCCTGCCTCCATGCCAGTCTTGTGATAGTTTCCAAACTCCTCATCTATTTTTCCTTTCTGTTCAGATGGTCTGTAACATTCTCAAGACAATATCACTTCTGTATCTGCTTACACTGATTTTCACTCAAATGCTTCTTTTCTGGTTTTTATATTTCCTTCAATGAGTTAATCTTAATATATAATGTTACACTACTTCCCCAGACCCGCTCCTGTTTCTCAAATCCCACAACAGGCACTCATTCATGCATGCACACACATATACATGTGCACATACACCCATATGCACACACAGGTACACACACGCACATACACATTTTTAACTATATTATTTCTTTTGCTAAGGTAGACTCTTATAGAGCAACAGCCCAGCCATAGGTCTCATCTGGACGAGTCTCAGTGATATCTATGCAATTATATTTGTCTTTTGGCATTAGGGTCTCCAGTTCATCTTTCTTGAGTGATTTTTTTTCCACTAGTAAATCTCTACTCTTTGCTGACCACCATGATAGACCTTAGTTGAGATATAAATTTTAGATAAGACAATACCTAATCTCATTGAATTTACTATTCAATAGGAAAACACAATTTAGTAGTTTGAAGTTGTTGGAAGCATTAAAAATGATTTAATTACAAAATGTTACTTCAGTGTCAAATACAAAGAATAGGAAAAGAATATGTACTTTGAATGAGGATTTGCAAAAGGAATATTCCCTTTTAAAGAAACTGCAACGTAATAGTGAGACTGATAGTGTTCCCTGCAGCAGACCTGACATCATCACACCCATTGAATCTAGGAAGCAGGAGTCAGCCCAGTATCTTCCAGTGAGTGCCTCAAAAAAGAAGTGTCATATAAAAGATGAATCTGCTGGAGTGGATCTTGGGGCAAATGAAAAAGCTATTGAACATCATCCTGTAAGACACCATCCGTTTCAGATCTTTAGGCTGTCTCCAAGCTATCTCTGCATTGTTCAAACCTAAATTATTCATTGCTCACGAAGAAAAGGAAAGAAACTGTGAAAAAATCTTCTGGCTCCACAAGACTCACATTTTTCACATTAGGAATTTGCTAGAATAGGATGATGAACATTGTACATAGAGTTTGTTTTTAGGAGGAGTAATAACCATGATGATGATGACAAATAGCCACAAGAGCCAGCATTTCTACAGGACTTTAAGGTTTGAAAGGTAATTTATATATGTTAACTCATTTGATCCTTAGTGTAACCCTAGTAAGGTAGATACTATTAGAGGATGACATTTTTGTTGTGAACCTGAGTGATTGAGAGGCTAGTGGTACCCTCGGCATTAATAGTAAATTAGGAAGAAGGGAGGGTTTGGGGTAAAAGAGAGTAAGTTCAGTTTTGAACACATTGAGTTTAAGATGTCTATGAAACATCCAGATCACAATGTCTGATAGGCAATTGGAGATAGGAGACTGGAAATTAGGAGGGAGGTTAAGTCTGGACAAATAAATCAATTACCTGAATCCACAGGAGCTGCTGAAATTACCAAGCAAAATAGCATAAGGAAGAAGGGAAGAGGGCCCAGAGCAGAACTTGTGGAGGCACCCTCCATTAGGGAGAGCAAGCTAGCTAAAGATCCATAGTAGAGACTCAAAGGAAACTGAAAAGGAGGGGTTAGACAGGTAAGAAGGGAAGTAGAAGAAAACCTAGAGAAAGCATCAAGGGATGACTGAAATTATCATTGGTTGCCAAGGTCAATAAGGATGATGACTGAAAAAAAGGTTGTTAGATTTGGCAATTAAGAGAGCATTGGTTACTTTGGGGAGAGCAGTTCAGTTGAATGATGAGGTAAAAAGAGAGACTGGAAAACGTTAAAGAATGAAAGAAGAGGTAGAGGTTTCTATTGTAGACAGCCTTGGTGAGTTTAACTCTCTTGGAAAGAGAGGAGAGATGGAAGATGGTTTCCAATGGAGATGGGTGAATTAAGTTAAGGTTCTCTAACATGGCCTTGTTTGTAAGCAGAAAGGAAGAATCCAGTAGACAGGGAGAGACTGAAGTTTAAAGAGGAGGGATTATAGAGGGGACAATCTGCTAGAGAAAGATAAGAGTTAGAAAAGGTCCAAGCAAAACACTGGCATAGCGTGCCCACATCAGAAAAGGTGCTGTGCTCTATGATCAAAGCAGAATAGAAACAGCACAAAGGAAGTGTAGGATGCACAAATTTGGAGTAACCACCTCCAAATGTTCACACGGATTATCTGTGCCCAATCTGTGGTAGAGCATTCCAAGCTTGAATTGGTCTCATCAGCCACAGTTGGACACACTGAAACTTTACTTTATCATAGTGATGTCATTTTGGTCCTCTTTGAGAATAAAAGACAACAACCTTTCAACATAAAACATGAAGCCAAATGAGATTTATTACCAGATATTCTTTATAGCCAATTAAGGTCTTACGAGGGCAGGAGAAAGTTATAAATCTCCAAGATCCTTCCCTAGATCTATGGTCCTAGCTTTAAAAAAAAGTCTTTGTGTAGTACAATTCAGAGGAGAGGAGGAATTAATGGTCAACAACTCATCCGAGATAGCTTCCCTGCTTTCTCCTTCTGTACAGGAAAAGTCAGCTTTTAACTTCCTAGGGTTCTTAGAGCAGGAAAGGATGAAGAAACAAGATGTTATCTTTAACTTTACCCTCAAGAGCTATGCATTGGAATCTTCTAATATTATAATTGTATTGGAAGGAGCAAAGGAAGGAGAAGAGAGAAAGTCTCCCTGCTTGACTGTCTTTGGACCAGAGCTCACAGAGTTAGGGACTTTGCTTCTCATGGTCTTGCTTGACTCTCAAGTCAAGTCAACAGGTATTTATTGAGTGTTCCATGCAGGTACTGTGCTAAGCATTAGACGCAAATTGCTTCACTTATATAGCTTTTTCTGACAAATACAAGGACACTCTCAAGGTCTCTCTGAAGATCTTTGGAATCCATTGTGAGATATGGGAGACAGGCACAGGGAACATATGGTATACCTGCATCAAAAAAGGTGCTATACTCTATGAGCAAAGCGGAATTACGGTAACTAAAAAAAAAAAATGAGATGCACAGATTTAGAGACATCTCCAAATGTTTATATGGAATATTTGTTCCCAACTTGTGGTAGAGTTTTCCAGTCTTGTATTAGTCTGATCAGCTACACAGTCAGACTCACTTTGACCCTGACATAAGGATTCCATTTTGTTCCTCTAAAGGACAACAACTGCCCAAGAAATACAAATACAAAGCAAAAAGAAAGAGGACTATCCCTGCTCCCAAGGAGATTATATTCTCAGGGAAGAAGACAACACATTAAAAAGAAGGTGTAAAGGGGAAGAGAAAAAGGTAACCATGCAGGGGACTTATAGAGAAAGTCCAGAGTCAGGTGTGGAGCCCAGACAAGAATGAAGAAATAGGTGGCCTGCAAGCTTTTCTTCTGGGTCTGGGAGGAATCAGCCAATCAGAGGAAAGGGCCAAAGGAGTTTAAAGTGTACTTCCAGTAGGAGAAGTCCAAGGGCAGAATAAACTTCCAGAGTGAGGAGGCTGCTGTGACATGGTAGAGAAAGTCCAGAGAGTCAGGAATAGAACCCAGAGAAAAATAACTCTGGGAAGTTCTCTGCTGCACAGGTAGTCATGAGCTAATAGCAAACAAACGAATAAACAACGAAAAAAGATATCTACATCTGTTTATGTATAGAAATTCTGATTTAATTCAGATTCTATTTAGAAAATGCAGTAGGCACAGTGGACACATCAGTATTCACTCAGGGTCCTTTGTTCACTATTTCATATGTTGAGATATCTTGTCCCAATGAAAGGAACCGTCATTCACTTTCCCCAAACAGCAATAGGTCCTAACATCCGACATCTACTTTTGAGCTTGGAACGAATGTCATTTCTCCATTTCTACCACTGAGTGAAGACTTCTCTGAGTAACTCTCTACCCCAAAAGTGATTTCTCTCCATCAAATTTTTATCGTATTTTTTATAACTCTTCTTTATATTTATCTTATTCGACCTCATGTCACAGCTACTTGTGCGCATATCTTTACCTTCACTGTATTGTAAACTCGTTGTTTACAAATCATCTCCCCCGGTTGCAACTTGAGGGCATTTCTTTGTATCCCTAGTGTTTAGCACAGTGGCTAGCACATAGTAGGCCTTAAATACTTGTTGAGGAAGAGGAGAAGGAGAAGAAAGATTAGATGAAAGTAGAGCCTGTGCCATAGCTATCTTTTAATCCCTAGTACCTAACATGGTACTTTGCAAATAGTAGGTAATTAATAACTGTTCAACTGAATTAGTTGTACATACTAGGTACTCTAAATTTTTTATTAGTGTCATGTTAAAGTAATGGGAAGATCGAATGAGGAACTGGATTTTTTAGGGTTGGATCTTAGCCATTTATCTTGATGAAGTTTAAAACTGTTATATGCAGGAAAATTTCAACATTGAAGTTAATTATACAAAGTAAAAAGCTAACAAAAATAAAAATTAACAACTTGGTTATGTAAAACTAGTACTCACTAGAATCAGTTATGTGAACAACTTACCATTTTTACCTAATTGTCTTTTAACACATTAACCATAATGTATCTCACGAAATATATGTCAGATTGATTTGTATTGGCTTATTTGCTTACAGCAACATGTTCTGTTCACATAGGCTTAGTCTTCATAATTTGTTGCTCATGAAGCATGTCTGTCTGTTCACAACTTGTTTAAAAACTGGAGTAAGTGTTGACAAGTATAAGCTCCCTACAAGACCACACGATCTAGTCAGAGAAACAAACCAACCCAATCCTTGTGCACTTTGGGGCTCATTCTTCCACCCCAGGTTTTCCCCTAGGAACCCAAGAGGTTGGCTCGTGTATGAATCTTACAGAAAAATGTAAAAAGAACCTTAACCTCCATGGCTCAGGAACGACCTCCCCCTCCAATCCCACCTGACCCCTGTAAGCACTCAAGCTGACTGTATATCAAATGCAAGACAATATTTATTTTGCTCTACAGAAAATACAAAATATAAAGGACTCAGATGTCAGCCCATAAACATGACAATTCTCTTTCCCACTCTAGTGAGTCTTACTCACCCAGACCTTGTACAGTCCTCAATCTTAGAACCCTACCCTGTGGTTGAGATTCTCCTAAAAAGGAAGTCAACCCCGCAACCTCTGGAAGCTCCTACTTCTCCCAGAGACCCATAAAATCCTTCAACACTGTATTCCTATTCTGTGGCAGAAGCTCACTTTGAAGGACAATACACTTAAGAATGCTAAAGAGTCAGCCCGTTCCCATCAGACCTGCACAGTGCGTGTAACTCACGGTAATAGTGGAAGGTACATTATGGTTTAGCCCCATCTTGTTCTTTCAGATCAGGGGCCATGTAGCTGTTCCTTTTCTCTAGGAAACTTAGAGGCTTAGTTTAGTAACACAAAAGTAGATTTTTTTCTCTTCCTAGGAGGCTAGGCCTGGGCTCTCCCTCAGTAGTAATACCTTTACTGCTCTGCCACATCTGCCCATAGCTTTCATCTGAAACGTGTGTCTGAAGGGTTTCCTGGGGAGAGTTGCGTGGCTAAGTAGGCCTTTCATAAGGACTCAATTCAGTTTCTGTGCATAATTTCTTACTCAATTTTCTCTAGACTCGGCACCAAATCTATTAGCCCCTTTATAATTCTCTTTCAGAACTAACCTTCTATCATTTTATACTCCAAAGTCCTGTCCAGTCTTGCTTGTGTAAGTGATCTCTTTTCTTATCAATTAAGTAAAGCAGTTATTGTCTCCATAAAATTAATCCAATATTTGTAAAACACCTACATATTTCTCAAAAAAAAAAATCAAGTCCCTCTCCCCCTTCCTCCTCCTCTGTTTCAGAATACCAGGACAGATTTTATCCTGCAGGCCAGAGGGAAGCAGATGCTGTAAAAAGCCTGCAATCTTCTTGAAAATACAGGATGCTGATGCATCTACCAATACAGAGACTCTGGGACCCCTCCTACAGGAAAGGGAATGGGGCATAAGGGGCAAGTAGACCTCAGTGGGAATCCAGACTGGAGAATGGGCCTTACTCTCTCCCCTTCTACTACGCCTTGCCTGGGCCACAGACACTGCCGTCTGACCTGCCAGGGCAGTCACCTTTGGGCCCTGGTCCTCACAGTCCTCTTAGGCTCACTGGGCCCTTCCATTAGCCTTGCAGGTGAACCCTCTTAAATGTGTTTGGAGCATGAGTCCATTGAAAACTACATCGTCTTTGCAGTCCCGCTGTTTAATCTTTGGCACATAGTAGGCACTTACATTTTTTTTCATTCATTCAATCAAGATTATATGACATACTATGATTGTCTTTCCTGCCAATAAGAATGCTCTAATGGGCTATCCTTTCTAAGGTGAGTTCTCATATCTGTGACAGTCTAAACATCAGGAAACAGTTAGCCCTACTCTTTAATGATGTTTTATCTCCTACCATCTTAATGGATGACATGCATCCAGCATAATCAGAAGCACAGACTAGCCCTTTTAAGTGTTTTAGGTTTAGATAAGTTACTAATTAAGTGTTCTTGGGCAGTCATTTATACCACAGTGTATGAACACATACAGCACCTTGTGGTATTAAACTGAGGGGAGAAAAAAAGAGCATTCTTTTCCTCCACTAGGTGATGCTGTCTATCTTCTTTTAGATGCCAAATCCCCAGGTACATTGTATATTGCTACAATTCAATAGGATCATAGTATTTTAGGACTGGAAAGAGCCTAAGAGACATTCAGTCCCAGAACTCAAAGGCTCAGAACTTTAGACGGCATCTCATGTGCCATCCAGGCCAGACTTAATGTGAACCACGATCTCTCCTAGAATGGACCCATCGAAAGTTGCCACCTAGCCTTTCCCTCCAGTCCTCTAGTAAGGAGGGACACCTCTGCTCTCAGAGCAGCCTTGTCTGCTTTGGGAGAGCTCTGAGTGTTAGGAAACTTTTTAATTTAAACTTAGATCTGCCTCTTCCTCTTAATGCCTCATTTTATGGATGGAGACACTAAGACTGTAGAGAAGTGAAGTGACTTGCTCAAAATCATACATGTAAGTTGTAGAGTCAAGACCAGAACCAAGGTCTTCTGATTCCAAATTTAGGAATTTTTCCACCATGCCATTCCTTCCAAATGACTGATCCTGGCATTGAAGACCTTCCACTACCTAGTGCTGCCCTCTTTTTCTAGCTTCATCTCCCACAATATCCTCTGCAAGACTACATGCTTCAACCAAACTAAAGTCTCTACCATTCCATGAACATGGCCCTCGTGTTGTTTACCATTACTGGAAATCCTCTCACCACCTATTGAGACTCTGCCCGTTGTTAAGGCCCAGCTCAAATACCAGTTGCTACAAGAAGCCTTCAATGATTCTTTTTTTCCTCCCCCTTTTCCTTCTTAATCCCACCTTTAATTATCAGAAATGATGTTTCCTTTCACAGGCTTCCTTTTGTAATAATACCAAGCTCTAATCACTTTCAGGTTTGCAAAAAACTTGACAAAAAATATCACAATAATTCTGTAAATAAGTTGTTATTGGTCCCATTTTAGAGATGAAAACTGAGCCTGAGAGAGGTTAAAAGATACTTGTTTAAAGCCACACAGTTAGTATCTGAGGTAAAATTTGAACTCAGGTCTTCCTGACTCCAAGTTCAGCACTCAGTCCACTGCACCACCTATGTATCTATCAGAGCACTTCCTATATAATTAAATTTAACCAATATTTTATAAGTACCAGCCATGCTAAGGTCAGTGTGCTCTAAATCTCTTTGAATTTTAAATGATCTAAAAATAGCACCTTGCGTTTTATAAAGCTTTACAATTTACAAAGCAATTTAACAGTTTATCTCATTTAATTTATTCTTCATAATAATATTGTGAGGGAATGAGCTAAATACTTCACACACTTCTTTTGAGGGTCAATTAATATAATGGATATAAAGAAATCATACATACAAAATGCCTTGAAAACCTTAAAAATCTTTGAAAATGTTATTGTTTTATATGTAGAACCCCTCCATCCCCACCCCCACCCCCTGCACCCCTAGGAACCCCTTTCCCACTTCTCAGGCTTTGTGTTGTTTATCAATATCTATTTGCATTCATAGCCCTAAGTCCTCACAAATGGATGAGACAATCAATCAATTAATCTACAGGTATTTATTGAGGACTTAGTATATGCTAGGCGCTGTGCTAAACACTATGGATACAAGGAAAGCCACAATAGTCCCTGCCCTCAAAGAGCTCACTCTCTAATGAGGAAAATATACAAATGAACAGGCAAATATAAATGCATATAGAACAGAAGGAAAGTAGCCAGAGAAGGAAGGCTCTAGCAGCTGTGGGGAGGGAGGACTGGGAAAGGCCTCCTGCAATCAATTCTAAGAAGGAGAGCATCCAGCACAGGGGAGAGGCAGGGCAAGAGCTTGGAGATGCCTGATGGAGTTTCATGTATGAGGAGCAGGAAATTGTTCAGTCTAGTTGAATTACAGAGTGCATGGAGAAAAGTAAGAGAATCAGAAAAGTAGGAAGGGTTCCAGTTGAGGGAGCTTTTAATGTGTCTGGCACATAGTAAGTAACTTTAATGCGTAGGGGCAGCTAGGTAGTGCAGTGGATAGAGTGCCAGGCCTGGAGTCAGGAAGACCAGAGTTCATAATACAATCTCAGACACTTAATAGTAGCTGTGACCCTGGGTAATTCATTTTACCCTGTTTGCCTCAGTTTCTTCATCTGTAAAATGAGCTGGAAAAGGAAATGGCAAACCACTCTAGCCTCTTGGCCAAGAAAATCCCAAATGGGGTCATGGAAGGTCAGACCCAAATGAACAATAATAAATGTTTATTGATTGACTAAATGATTGATTTGAATGCTAAGAAAAGAAGGAGATAGTTGTGTGAATGGAGTCAGGCTCATAAATCCCATAATCTACTCTAGTAAAACCCTCTAAATTGCACCAGATTGAATAGTGATTAAGGAACCCAGAAAGAAAGTACAGTAAGTGACTTATTCTACTCCAAAACTGCACAAAAAGTCAGAAGCCTGTAGGCAATAGGAAGGGGAACCAACCAGAAAAGGTAGGCCCAATGTTCAGACAAACAAGCCAGAAGACTCCTGGCATGACCTGACCCAGGTCAGAGACGCTCATGAGCCTTTAAAGTTTTATATGGAAGCAGTAAGAGGAAGAGGGATATCCTGAGCAAGCCCCAGGAGAGTCAGAAACTCACAACAGAGGCCCTGGAAGTGACAGTGAGCAGAAACAACCAGTACAGGCTGGACTTTAGTACTAGGGGCTCTAACATCCTAAAACACCATAAATGGCCCTGACCTGGAGACAGCGCACTGAATGTCAAAGATGCCACAGTTCTTTAAGGGAGACAGAAGTCAACACAGAAACCTAAACTGGGACCAAGAAGGGCCAACCACCCCACCCAAAAATGAAGCAGGAAACAGAAACTGGCCCTGGCCTAAAACCCCAATTCTGGAACTAAGACTGCTAAGATAATGAAGCAGAAATTACTGATCAACATGCAGAATCATAATAGATCCAGATATATCCAGAAATATAACCTAGAAGGAAAAAGTAACCTATCAAAACTGCAATCAGGGACTCAAAGGGAGTAAGGATTTTCCACAAGGGCTATGTGAATATCTAGAAGAAATGAAGCAAGAGATTTAAAAAATAAAATAAAAGTTCTGGAAAAAGAGAAGTTGAAAGTGAATAAAATGCCTTTAAGAATCATCAGATACTTTGAAAACCATGATTTGAAAATAAAAAAGCTTGAGCACAGTCTTTCAAAAAATCATAAATAAAAACTGTCCACATCTATTAGTAAAAGAGGGAAAAGTGAAAATAAAAAGAATCTGCCAATCATCTCCTGAAATAAATTCCAAAAGGAAAATTATCAAGTATATCATAGCCAAAATACAGAACTTTCAGGTAAAAAAAAGTACTGTGAGTATCCAGAAAGAAGCATTCTTAAGTATCAAAATAAAAAACCAAACAAACAATTATAGTAAAACTTGGCAGCTTTGGCCATAAACCAAAAGAGATCTTAAGAGAACAATATTCCAAATGATGAAGGCTTCTAACCAAGAATAACTTCCTGCGAAGTCAGTGTGATACTATAGGGGAAAGGATTAAGTATTATGTAGCACCAACTATATGCCAGGCACTGTGCTAAGTTCTTTACAAATATCTCATTTGGTCCTTACAACAACTCTGCCAGGTAAGTAGTGTCATTATCCCCATTTTCTGGTTAAGGAAACTGAGGCAAACAAAGGGTAAGGAGCTCTGACAGGGTCACACAGCCAATAAATTTCTGAGACCAGACTTGAATTTAGGTCTTCCTGACTCCAGGTCAACATTCTTTCCACTGTGCCACCTAATTATATAGGAGGGAAAGGATCTTTCATGGAACAGAATTGTCAGGCATTTCTGATGGAAGACTAGAACTGAGTAGGAACACTGAAATGCAAACACAAGTCCAGATAAATCTAGAGTTGTGAATTTATTTGAGCAATTGGAAGGGGCTGTATGATGATGAAGGGTTAACATTCTATTAGAGGAGAGGGAAGAAGCAACAAATGTTGTCTTCAGACTAACATCTTCAAATGGCATTGAGGGAATTAATAAGAAAAACAGAGGATCTGGGAGCAGATTGATTTTGTTCTGAGGGTTTAAGAGGGGAAAGAAAAGGAAGAATATAAAGAATATACTAGTGTAGAAAGGAGGAAAAAGGAGGTGGAACTTGATATTTTTTCATAATCAGAATACTTGAGAAGATCATATACAAATGGAGGTGGGAGAAATAGGCATCAGATGAGGGTCATTCTTACATGAACTAGACAAAGGAGAATTGAACACACAAACACAGAGTTCAGTGTAAAAACACAATAAATTCAATAGGGAGGAAAGGGAGAATAGTATTGGGGAGGAAATAGTCATAAGCAAAACAAATTTCTTGATCTCAAAGATGATATTTAAAGGAAAATTGCTAACAGAGGAAAAGGTGGCCATTAATTGAGGAATGAATGAACTGATTGTGATATATTGATGCAATAGAATATTATTGCACCATAGGAAATGATGAAAGAGATGCCTTCAGAGAATACTCTGGGAAGTGGGAATTGGTACCGATTGAAGGAATCAGAACAAATGCTACGAGACTAAGAACATTGTAAAGGATACTACTTTGCAACAAGAAATGATGAACACGGAGATTTCAGAAAAACCAGGAAAGATTTGTACAAACTGATGCAAAGTGAAATGAGCAGAACCACAAAAACACTGTACGCAGCGTTGGCAACATTGTGTGATGACCAACGATGAATGATTCATTTTTCTCAGCATCACAATGATCCAAGACAAGTACAAAGGACTCAGGAAGGAAAAGTTATCCATATTCAAATAAGAACTAACGAATGCAGACGAAAGCATATTTTTTCACTTGCCCTATTCTTTCTTGTGTTTTTTTTTCCTTTTGATCTGTTTCTTCTTCCACAACTGTGATGAATATGGAAATATGTTTTACGTGATAGCATATGTATGAACTATATCAAACTGCCCACCATTTTCAGAGGTGGAGAGGGAGGGAGGGAGAAAAATTTGGAACTCAAAATCTTGTTAAAATGAATTCTAAAAATTTTCTTGAGTGTAATTGTGAGAAAAAATAAAATACTATTCAAGGCAAAAAAAAAAAAAGGAACAATGTAAGGAAAAGCAGTTTTGAAAGACTTAAGAACTCTGATCAAAGTAGTGACCATCTAACGATGTGTCCAGAGTGCCTGTGATGAAACTTATTACCCATCCCTTGACAAATGGCCGATTTTAAGGTATAGGAAACATACATTTTGGGACATATCCACTGTGTGGATTTGTTTTGTTTAACTATATTTGTTACAAAGGTTGATTTTGTTTTGTTTTTCTCTTTTTCATTGATGAGGAAGGAGTGGGAAAGAAAAGGGGATATTGATTGTGATGCCCCCCAAAAAAAGAAAATTGAAAAGTAGAGGACTATTGATATATATTTAAAAGTTCATAAAGTACAGAAGAAAGTAAAAAAAAGGGTGCAAGCAGAACAGTTTGTAAAGTAATGAATAAATAGCAAGTAATATGGAATGGAGATTCATGGTTTCACACACAATGCTTTTTTCTATTTAGATGACAGAAATGCTCATTATTTCCTTTTTTGAGAATTTGTTAATTATTTTAATTTAAGATTGAAAATGCTGAACATAAGACTCTATTTGATCCCACAAGCAATAGGGATCTACTGGAATTTATTGGACATGATGTGGGGTGGGTAGAATTGGGGAAAGATGACATAGTCAGATCTATGCTTCAGGAACATCACTCTAGACACTGAATGAAGGATAAATTGGAGTGGGGAGAGACTTAAGGCTATTGAAATAATCTAGACAAGAGTTAATGAAAGCCTGAATTAGAGGTGATGGTGTGAGTAGAGAGCATGAGATTTATACATTTGATATGGTGAAGATAGAAACAAGATATGGCAACTGGTTACACTGGAGAATTGGCTTAGGGTGGCAACAAGGTTGTAAGCTTTAATTAATGGAAGAATGGTGGTACCTTCAACAATAATTGGGAAGTTCAGAAGAGGGAAGGGTCTGTAAGAAAAAATGAGTTGTATTTTGGACATGTTGAGTTTGGAGATGCTTACAGGGCATCTAGTTCAAGATATCCAAAAGGTAGTTGATAACATAGGACTTGAGCTCAGAAGAGATATAAGGAGTTACGTGTACAGATCTGGGAATCAACTGCATAGAAATTATAACTGAACCCATAAGAGCTCTTGAGATCACTAAGTGAGAAAGTATAAAGAGAAAAGAGTAATGAACTCAAGAAAGAGCTTGAGGAGAACATCTACAATTCATGGTCATGATATAGATGAAAATACAGCAAAGGAGACAGAAGTAGTGGTCAGAAAGGAAAAAAGAAACAGGGATCAGTGTCATGAAAACCCAAAGAAGAGAAAGTTATTCACAGAGGTAGGTCAAAGAGGATGAGAACTGATATATGACCAATAGGTTTGTTAATTAAGAAATTATTATAATTTTGGAGTGAGTGGTTTCAGTTGAATGTTAAGGTCAGAGAGTAAAAAAAAGAGGGAAAGAAAAGGAAGTAGAGAATAGACCACTTTTTAGAGTTTAGCTGAGAAGGGAAGGAAAGACGTAAATTAACATGGATTATAGGATCAAGGGAGCGATTGTGTACCAGACCACACCAGACGAGTCAAGAAATAAGAGGAAAAGATTAAAACAAAATGGAAGCTATTATAGACTTGGACTAAATCATACATATTCTCTAATGAATCTTTCTGTTTCCCCAACGCAGTAGGAGAGGGACACAGTAAGACACAGTAAGATTACTTAACAGGGTATTAGAGATTAGCATCTGTAGCAGTCTCTGTTTAATTATTTCTCTTTCCACATCAGCAGAGCAGCTAGCAAATGTTGACATCTCCAGAGCCAGAGCTTTAGCACAGCTAAGCCAGGTCTATACCTCTTTGTATCTGGGCATATGCTAGTTTACCAACTAGCTCTCTGGGAGAAAAAAAAATACTTCTGCACAATCTAGACATATGTGGCTTTTCTTCTTATCTCTCTCATCCTTGTGCTGATATCCTTGCATTTCAGCTATCAACTTCTTCTGTAGCCTTGAGTGATTCCTGAATCTTCTTTTAAATTGCCCCAAGCTGGAAGTACTCTATCCAATCACAATGTCCTTATATTCAGGTTCACATACAACCTTTGAGAAATGAAGAATGGAGAATTTTCCTCAATAGGTGAGACACTCTGTGCTGCAAACATTATGGAAACATGGAATCTATCTATAGACAAACCTCAATTCATATGTTAGAATTTTGTAAATTGTAAA
Organism: Potorous gilbertii; assembly: GCA_028658325.1. Taxonomy (NCBI): domain Eukaryota; kingdom Metazoa; phylum Chordata; class Mammalia; order Diprotodontia; family Potoroidae; genus Potorous; species Potorous gilbertii. Next base: position 20,219,252 of record CM053774.1, read on the forward strand.
GTTAATTTAGAATATATAACTGTGAGCAAGAGTTACAAATTATAAAAGTAAAAAAATCCACCTTATTTACCTTACAGGGCACTTTTGGGAAACAAATCAAATGAGATAATTTATGTAAGTGCTTGGCAAATTAGTGAGAACATTTAAGATATTTTACCATTGAATCTTAGGAACTGAAAGAATTGGGGTTAGAATCCTCAGCTTTGATATTTATTGCCATATGACCTTGGGTAAATCATTTAAATTTTCTGGACCTCAGTTTCCTTATCTGTGAAATGAAGGGATTGGACTAGATCTATAATGCCCCTTCGGATTTAAATCTATTCTCCAGGATCTTAGATCATTTAAAATTCTAAGATGATTCAAACACATTGCCCTGTAAATGTGCTCATCAGGAAGATGTAGGATCATAAAATGGAAGAGCCTGGTTACATAGCAAGAGAGGAAAGAACACCAGTGGATAACTCATGTATTCCATTGGTATCCATGTATGTAATATCAAAATATCTAGAGGAAGCAGGTTGGGTGAGTATGATGTGGATGTTTTATGGGAGGACATGAAAAGATGCACAAAGGATAAGGATGTTGTAAGGAGTACCTACATTGATAAGATCATGGATCCATCAGTAATAACTCAAATTTAGGTAGCATTTTAAGATTTTCAGTAATCCTATGAAGTTGTTGCTATTGTTGAGTTATGTCTGATTCTTCTTGACCCTGTTTGGGGTTTTCTTGGCAAAGATATTGGAATGGCTTGCCATTTCCTCCTCTGGCTCATTTTACAGATAAGGAAACTGAGGCAAGCAAGGTTAAGTGACTCGGCCAGGGTCATACAACTAGACATTGTCTGTGGCTGGATTTGAACTCAGTTCTTCCTGACTCCAGGCCCAGTGTTCCATCTACTCTCCACCTTAGCTAGGTGGCATAAATAGTAACTTGTTGACCTATACCATCATTAATATGTGTCTAAGCTAGGGATTGACCCCGTGTTTCTTGACTTTAGGTCCTAGGAAATCACACTGCCTTTCTGTTTTACAGAGGCAGAGACTAAGAGTCAGGGAGGCTAACATCCCCAAAGTCACATCCTAAGCAAAGGACAGAGGCAGGAAAGAAAACCTAGGCCTTCTGTCTTCAGGGCCTCTGCCAGATCCACCACAGCGGGGGCCTCTGAAGTCACCGCTGAGAACATGAAACGAGCACCATCTGACCTTGGAAATCATGTTGTTCTAAGATGTGTTCAGCTCAGCTCTCCGGGCTTAGATGCTTCTTGAAATGTATCCTTCCAATGAGAAACACAGATAGAAGCTCACAAAAGTCCTATTTATCTATGTGGATGTGCACATAGGTGCATGAATATGTACTATATGCATATGTGTGCACATGTGTAAATGTATACATATGCATGTGGTACATATTATGTAAATCTAAGAAGTATAAAACAATAGTGACTAACACACGCTAGATTTCTTCTTTGAGATTAACTCACTGAAAGTGACCATGGTGTCTAGTATCACTTTACAAATCCATGTTATATTCAATTTCTAAAACATAATCAGGTTCGGTGATTTGCAACAGTCAGTCTTCCCTAGTAGAATTAAAACCTAACAGAATTAAGCACAAGCTCTTGATTAGCTCTTACTGTTCTTTCACATTAAATATATTTGTATATATGTATAAATATATATATGTATATATATATTATGTGTGTGTGTATTTATATGTATGTGTGTATGAAGAGAGAAGAGGAAAGGGAGAGACAGACAGACAGCTAGGTAGCTCAGTTGTGGAGGACTGGTCCTGCAACGAGGAAAATTTAAGTTCACATCTGTTCTCAGACACTAGCTGTTTGACCCTGGGCAAGTCACTGAACCCTATTTGTCTCAATTCCTCATCTGCAAAATGGTGACACACTGGAGAAGGAAATGGCAACCTACTCCAATACTTTTACCAAGAAAACCTCATGCACAAGTTGACAGGATCACAAAGAGTCAGACACAATTGGACTGAAATTACACACACACACACACACATATACAGATACACACATATATGTGTGTGTGTATTATATATACACATACACATATGTGTGCATATGAATATATAATACATGTATTTAGTCATGATGTGAACTAAATCCTGTTTAAAAAATGTGTATGGTATTTTTAGAGTAAATACAGGTGTAAAGATATTAACCATAATAACTTGTTAACTGTTAATTTCAAAATAACAAACAATAGACATTTATTATCTTTTAAAAAAATCTAAATTATTGTTTTAGTCAGGATGTACATTCCAGTATATATCCTAAAATGACAGTTTCAAAAGCAGTCAATATGTTCTCCCTTCTTCCCTCCTCCAAGCCTTGTTTTTTTGGTCTGGGCTTGTAATACCATCCCCATAAGAAATTCGGTGTAGAAATCCCCACAACTGATACAAATGAGTAACTCCTCACCAGCTTATACTTTTAGAGGGCTGCCTCGGTCTAGGGCACTGAAAAGTTAAGGGACTTGCCATGTCATGCACACAGCATATTTCCAAGAAAGACATGAAGTCAAGTCGGCATCATCATCATCTTCATCACCCTCCTCCTTCTCATCCCCTTAGCATTCTTATGAGACTTTAAGACTCATAAAGCCCTCCTTGGATCTCATGACAGTCCTGGGAACGAGGTACTTTCATGACTCCCTTCCTACAGACTAGGAAACTACTTGCCTAGAGTCACACAGTCAGTAAATGTCAGAGGTCATATTTGAACTCAAGATTTATGCTCTATTGTGTCACCTTCTTTCCTCTTCCTGCCTTAGAGGCCACGTCATTCTACTATACTACACTTCCTTTCTTCTCATTCTTAGTATATGTGTTTAATGTGAGTAAATAAATAACATCTAGATATATTCAATTCTAAATTTACTTCTTGATTAAGTCTTTTTGCTCAGGGTGAGGGGAAGGGCAAATATTTAATCTTGATTTAATCTTGGTTCTGTTAGAGCAAGTATTGATGATTCTATCTGGCCATCTATGAGTCACAGATCACCACAATCTCCCAAAAATCAAAATTGCAAGGATCCCAGAAGGCAATTGAGTGGTGCCTGATTGGTGTAAGGAGGCTGCGCATGTTACCAACATGTCTTACATGTAAGAAATGTCATAAAAAAACATCAAGGTCATGTATGACTGGAACAGGCTAGTCATTTACTTCAAAAAGCAAGAGTAAAGATCTATCTAAATGTTGCATTAATATTTACTAAATATGAAAAGACCCAGAGGAAGATTCCCCAATCGTCTATGAAGAATTCATACCTTTGACCAAGCCATACCATTACTAGGCCTCTACCACAAAGAAATTTTAAAAAGAGGAAAAGAATCCAAATGCACAAAAATATTTATTGTAGCTCTTTTTGTGGTTCTCAAAAACTGGAGACTGAGGGACTCTCATTGGCTAAACTGGAGTATATAAATGCAATGAGATATAATGAAAGAAATGATGAAATGCACAGCTTCAGAAAAAACTGAGAAGACCCCTGCTAAATGATGCAGAATGAAACAAGCAAAACTGGAACAACTTACACAATGATACGATATTATAGAGAAAAACCAACTTTGAAAATCTTTAGAACTCTTTTCCAGGTAATGATAAACTATAAGACAAAAAGAATGAAAATAAAACACATTACTCACCTCCTACCAGAGAGATGGTGAACTTCAAATGCAGAAAGAGACAGACATTTTCAGACATGGCCAATGTGGGAATTCGTTTTGCTGAATTTTGCATCCATGTCAATTCAACAAGTATTTAGTAAGATCCTACTATGTGTAAGGCACTCTGCTAACACTATGTACTGAGGATTTTCTTTTTCGATTTTTAGTAAATCTACTCAACAGAAGGAAAGCAGTGGGAGAGAGACGTTAATTTCAAAAAAAAAAAGGGGGGGAGAAGAGAGATACATAACAAAACCTGGAATTGTACAGAAAAGCCAAGAGCAGATTTTGAGCTGCTCTGATGTTGATAGTACCCATTTGGTTAAGATTACAGATCCATGGAATTAGTTATATGATTTTTTTTTAATTGCAAATAAAAAAATGTAGAACAGTAAAGAAGTTACAGTATGATATTTTCAAGCATTTAGCCTTTTTTTCCCCTGCCTTGTCCTCAAGGGATCAGCTGTAGTAAGTCATTCTTACAAGACAGGCAGAAATCTGATTTTCTCCCACCATTCTCTCCACCCCCATCCTCTTCTGTTAAAAAGAAATTCTCTTACAGTCACAGGTGTATTTAACTTATCTCATCATATTACTAAAGTTCCAAAGTTTGGTTGCCTGCGGCGGTTCTGTACCAATAAAGAATTAAAGATATGATTCCAACTCCCCATGGTCTGAAACTAGGCTTGCACTTCCTAGGTTGGATTTCTAATTTGGTGTCAATTGAGATTACAGTGTTATAATTGAATCATCCATCCCCTGTAGGCTGAGTAGACTAGACATGCTTGAGTGTAATTGATGAATAAGGGGGCTTTCCATTCTACCTGTCAGCATCGATGGGCTGAAACCCAAGCTCACTAAGTCTCAGGTCTCATGCTTCAGATTTACTGCTCTGGTTTTCCTACAATTTCTCTTACATCTTGTGCCAAAGCTTCATGATCTTATTCCTTATGGAACTCTTTACTCAAAATACTAAAATTGTCACGATGGGCTGCTATAAACTTACACATGGAGCTTAATAGATTTGAATTTGTGCTTATATAAAATGAAATAAAGGTAATTAGAGTAATTAACAGAACGTAAGGGCACTGAATTAAAGCTAAATATTAAGGATCTTGTCATTTTGGACCACATTCGTGATTTCATCGGCATAGGAAATTTCCTTTACCCATGCAGACTTCCCAGCACAGTCTTACAGTTGCCTGGGATACTGAAAGGTTGTGACTTACTCAGAGTCATGTAGTTACTATGTATCGGAGGAAAGACTTGAACCCAACATTTCCTGACTGCCAAACTGGCTAAGCCGCATTTTCTCTATGTAGAGGTTCTTATGCACACAAAATATTTTTATGCACAGAAAATATTTTTAAAGAAGTCATTTAATAACATATTAGGTAAAGAAAGCCAGCCATGAAACTGATTATTGATTGAAGTTGATTATCAATGAAGTTGATTATTCTTCAACCAGGTCTCAACCTGGGGGAGGGGTGAAGAATGACTCTCTAGGCATTTTCCTAGTACATCTAGCTCTTATTTTATCTCTTGAAAATCTTATTTCTCCTAGACGCACAAGAATAGGATGGAGGAGTTATGGAAAGATGATGTAGTAGTGGTCTCAAGGATCTTATCTGCTCAGTAGTCCCTCTCAAAAACAGCAGGAAAAACACAAAAAAAGAAAAACCATAAGAAGTACTGGAAATATTTTTTAAGCTACTCAAAATCTTCTTATATAAAATGAATAATATGGAAATGTTTAACATGATTGCACGTGTATAACCTATATCAGATTTCTTACCATTTCAGAGAGAAAAGGAGGGATAGAATTTGGAACTCAAAAATTTTTTTAAATGTTTAAAATTGTTTTAATGTGTAATTGGGGAAAAAGTAAAATGTTATTTAAAAGTAGGTAAAACTACTCAAAGAAATGACCAAACAAAAGAAAGTTTTTAACACAATGAGAAAATAATTATGAAAATATTCATTATAATATGAAAATATTCAAACAACAGTAACACCAGAAACAAAGCTAAAATTTTCTCAACACAACAAAATATAATTCATAAATACATTGAGTGGATTAAAGGGGAAAATGAAATTAGCAAGAATATTATAAGATAAAGAAAGAACTGAGTATGACCACAGAATTTCAGGACAAGAAAATAACAAAACTTAACAGTTTAGAAATATTTATGACAAATATAAATAAAACAATTGCTTCAACAAAAAACAGTTATTTGCTAACAGAATAGTGGGAATTAAAGCAACAGAAAAATAAACCCAGAGAATGATTCAGCTGGAAACATATTTCAAAGCTATGCATCCAAAAAATAGACTCTTGAGGTTAGAACAAAGAAAAAAAATTTAAGAATAACTGATCATCCTGAAAACTTTGAAGAAGAATCTATCTACTATATTTCAGGAACTCATACAAGAAAATAACAATGTACCGAGAAAAAGAAAGAGAGAGACAGAGACAGAGAGAGAGAGACAGAGAGAGAGAGACAGAGAGATACAGATTATAAATGAACAGAAGTTGTTTCAACAGGGTTGAATTCCAATCCACTGGCAGAATGGAACCCCAGGCTTCATGACTTTAATGATAAGGAAATGATTTCATAAGTAAATGTCAAGAAAAGGCACACATATGTGTATGTTTGTATATTTGTATAAATAAAGGGGGAGAGAGAGAATAAGACTACATATTAACTATATGTAAGACTATATATTAACTATATTATACATTATAATAATATGTATTATAATACTATATATAAAACTATATATGTATATTTACTATATATTAACTCCAACAAAGTAGATTAAAGTACTGGAGTTAGAGTGAGGAAGACCTGAGTTTGAATCTTGATTCAGACACTTTCTTACTAGCTGTGTGACCTTGGACAACTCACTTGACCTCTCTTAACCTCAGTTTCTTTGTCAGTAAAATGGAAATAATACCTACTGCACAGAGTTAATAGGATTAAATAAGATAAGAATTGTAAAACCCTTAGCACAGTGCCTCACCCATATTCAACACTTGATAAATGTTTCCTTTCTTCTTCTGAAGCCCTTAAAAAATACATAGGAATATTATTGACACACTCCAGAAAAATGGAAAGAGTTCAACACTGAGACTGATTGGAAACCTTAGTTCTAGTCTTGACTCTGCCATTACTTAGTTCTGTGACCTTAAAGAAAAGCCATTTAACTTAGAATAAGGGATCTCCATGGTTTGTTCCAGATTTACAATTCTATGGCTCCATGTAGTTAGGAAACTTAGGTTCATTACTACCTCTACTGTGGATTCTAGAAAAACAAATTCTATGCTTCTTTTAACCCACTTATAAGAAATGGTGGTGAAATAACTCTTAGACTGGTCTTTATTTTAGAGAAATGTAAGGATTCATGCAGAAATCACTAAAATGCTTTGAGGTCTTGGAATAAAACTATTATATAAGCAAGACAAATTATTCTACATGTGTATCTCATTGCAGTTATTTTGAAAATCAGTAGCCTAGTTTATATCTGTACTTGACTTTGTAATCTGTAGGACACTACATTTTAAATCTCCCATAAACTGCTTTAGAGTAGGGATTATTTCATTTTATTTTATATTTACATCCCTTGCACTGAGTTCAGTAGTAGACATTTGATAAATGCTTGTTGATTTTTTAAAAGAAAATAAGCAGCCTTATTTAAAAAAAAAAAAATAAAAATCTAGTCTATCTAAAGATAGAAAATCGTAAGTGCTGAAGTTCTGAAATCTTCATCTTATTTATATGTAAAGCACATTATTAATTTTAAGGTTCTGCATGAATATCAGCCTTTTCCCTCTCCTTTATAAATTCCTGACTGGGTGGTTCCTCCTGGCTCATTCCCAAGCAGCAGAGACACAGCCTCCCAGTCACTGGGACCAGTAAAGGACTGTTGCATCATCCAGAAGCACAGGTCTGTCAATCCTGAGCACTTGTACAGCCCTGCAAAACCTGAGAATATGCCATGAGATCATTCTCATTACACTTTCATTGCAGCAAATACCAAAAATTGTGTTATAACTTAGCATATTGCCAATTGCTTTTGATTTGGACTGAGTATTTAAGCACACACCAAAAACAGCCACGTATGGGGGAGGAAATACATGTATTTTTATTCTTTTTCCCACAAAGGATAATTTTTTTTTCAAAGTATTCTCTCAAACAAGCTGAAAGCCTCATATGAAAGCATTGTAAGAAATGAATGGATTCCCAGTTTCCTAGCTATATTAGAAGTGTCAGGGTCATGCTCTGAAAAGAATGCTATTTTTAATGATGGCCAGAATCCAGATAAACCTCTCCAATCTCTTATACCTTGAAAGCAATTTTATCTATTCTTTTTCATTTAATCAGCATTGGTAAGCACATGATCCCCTAATCAGTATCTACAGCCACAGTACTTCATCAGAGCACTAGTCCACATGGCCACCTGCCTCCAGGACAACTCTACCTGGAACCTTAAAGTCAACTTACACAAAGCTGAAGTCCCCCTCTTTCCCCAATAAAACCTGCTCTTCCTTCTTCTGAGAGGTGCAACCCCAAAGTCATCTTTACCTTTTTCCTCATCCAACATAACCAATGCATTACCCTCCCTCTAAGCGAGTACCTGAAAAGACCTTAGTCTAAAAAGACCAAAGTCTCCCATTGCATACTGGGCCATCTCCAGACATCCTGATGAATATCTAGTCATTGGATCCAGATGGCTCTGGAGAAGACGTGAGGCTGGTGACCTGCATAGCCCTCCTTCACTCAAAACAAGGTCAAGTACAAGTCATGTCCTCATTTCTCTGATGGCATGGTCTTCTTCGAAAATGAAGGATGAATACAACAACTCTTTACAACTTCATCTGGGGTCTTCTTGTCAAAGATACTGGAGTACTCTAACATTTCCTTCTTCAGCTCATTTTACAGATGAGGAAACTTAGACAGGGTTAAGTGACTTGCCCAAAGTCACACAGTTACTATATATGTGAAACCAGATTTGAACTCAGGTCTTCCTAACTCCAAGCTCTGCTCTCTATCTACAATGCCACCCAGCTGTCCTACCTCCATAACAGCTTTCAAATATTTCCTCTCTTTTCCATTTCTATTGCCAGCACCCTAGTTCAAGTCATCTCCATCTTTCTTCTGGACTATTGGAATAGCCTCTGAACTGATTTCCCTGCCTATAGTTTCTCCCTTTTCAAATTAACCACAAAGACATCTGCCAAAGTAATCTTTCTTAAACACACAACTCACATCAGGTCAAAAACCCTGCTCACCAACATTCAATAATTCCATGTGGCTTAGAAAAAAATTCCAAACTTAGTCTGACTTTTAAGACTCTCCACAATCTGGCTCCAGTCTTTATTAGCCATCATTCATCTTCACTGACTCTATAGGCTAGCCCAATCATTCTCAAAGTATGGTTCACAGATCCTAGGGGTCCTGAGATCCTTTCAGGGGGTTCATGAGGTTAAAACTATTTTCATAATAGTAAGAAGTTTTCATTTCTAATATGGTAAACATCAACAGATTAAAAACCATATAAACAAGAGCTCTTTGTAAAGCCCTCAATAATTTTTAAGAGTGTAAAGGGATCCTGAAACGAAAAAGCTTTTGAACTATTGCCCTAGTAAAACTGAACTCCAGAAGTCTTTGAATTCTTCCCTTCCCCTATCTATATTCCTTTGCTCTAGCCATTTCCTAGGTACAGAATGCACATCCCCTCTCCTCCATCGCTCTGTCTATTGAAATCTTTCCCATTTTTCAGGACCTATCTCTAGTGCTACCTTCCCCTCCCTTTCACCCTCAAGTAGGTATGATCGTTTCTTCTTCCAGACCCTTCATACTATATACTTCTTTTATGTACACATCACATATTAATTTGCATTATGGTTATTTATGTAGCTGACATAGCTTCTCTTTTTAATGTTAAGTTTCTGGAGAAAAAGGATTGTGTCCTGTTCATCCTTAGCAGAGAGGTTATTAATAATTTTTGATGAATTGATTCAAATTCATTTATCCATTCAACAAGCATCTATTAAGTGCCCACTGTGTGCCCAACTCTGTACCAAGTTATGGGAATACAATGAGAAAATAAAATAGTTCTTTCCCCCAAGGAACTTTGATTCTTTGGGGGAAAATATGTATATAGAGTGTATACAGAGAATTGAAGCCTCTATATATATAGATATAGATATAGATAGATAGATATAGATATATATATGTATATATATATACATATATATGTATATATATATATACATATATATATGTATATATATATATACATATATATGTATATATGTATATATATATATATATATATATAGAGAGAGAGAGAGAGAGAGAGAGAGAGAGGACACTAGCAACTGGCAGGGGAGAGGTGGAGAGGTACAGGCTTGGGAGAGGGGAGATACAGTAGCTTTCCTGTGGGGGGTGATTCTTGATCTGAACATTGAAGGAAGGAAAGGTGAAGGAGAGAAGGCAGTGTATTCTAGGGCAGGGAGAGAGACTAAGCAAAGGCACAGACATTGGAGATAGAATATAGCATGGGGAAGAGCAAGTAGGCCATTTTGGCTTGAGCAAATAATGTATGAAGGAGAGTATAAAGTCTGGAAAGGCAGACTGAAGCTGGATTGTGTAGGACTTTAAAAGCCAAAGCAAGAAATTTGTCCTTTTTTCTAGAGGCATTTAGGAGCTACTGGAGAATTTTAAATAAGGAAGTGGCATAGTCAGATACGTGCTTTAGGAATATCAATTTGTTAGGATGTGGAAGGATTACAGAGAGGAGAGACTGGAGACAGGGCTACCAACTAAAAGTCTAATACTACAGTTCAGGCAAGAAGTGATATGGGGGCCCAAACTAACATGATTATCTGAGTAGAATGAATAAATGAATGAAGTATTTCTTAAGCAAAATGTGCAAAGTATTGTTCTAAACACCGGGGATACTGTAAAAACAAAAGTGAGACTCTTCTCAAGGGCCTCACTTTCTAATGGGGGTAGAAACAACACATATGGAAGATTTCAACAACAAGCCAGATTTTAACAAATCCATGGTGCTTTGGTGAAGCAGCAAAGCAAAACAGTAATGCCTCTTTAATGTCATTTCCAGTAATAAAATCGTTATCATTTTCTGATGGTGAACCATTTGACAATGCTGAAGACTTTGGTAAAAACTTTCTTTTTTGGGACCCCATTAGACATGGCACCTTCAGGAGCAATTATCCAGTTGTATCTCCACAGGAGTTTTTTCTCAGGGTCATGGTGGCAGGCATTAGATTGGAAGCTTTGCTCTTACTAAAACTCTTAGGCTCAGATACTTGGGCTGTCTTTGTTAAGGTCTAAGAGGAGATGGCGGTCAAGGTAGGGGTGGTGGATTGACTTGCCTGGCACATACTGCTTCCTGTCTCTCCCTCTGGGTGGTCTTGTTGCTTCAATGAGGCTGGCAGTTGGTGAGGATGCCTGGCTCCCTCTCTAGAGGAACTGCTTCCTTGGATGAAGGCTATGAGAGCTAAGAGAGAAACAGGACCAGTGGTTTTGCAGTGCTACCATTCCCAGGGCTACCCATTGTCAGTAGCTGGCTATCATTTGTGGCTGGTGATGATAAGGATGGTGTACCCTTCTCCACAAAGATTTCTCCTCTCAACAATGACCACAGGGCCTGGACTAGAAGTATGTCTAATGGTTTAGGGAACACTTCTATTCCCAAGGATATTAGGATTCAGGGTCCTAGACTCTCTCCATCAAGGTCTGAGCCAAATTGTTGGTCAAGACAGTGATAGTCTGACCTGCTTGGCATATACTGCCCTTAGTCACCTGAGAACAGGTGCAAGAGATTTTGTGATGATAGAATCAATAAAACACAGCATCTGATTGGATATGAGAGGGTTATAGAGAAAAGAATCAAAAAATGACTGCAAGGTTGTAAACTTGGGCAACAGAAGAATGGTGGTATAACAGTAGGGAAGTTAAAAGAGAAGGATATGTAGGGAAAGGTAACGAGTTTGTAATAAAAACAACAGCTAGTATTTATACAGCACTTTAAGTGTTGTCAAGCACTTTCTACAAGTTTACTCTTTTAATCTTCATAATAGCCCAGAGCTATCATTTTATTTATTCTCATTTTACAAATGGAAAATCTGAGGCTCACAGAAGTAAAATGATTTGCCAATTAGCAAGTGTTCAGTGAAGGATTCTGGTTTTTGAAATGTCTATGAGGCATACGAGGAAAATCTAGAGTATGGGGGCTACGGGTAAGAATTATGTTCACATGTGTTTTTCTTCTTTTTTTGCACATTTGTGCCTCCACAAAAGATATTCCCAACACATGATCTCTTCTCAACAACAAAGCAGCACAGTGGACCTAGAACAGGAAGACCTGAATTCCGATCTGACCTCAGACCTTACCAGCTGTGTAAATCTGGGCAAGTCATTTAACTTCTGTCTATATCAGTTTCCACATCTGTAAAATGGGGATAGAACCTACTTCGCAGGGTTGTGTGAGGATCCAATGAAATATTTGTACAGCATTTTGCCAACCTTAAAGCACTATATAAACAAACTTTATATAATATATAGAAGATTATTATTAATACTTTTCCTGAGTTAAAAGCATTAGGCCAAACACAAGCAGAGATTTTTCTAAGGCAGAATTCTCTTAGCCCTAACCATACCAGAACAAAATAGCACAGAAATACAAATTAGTACATGAGACAAACTAAGAATATGACCATGAGAGAAGCTAGGACATATAGAAGGTATGTTTTGATGGGACATAACTAGTGGAATTGAGCTGAGAGATGAAGGGAAGGGAGGCCTGAGTGGAGCCTGAGTTTCTTTCAGTCCTGTACTTACAATCTATGTGACCTTAAGCATGTCATTGAACCTCTGGGGACCTAAGTTTCTTCACTTGTAAAATGGGATAAGGGATGGGGAGAGAGTTGTACAAGATCATTAAGCAAGGTTCCCTCCATCTCTAAAAGCCTAGGTTCTCTTGGAGAGTTGCACAAGAAACTTTTCTCACTTCATTATTTACTCCAGGGCAAACTCTACTTTCAGTCTCCATTTTAAAGTTATCACCAAAATGAATTAATATCAAAATGAATTGAAATCTCTTAAAATTCTCCCTTCGTTCAACAATTTCTTGATATCCTAAAAAGGGGGGGGGTGGGGTTCCATTTAGAATAGAAGAGGAAACTATAGCAAACTCAAGGACAAGTGGTTTTAAGGGAGTTTAATGATAGGTGATGAAAAGACAAAAACGTAATTTATTCTTTCCTATCCAAGTTTCTGACTTGGTTCATTTTCAACTTTGATTCCAGTGAAAGAAAGCTGCTACAGTCTGGGTCTCAGAATGTCTCCCCTGAATTAGAGATGCTTAATGGTACAAAGCCATTTTATCTTCTCAGTCACAGGGACAAAAGAGAGATACAGAGATGAGGGGAAACTAAAGGAGTAAATGCTAGTCAGTTCTCCCTTTCCAATCCCAAACAGTAAATTGTAGATGGTTACTCCTCAAATTTAAATGTTGCCCCTTCCAAGCAACATATTTAAATTTAGTTTAATTTTAATTGAAGGGTTTTCCGAAACAATGTTTTAACCCAAAGTAATGGTTCTAATTATGAAATTTCAGGCAGATGATATTGCTGGCAGGTGAACCTTTCATTGCCTTTCCAATCACAGTGGATAAGTATAAGGTTTTAGAGAACCGTGACCCAAATAACAATCTAAAGAATAAAGTCCTTTTCTTCAGTGCTGCAACTTTCCAAGAATAGCTACTTAGCTACTGTCAATAATTAAGATGAAGGAAAAGGAAAGTTTATCATTCATATGGAAAATACAGTTTTCCCTCTCAGTCTCATGTGAAACGATTGATTCTTAGTAGCAGAGGTATTACTTTACCCTGGATTTCAATTTTATAAGGATTTATGTTACTACTACTATTGTGAATATTAATAGCAATCATTTATAAAATACTTTAAGAAATCCAGACCTGAAAATTTTTGCTTTGCAAACCAAATAAATAAATACAGTAAAATAACAACAGAGACACCATTAAGAGATTTCTTTCTAAATGTAAGCAAGATAAAAGTAGAAGTCAAATTGTAGGAAGAGTGGAAAATTAAGCCTGAAACATGAACAAAACCACATAACTCCATCTATAGATGGATTAATGTTTCTCATGGGACTAAATTACAAAAGGGGAGGGTGTGTCAATGGGGGAGAGGAATAAGGAAATACAGGGGAATATGTGATATAATCTAATCTAATCTAAGTGAAGGGAAAATAGCCCCTGTTGTCTCTTGGGGAAAAGAAGGCTACAGAAGAATGGATAGAGAAGCAAAAGGAAAGACTGTAAAATGGGGAAATCTTGTTTTAGTGGTGGAAGGGCTTGTTTTTCATTCATTTCAGTTGTGTCTGGCTCTGTGTGCCCCGATCTGGGGTTTTTTTTGCAAAGTCACTGGAGTGACTTGCCATTCCCTCCTGCTGCTAATTAATAAATGTTCCTATTGTGGAGGGGGAGGGGAAGAATATTCTATAAGAGAAGAGGGGGACCTTATAACAGGTGTAATTTCAAGAATTTGGTCCTTAAAAAGAGACCACTCATCTTGCTTTAGGAAAAGGGAAATCAGACATCTTGACACGGGTATATGGAATCAGAATGGAGATTTCAAGACAAATGAGGAAAGTGACAATGGTAAAGGCAAAAATTAATAATAAAGTATGTTCTTAGGTACATAGGAAAATCCCTGCCATGGGACAACAACGTCCTATTGCCTACGGGAATTGATATTTCTAAAAGCGAGTCACGCACTGAAAAGGGAGCCAGAGAAGCAAGGTTTACAACTCAACAACATAGAAATGTTTTAGAAGAAGAAACTCAAAAATATGTACCTTAAAATTCCATGAGGAATGCAGAGACTAAAGAAGAATTAAATAATTGAAAGGGCCATGAATCAAAGAATAGAAGTTTAGAATAGATAGAAAGGATTATAAATAATAAAGAGAACAAGTGAAAGAAATCCTTACAAAAAGGCACAGAAAATAAAAATTTAAAAAACTAAAGAACAAAACAAGTTGAAATGGGAGTAAAGAAAGGGAGAATTTCCTTGTCTATTTCATTGAGAGGGAAAAGAAGGAAGGGAAGAACTATAAAAGGAAGAAAAAGGAACTAAAAAATTAAGTAAAACTCCAAATTTAGGGGAAGAAAAAGCAAATTAGGGTGGGGGTTGGGAGAGGTTTAAGGGTGAGGAAGTTTTCCTTAAAGAAGATTAACTTAAAATAACTGAAGAGAAAAAGAATTGGGTTTACAAAGAAAGAGAGAAAAAGCAACTAATTAAGAGGAACAAAATAGTGACAAAGGAAAACATAAACCAAAATCTATGACTTGTAGAAGGAATTATGATATAAAAATACTAACTTTATATACTTTGCTGTAGCATTTTAAAGGCAATCTCATATGACTAGTTACTATTATATTCAAGTTTGAGATATATACACTTTAGAGGCATATCAGATATATTTGATTAAATATGATGTTTATCCATATCTGTGTAACCTGAGCCCCAAAGCCCATTGCTTTGGGATTCTCTCCTTATTTGTGAAATCAAAGCCCCACACCTAGTCTTAATCACTTGAATGAGTGCTGCCTCAGTCAAACTGAGATCTGTTAAAGACCTTAGCTAAAAAGTCCAAGGTCTCCCACTGCATCCAGGGCCATCTCTAGTCATCCTAATCTGGACCACTGGATCCAGATGGCTCAGGAGGAAAGAGTCAGGTTGGTGCCTTTGCACAGCCCTCCCTCACTTAAATGCAATTCACTTGCAAATCATGGCATCACCTCTTTGATGTCATGATCCTCTTTGAGAATGAAGGAAATAACAACCTCTGGAGATCAAAGCCGCACCAAGAGGGTCAAGGCAGAATTAGTGACAGCTAGAGAAAGGAAAGCTTCATGATCTTGAGGCTCTTCCATCTCTTAGGAGTCTCAGGAAACTCTTTGGGCTCTTCAGTCACTTCTGATGTTTCTGGCTCTTCTGGCTTCCAGTTTTGAGGAAGGAGATGGATGATGAGGCCAACTTCACTTCAAGTTGATGAAGGGAGAAGAAGACTGAGAAGAAGCCAACATGAGAGGAGCTAGCAGTCTCCATCATGTCCTTATGCCCATTTTACCACACTAGAGGTTTCGAGGAATTTCCCCTTGGGTGAGATCTTCTGAGTCCAAATCTACCAATCTTTCTACTGTCATGAAATCAAACAACGATATAGACTTTTAATGATTCATTTAGACTCTCCTAGTGTCTTCATTCTAAAATGAGGAATTAAATGAGGAATACTTCCATTTCTATGATTCCATGACTATGACTGATGGCTTATGGGTGCATTTCATGAAGGTAGAACTTTATTTCCACAAACAAGATTTCTAACCTCATCATCTTCATCACATATATATGTACATATACATATACATACATACACACACATATATATGTGTATATATATATATACATATATATATACACATATATATATATGTGTGTGTGTATATATATATGTATATATATATATATATACATATATATATATACACATATAGGGCTTACTATGTGCCAGGCACTGTGCTTTACAAATAGTATCTCATTTG
Source organism: Potorous gilbertii (assembly GCA_028658325.1). Lineage (NCBI taxonomy): Eukaryota > Metazoa > Chordata > Mammalia > Diprotodontia > Potoroidae > Potorous > Potorous gilbertii. The sequence goes on from CM053774.1 coordinate 20,235,614, forward strand.
ATTTACATAGCAACCCTGGGAGTTAGGTACTATTAGTATTATTCCCCATATTACAGTTGAGGAAACTGATGCAAACAGAAGTTAAATTACTTTCCCATAGTCACAGAGCTAGAAAGTGTCTAAGGCTGGATTTAAACCCAGGTCTTCCCAGCTCCAAGCCTAATACTCTATCTACGGTACCACCTACGTACCCAAGTAGCAAGAACACTTCATCAGTTCTCTATGAAGGAAGTGTGCTCAAGAGTGATGGAAAGTTCTCAAAAGTGAAAATATGATGACACAAACACAGCTGATTTCAATGAAGGGACCACTAAAAAGAACAGTTAAGGAGACCAAAAGCTACAAACACAGGTATTTTATTGGTCAATTAATATTTTTTACCCACATATACAGAAGATGGAAACAAGGGCAGGTAGCTGAGCAGATCACAATTGGTCAGAACGTAACTAGAGCACCACACTTTAGGAAATATGTTAATAAGAAGAAGAGAGTGGGAGGCAGGAACAGTGAAGGGATTTAAAACCATGGCCTATATAGAACAATTAAAGGAACTGGAGATATTTAGGTTTGAAAATATATATAGGAAGTTGTAATATGTATATTCACATATTCAAAAGACAAATTGGACTTATTTTTTTTTTGTATCAGAGAGCAGAATTGGCGTCAATACAGAGAGAGGTTGGGGCTTGATATAGGGAAAAAAATAAAGAATTAGAACTGTCCCAAAGTAGGATGAGTTTTCTTGGGAGGCAGAGAGTTCCCTATTACTAGAGGTGTTTAAATGAAGGCTGGGGGACTCCCTAACAGAGGTATTGTAGAGAGTGCCATTGCTTAGTAATGAATCCTGCTAAAAGTGATGAGTTCACTTCAGATTATGAGATTCCATGGTTTTATAAGAATGAATGTAAAAGAGTAGCAATGTACCCTGACCAGGCACAATGGAGAAGATTATATCCAGTTTCAGGTGCCATACTGGAAGAAGGATGTGAACAAGCTAGACTGTAATCAGAATATTAAAAGAACTTGAAACCAAGCCATCTAAGATCAGTGCAAGGACTCAGAAATGTTTAAGATGGAAGAATTAAAGAGGACATAATGTCTTCAAATATATGCAGAGCTCTTACACAGAAGGCAGGGCAAGATTTGTTCTTTGCTTAACCCCACAGAAGAAAACTAGGACTAGGGACTGGAAGCTATGGAAAAATAACTTTTATTTCAATATAAGAAAAACCTGCTAAGAACTAGAGTATTTCAAAAGTGAAATGGAGGGACAAATTGATGAAACAATTGATGAAACAGTGGATGAAACACTGGCCCCGGAATTAGGAGAACCTGAGTTCAAATCCAAACTCAGAGACTTCCTCGCTATGTAACCCTACGCAAGTCACTTAACCCCAATTGCCTAAAAAAAAAGTAGACTGGAATGTCTTTGGAAGTTCTCATTACTAGAAGTTCTCAATTAGAGAATGGATAATAGTCATGAACATTGCAGATGTTCCAAGGATGAGTTGGACTAAATACCTGTAAAATCTTTTCCAAATCCAAGTTCCTATAAAAGTAAATCAAATTGAGCAATCCTGTTTTGTTTCAAAAAATGAGACAATTTTCCAATTTTCGGTAGCATTTATCATCTGTTTGACTAGATCATTTAGGCAATTAATCACCTTACGGTTTATGTTACCTGCTTTGTATATACAATTATTTTCTACCCAACTAAATTATATGATTTTTAGAGGGTTGAAATTGGTACTCTTTTCTCCTCTTGGAACTGCTCCCCACAGTGCCTAAAATGCACAATAGTAACTCAACTGACACTTGTTAAAATGAATTGAATTTTGTGAATATCTCAAACATTTCAAGTGTCACATCCTCTGTAAATAATCAGTAACTGCTTGAAGATAAAGATTAGAATGATAAGGATGCAAATTCAATAAGGCTTTATTACACTCTTACAACATGTAGGGTGATAGGCACTGGGGGAGGGAGATAAGATTATGAGTTTCTCCAATGACAGAGACTGTCCTTTGTCTTCCTTTGTAAACCAGGCTTACGATAGTTCTTGGTGCATTAATAGGTACTTAAATCCTTATTGACTGACTGAGATACACACTGCCTGTCCTCTGATCTCACAATACTTATTATAGTCAGTGAGGGGAATATGATGTACATACAAATAATTATAATACAAAATAGAGTATAATCAAAGCACCATGAAAATAAAGTAAATTGTTAAATGAGGTCCTAGGGAGGAAAGTTTATTACTAACTGGTGGTGTTGGGAGGCAGGGATCAGCATAGACTTCATGGGTAAGGTAGCATTTGAACCAGGTTTTGAGGAATTCAACATGGGAGTAGGGGAGAAGGGAAGGAAGACCAGGATGTTGAGTGAACTTGCAACCACTTCATAAATAAACTGATGACTTGGATGGGGTTGCAATGTTTAGCCTGGAAATGACTAGGACAAGACATAGTAGCTATCTTCAAGTATTTGAAGGGTTGTCCTAAGGAAGAGGGATTGATTACACTTGTTTTGTTTGACCCCAGAGAGCAGAATGGATCCAGAGAATGGATTTGGAGGAGCAACAGATTTCAACTTAACATGAAGAAAAAGTTTTGTAATAATTAAAAATGTCCAAAAGTAGAAAAAGTTGCCTACTCGACCCTAAATATTTTCTAGTGGAGGTCGAATGACTTCTTGTCATTGATACCAAGAACTAAACTGAGGCTTAGAAAGGAATTGAACTACATTATTTCAAAGGTCCCTTCTAACTCTGAGATTTTATTATTTTATGATTTGGCTGCCTAATTGAACTGTGTGTAAATCCTGGACAAGATTAATAGAAATTGGTACCAAAAAGAACCCAATGAAAAATTAATTTATTTGGGGGATTTCTTTAAGTGTTCCTTAATAAGGTACTCTAAATGGAATAAGTATATGAAGGAATAGGGAAAGTCATGATGAATTAGGGACATTCTGGGAAATTATCATCAAGAACAGCTGCTAAACTTTATGGTTTTTAACATCATGCCTTATACAGTCTAATGATATGTACCTAGTGGGCACTCAATAAATAGTCATGATCATTTTGTTTATGATAATGGTAGCTATCAACACTGCAATTAAAACAGCCCTGTGCCTTAATGTCTTCTATATGGTTGCTGGCTCTTTCTCCAACTTATTCTACCTCTTTTCTCAAGTCACTGAGCCATCTGTGCCTCCAGTTTCCCCATCTGAAACACTTCCGACAGAAAATCTTTGTGATACACTTTGAGATTCTCCAAGGAAACATTCTACTACATATAAATACAAAGTAGATATCAATGAACCAGTTCCTTTGAGGGATATAAACTTGAAGGCAATGAGAGCTTTATGAAGCAAAATTAGCACTTCAACCTAAATAATACCCTAATGACCTGAAGTTCTTGATGCAAAGGTTCACAATATTACATTCAGGTGGATGTGCTCTATCATGGTTAATGTCTGACAATAAATATCTTAAAAATGCACAGGTGTCCTGCTTCATTTTTAATGTGAGTTAACAACAAAATGTATTGGCAAAAAAGAGTAGGGTCTGGTCTAGTGAGTGATAACTGATGGACAAGCCTACATAGGGCATGACCCAAGTCATGGTGTCTAAAGAATATCAAGATGTCTAGAGAAAAGAGGAATAATTTATGCCCTGCCCCCAACATGTTGTGTGAACTCCTTTTGGTGAATTTACAGAAAGGGTAGACATATCCATATTGATAATATCACAATCCACTAGAAGCCTGGAGCAATATGTTTTAGACATTAGATTTACTCAAAGGAGAAAAAAACTATACAATTATACAAGTTGTCAACCTGAAAGTTTGGTTAAAAGAGGCAAGCAGGCTGAATTCATATTGTTTATTCCCTTAAAGCTTGTAGTTACATGATCACGGAGCCAGAAGAAAACTTCTGACTGTCTGATACAAGGATGACCAGGCTTAAGTGTGTTTTAGGACAATCCAAGGTCTGTGTCCCTCAGATTTATGGTGTCTATATGTGTTTAACTATACCATGTGAAAGGAATTTTCTTAATTAAATAAGTTGTAAATACAATAAGATAAGAGAGTTGACAAAGCCTTAATTGAAATGACAACCCAGGGGTTGGAGCCAAGATGGTGGAGTAGAAAGATGTACATACTCTAGCTCTTCCCCCAAAGTCTATAAAATACCTGTAAAAAATGACTCTCAACAAATTCTAGAGCAGCAGAAGCCACAGAACAACAGAGTGAAAGAGATTTCCAGCTCAAGGCAGCCTGGAAGGCCAACAGGAAAGGTCTATCACATGGGGCATGGAGTGGAGCACAAACCAGCCTTGGCCATGCTGCACCAGGAGGAACAGGACTGGAACAGGCCTCGGGGTGGAATCCCCAGTAGCAGCAGAGATTCTCAGATCCACAAACGCCAAAGGCATCTTCAAAGGTGAGTGCTTTTTTACCTCGGTGACAAGGGAGCAGGGTCATCCCGTAGTCCCAGTCCCACGTGGCAGTGGTGGCAGCAGCAGCACCAGAAGCATCAGAGTACATTTGTGAAATTCTTAGCCTAAATCCCCTAAGGGAATTGAGCAGATGATCTGAATCTCAGCCCTGAGTCCAGTCCTGGGGTGTAACAGAGCTGGAGGCAGTTGTGGAGAGGAAATTCTACTATTTTCAGATTCTGGGCAGAAAAGCTTTGGTAACTCCCAGACCAGTGCACAGGCTCTTGATTGTGCCACCTTGAAGGAATTGAGAACTTACAGGTCCCCAGAGTATACCCTCCTCCTGATAAAGGACTCAAAAATCAAATAACTGGCCGAGAAAATTCCCCAAAAAGGGGGAAAAAATAAGACTATAGAAGGTTATTTTCTTGGTGAACAGGTATTTTCTTCCATCCTTTCAGATGAGGAGGAACAATGCATACCTTCAGAGGAAGTCAAGGCTTCCATAACCTCCAAAGTAAATATGCAATGCTCTCAGGCCATGGAAGAGCTCAAAAAGGATTTTGAAAATCAAGTAAGAGAGATGGAGGAAAAGTTGGGAAGAGAAATGAAAGCAATGCAAGAAAATCATGAAAAGTGAGTCAACATGCTGAAGAAAATAACTTCTTTAAAAATGGGCTAACTCAATTGGCAAAAGAGGTCCAAAAAGCCAATGAGGAGAAGAAAACTTTAAAAAGCAGAATTAGCAGAAAAGGAGGTTCAAAAGCTCACTGAAGAAAATAGTTCTTTAAAAATTAGAATGGAACAGATGGAAGCCAATTATTTTATGAGAAACCAAGAAATTACAGAACAAAACCAAAAGAGTGAAAAAATGGAAGATAATGTGAAATATCTCATAGGAAAAACAACTGACCTGGAAAATAGATCAGGAGAGACAAGTTAAAAATTATGAGACTACCTGAAAACCATGATCAAAAGAAGAGCCTAGACATCATCTTTCATGAAATTATTAAGGAAAACTGCCGTGATATTCTAGACCAGAGGGCAAGATAAATATTGAAAGAATCCATCAATCATCTCCTGAATGAGATCCAAAAAGAGAACTTCCTAGGAATATTGTAAGCCAAGTTCCAGAGTTCCCAGGTCAAGGAGAAAATATTGCAAGCAGCTAGAAAGAAACAATTTGAATATTGTGGAAATACAATCAGAATAACACAGGATCTGGCAGTTTCTACATTAAGGGATTGAAGGGCTTGGAATAGGATATTCCAGAAGTCAAAGGAACTGGGATTAAAAGCAAGAATCACTGACCCAGCAAAACTGGTATAATACTTCATGGGAAAAAAATGGTCATTCAATGAAACAGAGGACTTTCAAGCATTCTTGATGAAAAGACCAGAAATGAAAAGAAAATTTGACTTTCAAAACACAAGAATCAAGAGAAGCATGAAAAGGTAAACAAGAAAGAGAAATCATAAGGGATTTACTGAAGTTGAACTGTTTACATTCTTACATGGAAAGACAATATTTGTAACTCTTGAAACTTTTCTCAGTATGTGGGTAGTTGGAGTGATTATACACACACACATGTGTGTGTGTGCATACACATATGTATATATATATATCCTGATAGAGAGCATAGGATGAGTTGAATAGGAAGGGATCATATCTAAAAAAAACAAAATTAAGGGGTGAGAGAGGAATATATTGGGGAGGAGAAAGGGAGAAATGGAATTGGGTAAATTATCTCTCATAAAAGAGGCAAGAAAATGCTTTTTCAATGGAGGGGAAGGGGGGATGTGAGAGATAAAAAGTGAAGCTTACTCTCATCACATTTGGCTCAAGGAAAGAACAACATGCACACTCAATTTGGTGTGAAAACCTATCTTGCACTACAGGAAAGTAGGGGAAAAGGGGATAAGCAGAATTGGGGGGATGATGGAAGGGAGGGCAAATGAGAGGAGGGAGCAATCAAAAGTAAACTCTTTTGGGGAGTGACAAAGTCAAAAGGGAGAATGGAAGAAATGGGGGGGTATTCTAAGATGGAGGGAAATATAGTTAGTCTTTCACAACATGACTATTATGGAAGTCATTTGCAAAATTACACATATATAGCCTATATTGAATTGCTTGCCTTCTGCGTGGGGATGGGTGGGGAGGGAAGAAGGAAGAGAAGTTGGAACTCAAAGTTTTAGGAACAAATGTTAAGAATTGTTTTTGCATACAACTGGGAAGTAAGAAATACAGGTAATAGGGTATAGAAATTTATCTTGCCCTACAAGACAAGAGAGAAGGTGGGGATAAGAGAATGGAGGGAGGTTAGAAGGGAGGGCATATTGAGGGAAGGGGTAATCAGAATGCCTGGCAGTTTGGGGTGGGGGAGGGGAAAGATAGGGAGAAAATTTGGAACTCAAAATTTTGTGGAAATGAATGTTGAAAACAAAAAATAAACAAACATTAAAAAAAAGAAAAAAAGAAATGACAACCCAAGATATCTGTGTTTTATTTACCATTAACATGCCATAACATAATATATGTCCACAAAATATTAAGATATGGAAAAAGTCCCATTAATCAAGATAGTGTCTTAGATTAAGGATCTCATAAAGAATGCTAAATCAGGCTCACTTGGCCTTGTTGACATAGGAAGAAGTATTCTCTGAGTTTATTTCAGAGAACAAAGAGACTCTTTGGTCCAGACTTTTCTTGTGATTGATTAATTCAGGCCTTGGCCCTTATTGAAGTCCAAAAATGATATTAAATGATTAACAAAGTAAATATACAATGATCTTTGTTTAAAATTTTGAAAGAGTTTTTATGCTCTCCCCTCCTCAGCTCTGCCTCTTGGTTTCCCTGGCTCCTTTCAAATCCCAACGAAAATTGGGAATTACCAGCTAGATTTCTTTCTTAAAGACTATGCCATAAAGCCAGATCACTCTGGCTCCCATTGATTAACCAACAATAGGTCCCAGTTCAAGCTCCACTTGGTCATTGTCTGGGCCCTGATTAGCTCAGAGTGAATCTAAATAGTAATCTTTTCTGTTTTATCCTGAGAGTCTTCCCATCTCAAATTGAATTTTTTTTTTGACTGGTAAAAGAGGCCATTTTTTGCCTCCTTTCTTATCCACCTTTAATTACTGAATGAGTGTTGCCTCAAAGTGGGACCTGTTAAAGAACTTAGCTTAAAAAGGCCAAAGTCTCCCACTACATCTGGGCCATCTCCAGTCATCCTGATCTATATCTTGCCACTGGATCCAGATGGCTCCAGAAGACAAAGTGAGGCTGGTGACTTTGCACAGCCCTTCCTCACTTAAATCCTTTTCACTTGCATGTCATGGCATCACCTCCCTGATGTCATGGTCTTCTTTGAGACCCAAAGGACAAACAATAACAAAATCTCACCTTCAACGGGAAGGTTTTCTGATCCCCATTAATGCTAATGCATTCTCTGTTGATTATCTGTCATTTATCATATTTGTAGCTTGTTTGTCCTTAGTTCCTTGCATATTCTCTCCCCCATTAGAATGTGAGCTCCTCCAGAAAGGGTACTGTCTTTTGCCCTTCTCTGTATCTTAACACAGTGCCTGACTCATAGCAGTTGGTGAGTATTGATTGACTGACTAGCTATCTGTAAAAGCAGACATAGGGAGGGAAAAAAATACGGAACTATTAAAATGTTGTAGAGCAGCCAAGTTTCCAAAGTCAAATGAAAACCTATTATCTGAGTGAACTGGCATTCAAAAATTGTATCTGGAGATTTCACCATGACATTTTACCTGGATAATGGAAACAGAATTGAGACTTTTTATCATTTTGTGATACCCAGAATGTCCCTGTTTCCCACCTGTCTTTGAGACATATGGTTCGCTTTTGGTTTTCTTGTTGATTCAATTGAAAGTAAACAGTGACTCTGACAGAAGTAAGCATCGGAGAGGAAGATTAATTTGAGAAAACTCTTATCTTGAAGATGTACCCAAAGCTAGAATAACCTGAGGCATGCTCTTCATTCTAAGTTTATGATTAGGAGAGGTTCGTACAAAAGTTCCCTTGATACTTTCAGAAGAGTCTCCATGGTGACAGAATTCATTGGTCCTTCTTTCTTTATTGGATTCACAGTCACATTAAAATAATTTTCTTTGATGCTTCTTTGTTCAAGGTAATTTTAATTTTCCTAATTTCACCAAAACTGTAACCATGATCATAGATGGAGAAACCATCTCAGAAAGCCATTTATTCTAAGTATCCTCATTTCAAAAAGTAGTAAAGAGAGGTCCATGAAAGTTAAGTGACTTTCCCAAGGTCATGCAGGCAGTAAGCACCAGAGACAGGATTTTAACCCAGGTCTCCTGACTTAATAACTGGTGTTCCACTATGCCGCTGCTTTCAATGACTCTTGGAATTCTCAAAAATACTAAAGGGTTTTTCATTTTGCCTTCTAAACTGTTTTCTTTCACAACATGATTTGTATGGAAATATGTTTTGCATGACTGCACATATATAACCTATATTAAATTGCTTGCTTGGTGGAATAGAGACTTGGAGATTTAGAAATCTAAAAAGTGAATGTTAAAAATTATCTTCACATGTAATTGGGAAAAGTTTTTTCTAAAAATTTAAATCTCAAATGGCCAATAAAATCCTTATTGAGAAGCAAGAAGAGTCAGAATATTGGATTTTGTTTTCCTTAGGGCTCTGGATATTTTTAAACTTCCTTTTCTATTCATTCAACAAATATTTAACTAGTATCTTTTGTGTGTAAGTCATAGTTCTCCACCACATAGCTCCCCATCAAATGAAGATTTTTAAAGGTCAAGTTAAAAAAAACCACAAAGGTCAAGCTCATTTGTATATATGGCACGTTGAATTTTTGGGTGTGATGTACTGTAGTCTGTTACATTTAGCATAATTCTCATGTTCAAGACTCCTCTACAGTGGGTGCTATATGTATATTGAATGTCTCTCATCAATAAGAATATAAAAAGACACTTGGAAGAGGTTACTTCCTTTTTAAGTAAAGAGGGTTTAAGTCATAAAATTCTTATTAATATAACTAAAGAATTACCACAGTCCCAAAGGCCTGGAATTCACCCAGACCATAGCTCCCTCTCTATCTACGACTCCACTGTCTATGCAGTCTTCTCCCACTAGAAAGTATCTCCTAGAGGACAGAGACTATCTTGCTGACCTCACTGCTTAGTATATGGCAAGTGCTTAATAAATACTTTTACTTTTTTAATTAAATTTTATCTTTTCAATCAAAATTCTGCCTTTTCTCATCCCATTGATCTCTCTCCCACCCACACACACCGTGAGAAAGAAAGGAAAAAAAAACACCTGTTACAAATGTGTACACTCAGACAAAGCAAATTCTTGCATTGTTTATGTCCAAAAATACATTTTTCTCCATCTGTATTCTGAGTCCATGACCTCTGTGTCAGGAGGTGGGTGGAATGATGTGTTTTACCACGAGTCCTCTGGAAGCACAGAAACATGGTTGGTCATTGCTTTGATCAGAGGTGCTAAGTTTAATCAATGCTTTTCATTCATCATCAGCCCTGAGCCTTTCTTTCCCTTGCTATCTTACCATTTACATTACCTCTGGTGACATGAAGAACAAACCAGCCCAGAAGTGTTTGAAGAGGGAGAAGTAAATCAAAGAATTTAAATTTAGATGCCTTCCACTCTTTTATGAGTCATTCCCTGGAAATCGATAGCAGTCATCCATAAACTCCATTGAGCCTGGCTCTGTCATCAATTCCTAGTAAACATTGCTACACTTATCCTCCCAGTTACTTATTGTATTTCTTTTTGTTTTTTCACAGTGTGGAATTAGATTTATCTTGAGTCTCCAGGATATAAATACTAGGAGAGGTTCACAATAAGATTAAATTAAAGCTAGCATTCTAGATATTTTGTAATGCCTCATATTTAATTGACCAATCCCTAGATTATTAACAGGAAAGTAGTCTACAGAACCTGCAGTAAGCAAAAGAAAACCATTGATTAGTTTATCAACTAAGTTGTGCAGTAGATTGGGTCTGGGGCCTAGTCTTTGACTATAGATACTTACCAGTTGTATGATCTTAGGAAACTCCCTTAAGCATCATCAGTCTCACTCTCCTAAACTGCAAAATGGGGGTGATAATAGCTCTTCCCTCCCAGGGTTATTGTCACAATCAAATGAGCTAATATTCATAAAGGACCTAATGCATCTGTTGTTGTCTAATCTGATTCTTTGTGACTCCTTTCGGGGGTTTTCTTGGCACAGACACGAGAGTGATTTGTCATTTCCTTCTCCAACTCATTTTACAGATAAGGAAACTGAGGAAAACAGGATTAACTGAAATGACTGAGGCCGAATTTGAGCCCAAGTCTTTCTGGCTCCGGGCCCAGCACTCTATCCACTGTGTCATATAACTGTATTCATAAAAGCTTGTTTCTTTCCTTCTTTTTTTTTCTTTCCTGACCTGGATCTTAGTACAGATTTAAATTCCAGCTTTAGTCTCATATATTCTGATCATTTGCTTTTAGTTCACATGTATTCTGGCTGTAGAAATCTACTGAGAACACAGCAGATTAGTTCTTGTAAAAGATCGATAGATATTCGGGACAAATCCCCTTAGCACAGAGTCATTTACAATGCATATTAATACTCATTGTGGTTTGATTCATATTTTCCTCCCACCAAGATGGGGCTCAGAAATCTCAGAGAGGTTTTGGTTCTGTTGCTGAGTTGTTGGTGTTGCAGGGGACATTTACACATTCCAGATCAGCAAGGGCTGAAAGTAGAGGACAAGCATCACCTCTCCTTACCAGCTAATTCCAGATTTCAGTTTGATTGGCAGTTGTCAATTAAACACACCAAATAATTAGCCCATTATTTTCTTTTCCCAAGAGTCTATTCTAAATCTTTATCTTTGAACTAAGAAATCAACGTACTCTACCGAACTGTGATTTTATTATTATACTAAGCCCGGCTAATGCGTACTTAGGATACGGCAGACAGGCTTTCCAAGAGAACAGGATTAGTGGACTTATCTCCAGATTGGACTTTTAAGATTCCCCCACTCAAACCTCATCTCATTTTACAGATTCAATTCATTTCAACATTTATTTCCAAGCATACTTACATGTAGTGGGCACTGAGCTATGTCACTGAGATGCAAAGACAAAAACCAAGACTGTCCGTACTCTCAAGGAGGTCACAATATCTTGGATAAAATAACATGTGCATAGTTAAGTAGATAAAAAGTAAATTTGGTAGAGCTATGGAAATGCTTCAGCTAATCATTGAAAGGACCAGGAATTCCAAGAAGGAGAGCTTGCTAGATCTGATACCCAATCTATGTAAAAACACAGAGATTAGATGTTTAATGTCATATATAGGGTTGATAGTTGTTCCATTTGACCAAAGAGTAGCAATTGTGAAGGGAAGTAATGGCAGTTCTAGAAAGATAAGTTAAAGACTCTGAAGGGTTTTCAATACCTATCAGCAGAGATGGTGTTTTATCCAAGAACCTATTGTCTTAATCCAGTCAAGAGGTAACTGAAGGCCTGGCATGTGACTGGAGAAGGAAACTGAAGCCAGGAAAGTGAAATGATCTGTGGGAGTTTACACCAGGGAGTTAAAATCTGTATTCACATGTAGATCTTCTCAATTCTAATTCCCACACTCTTTCCATTACATCACACAGTGTCCCTTTGTTCACAGAAAGCTGGAACTGAAGTGGTAATTTCAGTTTTCTGCTTCTCCCAATGGTATGGAGTGGAAACCCTATCAAGAGATAGTAATAGAAAGTACAAAAAATGATGTTTATTAGTGTTCTCTGGTTGTGTAGGTTTAAAAGAAATGGTTACTCCTTGTGACTAAAGAACAGAGCTTTCATCATTCAAATATACTAGCATTTAGAATCTAGGCACAGGGTGTGGAAGGAGGGAGATTTATTTGATGCTCCTATGAGCATCAATGAGGGCAAATCACTTCCTTTACCCTCACAAGAATCTCGTGCCTTGGGTGGTAGGGCTTCAGTTACCTGAAATACCTCTTTTTTTTTTTTATATGGATTTGAACTCATTGGTTCAAGTCAATAGAAGAGGTTACCTGAAATACTTCTTTTTTTTTTTTTTAATATACTAGCTAAGAGTTAAATTTGCATGTATTTGGTGATTAACATCACATTTTAGAATTGTGAATTGTTCAAGGGTCATATTATCATATTAATCACTATTATACTGGAAAAACCAAGAAGTGCTACTTCACAGAAATATTTGGCTTTCAGCATGTTAAATGACACTAGCTTTTTACGGTTATATTCAGAGCAGTGACTACCTGAGGTCTACAAGGTTTTTTTTAATCAATAACTATATTTTAATATAATTGACTTCTTTTGTGATCCTTTGTATTTTATTTTATGCATTTAAAAACAATATTTTGAAAAAGAGTCCACCTGTAAGCTCCACCAAAATGAAAAATGGGTCTATTACAAAAAAATTAAGAAAAGGTAAAGAATATCTAATATAAAGGAAGACTGAAGGTCCTTCCCACCCCTGCCCCACTTTCCTTTCCTTTGCCCAGTGCTCCATCCAATAAAGTCAAATCTGGAACAATTCTTGCCCACCTTTACAGCATTTATTAGAAGAGTCTCTAAGTGTTGACTTTTGGATATTTTCTTTATAATTCTCTGTGTTAAGAAATACCACAAGAAAATTGTACTGTAATATTGGATAAATTATTATGGAAAATTATAATTCCACCAGTGACACCAGTCAATAAGTGAGAAAAAAGAAAATAGAAGAAACTCATACAACTTTTTACATTTTTATTAAAATGTTAGTCTTTAAGTCATAGAAATTCACTCTGCGTTGATCTGTCAGAAGCCATCGATCTGCTTCAGACATATCTAAGAAATATGCCCACCATGAACTGCCTCAGCAGAATTTATAATATGCCTGTTTTTTCAAAACAACACAGAAATGTTCACATTTGACAAAATTATGTAAACTAGGCAAAACTTCCCACTTGATTTTTATTTTAAATAAAAGTTACAATGACTTTGCATGTTTTTGAAGCCTACACTGTAAGGAATACATTAAATATACTGGCAAAAAGCTATAGATGTTAGGTCTGTCATGCACAGAGGAAGTAGCAGTACAAACCTCGAGAATATATGTAACAGTCGCTATTTGTGCTTTAGGACAATCACACTATAGGTGACACACAAATGAGGAGAGGTAACAAATGGGTTATTTGTAATAAAAACATAGGTTTTTACCCCCCATGGTAAAGGACAGTGGTTTTGCAAATGTAATATCTTGTAGCTTACACTCAAGATACATATGACAACACACTCTAAGAAAGGAAAGGTGGGAAGGAATACCAAAGGATGGCCTGAGTTCCCTCCAAAGGGCAGAAGGTTTCTTGGACCAAAAAAAGGAAAGGCAGGAGGACCCAATGCATTTAGAATCTAGGCACAGGGTGTGGAAGGAAGGAGATTTATTTGATGCTCCTATGAGCATCAATGAGGGCAAATCACTTCCTTTACCCTCACAAGAATCTCGTGCCTTGGGTGGTAGGGCTTCAGTTACCTGAAATACCTCTTTTTTTTTATATGGATTTGAACTCATTGGTTCAAGTCAATAGAAGAGGTTACCTGAAATACTTCTTTTTTTTTTTAAATATGGATTTGAACTCATTGGTTCAAGTCAATATAAGAGGTCCTATCCCTCTTCCAGGAACCACCTTGAGTCTTACACCAGAAATTCATCTGAGAAGCAAACCTTAGAAATGTGTTTATTGGATATTTCAGCTTCTCATTCATTTCAGATTGATTTCCTGGAGAATCAAGTTTACACAATGTTGGGTAGAAATTGCCATATAATTTCAAGAGGAAATGTGTTCTATGTTCTATCTATTAAAAGATAATCCATTTATATCTCTTTAATGCACTTTTACTCCTACTGGTCTTCATATGGCACCTTTCACTCAATGCAGTAAGAAAAAAATACTACAGTGTCCTGGATACTTTTCTTCTCACTCTCTTGGTTCCTAGCTCTGGGTTTCTTTTATGTCCCTCTCAGTGACTGGTAGGGCAGTTAGGTAGACCAGTGGATAGAATGCTAGGCCTAGAGTCAGGAAGACCTGAGTTCAAATCTGTCCTCAGATACTTACTAGTTGTATGCCCCTGGATAAGTCACTTAACCTTTTTTGTCTCAGTTTCCTCATCTGTAAAATGAGCTGGAGAAAGAAATGGAAAACCACTCTATGCCAAAAAACACCCCAATTGTGGTCATGAAGAATTGGATACAATTGAACATCAGACAAATAGTTACTGATAAAGACTGGATCTGTGATTAGTGTAGTAGAAGGAATTCTCAGTGAGGAAACTCCTACCAAAGCAGGTTGGTAAGTTTTCTGCAACTTAGAGTTTTAGCAAGTGGCCAAGAGCACTGAAAGGTTAAGTGATTTGCCCAAGAATTACTCAACTAATATGTGTCAATGGGAGGACTTGGACCCAGGTGTTCCTGGTTCCGAGGCCAGATCTTTATTCCCAGCCACCTCTCTCAGTCATGGATTCTGTAATAAGATGTGGAAGGGGAAGAGGACACAGTATCTTGCAGCTACATATATCCTCTCCAATATTTACTGCAACTTAGAGGATTGTTCTGTTAAACTCAAGGGCTATGCGTTACTGGTTAACCTTTTCCACAACCAGTGTAGTGGGTACTTCATTTTCCACATGTCTAAAATAGGAAGGGGATTTATATCCCCTCCCTCTATCACAGTGTAAGTAACAAGAAATCATGGCGATATGTCAGTGAGGACAGTTTAACCTCCTAGGAAGAAAAGGAGCTGTATAAGCATTTTTTAAAAAGAAATCTTAACAGTTTAAGTGATATTTAGGGACACAAGACATTTGGTCCTGTCTTTATGACCTATTATTTGCGGTTATCTTGGGTTTCCTTCAGACAGCTGTTGTTCTATGTCAGCTGAGTGATTTTCTTAGATTCCTAATCTCCCAGATACATATGAGAGAAAGGATGAAAAGTCCTAGGGGAATGTAATGAGGGTCAGGAAGAACTCCTGTAGTTTCCACAAAGTAGAATGTGGACTTTACCATTAAGATTTGTGAAATAGAGACACATAAAAAATAACAATATTGGATTTCAATTTCCCTTTCCCATCTCTGTGTTTGGTGCACACACACCATAAGGAACCGCAACGCCGATCCATGGGATCGCACAGTGTGGCCAACCTCACAAAGGCTGAGCCTCAAGGCTCCAGTCCTCTCTAAGAATCCACTTTTGGAAAGATGCTGACTTTATTGTTTCTGCCGATTTTCCTCTCCATCTTGCCTGTTTTAGTCAACTTGGTCTGGATCAGCTCCTCTGGAGTGTTTCCCAATGGAGGAAGCAACCGTTTCTTGCTGTTTCGGTTTTCTGAGAGCCACTGGGGAGGCAGCTCAAAGGGTCCAAAACCAAATTGTAGGGAATATTTTTCAGGGGCCACTTCGACTTCTGCAGGTATTGCCAGCACTCCATGACCTATAGAGTCCACAGTACCAGGTGGTGCTGGCAGAGTAGCAAACTGTGGCTCCTGTTCTACCTCCAGACTATCAGCAGGGATTTCCTTCACCTGATAGTCAGTGGAGCTAGTGGACTTGATCTCATTCTCCTCCTCATCCTCTGTGGACTTGAAGATCTGCTGCTGTCCAATGTGGAACATCTCCAGGAGCTGGCTTCCCGAGCGCACACTGGGTTCCAGGGTCCCATCAGGGACCCCACTCCCTGAGCTAACCACATTGCGACGACTGTATCGGCGGTGAAGTTGAACCAAGGTTCCCACCAAGCACTTGCGGATGGATTTATTTACAGTCAGAAAGAGTACAGGATTGGCCAGGAGAGACACTTTTGGCAACCAGATGGCAGTGAGTAGCAGGAAGACTGATGTATCAGAGACATTGAGCACCACCCTATAGACAACCAAGGTGGCATAGGGGACACTACATAAGATGAATATTGTCACCATAGATAGCAACATGGCATGCAGCTCAGCCTCCCTCTGAGAGGCATAAGGGATTGAGATAGTATTCTGTGGTGTCCGGAGAGCTGCAATGATGACCTTCTTCTTCTGACTGGCACTCAAGGCCCGGCGAATGAGAATCATGAAGAGGAAGACCATGGCCACAGGTACAATGACGGTAGTGATGTTATAGATCAGGACGTATAACAGGTGGCCCAGGTTATAGTTCCAGACATCTGTGCAGGTAGACATGGCATAAATGTCAGCCACATTGGTCACAGCAAACACAGGAATGCTAGCCACCACAGCATGGGCCCAGATGTACATTACCAGTTCACGAGATTTGGCATCAGAGATTTTTCTCTCTAACGGGTATAGCACTGAGTAGTATCTGCAAGATATACAAGAAAACAAAGTTTTACAACAGAAAAAAATATTTTAAATTAGTTGATTACTACATTACTAAAAGCAGGGAAGAGCTAGAACATGTGATAAAGAATATTGGGTTATTCTCTTTCCCTCATGCTGATAGAAGAGGCAGAAGCGCTGTCTAAGGTACTAAGGCCTTTGCTACACAACTAGCCAATTACAGAAGCCTAAATGAGTGAGGGGACAGAACTCTAGAGCCCTAATTATAGAATTTCAGGGCTGGAAAGAATTCTTTCATTATACAGATTAGGAAACTGAGGTTATATAATTTGTACAAAGTCAATCCCACAAGCTTGTCCTTGACACTTCTCAAATTCTTCCATGTGTTTTATTAGGATTAGTCAAAGAGAAGATTGGGAGAATGATAGGTGTCTTCAAGTATCTGAGGGGCCGTCCTGTGAAAGAGCAGAAGGAGCAACAGGTGGAAAAGGTAACAAGGAAAATGTAATGGGATGCTTTGAGAGACAGCAGGCTCTTCCCTATCCCCACTGGAGTTTACTCAATGGTTACATTTTAGTGGGACTTCTTTCTCAGGAATGGCTTGGATTACACGGCCACAGACTACAGGGCCTTTTACCTCTAAATTCCAAGATTCCTATGTGAGAGAACAGTAGGAAAATAATTTCAGTTTATTCAAAGATACATAAAGCTCCATTATCATAGGCAGTGAGAGGAGGCTTTCTCCCTTGAAGATATATTTATTTTTCAATAAAAGATAATTTTCAGAATTTTAACCTAGAGGCCTTGAATGTAAACTTATGATACTGTCTACTCCTGAAGATATCACAGCCACTAAAAGAAGCATGCCTATGTTCAGACTCAAAGTACACTCCCACACACTTATTTCTGTACTAAATATGATTAGCTTCAGAACTGATCTGGAAAGAGGCCAGAATGAAGGATGGACTCTGGTTGGGCACTTCCACAAAATCAATTCAGCAAGTTAAATCAGGGCCAACTCAATAGTTGCCTTTATAATGTTGGTCAATCAATATCCCTAACGGTAATTAAGTGATTCTTAACCACCTGTGAAATTAGATTTATATCAAAATCAGATTGGAGAGAAGCTGGGAGGATGGTAGTTTATCATTTCAAAGAAGAAAAAATGCTCATGATAATTGAAGCTATAGAAATCTGTAACGCCCTTAGCATACTCTAGGGAAACCGTCCGTTGGAGTTTCATACAAATGCTTGGGAAATTATGGGATTCTTCACATCACTCAACAATCTCCATCTAAAAGCTAGAGTCCCACATAATCAGAGGTCACATAGAGATAATAGATTTAAAGCTAGAAGGCAGTTTCAAGGTCATCTGATCCTACTCCTTAATTTATCAGTTCTAAATTTGTAATCACACCCCAACCCTTTTTATGGATACAGAATGGATAAGTCATTAGATTTGAAGTCAGGAAAATGTGTTCAAATCTCACTTTAGACACTGTATCTGAATCGTGTGACCCTGGACAATTCACTTATCCTCTGACTCAGTTTTATTAACTGTAAAATAGGAATGATCATAAGAGCGTCTACCTCCCAGGTTTGTTTGGAGGATCTGTAAGTGCTTAGCACATACCTGGCACATATTAGGTAACTAATAAATTGTTGCTTGCTTTCCTCCCTTCCATGTGAAATGGTAGCAATAGTAAGAAAAATCAAGTTTTCTACTTTAAAAAGAAGGGGTGTGTGTGTGTGTGTGTGTGTGTGTGTGTATTCTTGTTTAGATTCAAGGGGCAGTTCTGGCCCCAGTAAAAGACATCTACTCCTGCTCTGTTTGAAATAATTTTTCGATATTCCAATAGATCTGTAATTTCACTGATGTGGACACTACCTCCAATGGAGAAATCCATTCATGCCTTTTTATACTATATAATTCCAGTCCATGTCCTCCAATAAAATCCTCTCCAGAGGTTTCAGCCAAACATGCTAGGGAACCATCTTTTAGGCCTCATGATAATATATGAATACTAAAATAGTCGGCTATTATTCCTAGCTTTTACTTTATGACTGGCCCACCTCTCATTCCAAACATGTATATGCAAAATTATGTTTGTATGTATATGTGTGTATGCTTGAGGATATTTTTTTAAATTATTTTTTGATGCAATTCTTCCCTGGCCATAACCTATTTGTGCTCACTATGAATCCCCCTCATACCTTTTAAGTGGGTACTCATTTGATTTCTTAGATATTGTGGTATCATGATCCTTAACCATATAGCATCATCAAAATAACATTGGTGTTAAAAAGGTAGGTTTTTGTTTCAAGAAGAAAGTTGAGGTCGCTGAAATTTGTTAGATTCAATCCAACCTGTTTTCTTCCTCCTATTCATTTTTCAACACTATTTGTTGTCTAAAGTATCTGTTCAAAGATATACATACTGATGGACCATACATCTACAGACTCTGCATCCAATTTTCTATCATGGTATGTAGTATAGGCATTTTTCATCCACTTGATGAAATCACTGTGTGAGTATTTACGCTAACTTCATTTAAGTTTGTTTCATTAAAAGATATCACCTCATTTAATGGGCTCAGGAATGTTCCAGGACTTGCTCTATCATGCTCTTCACAAATAATATTTGGAGGACCCTGAAATCTGTGGGGATTCAATCTTTCATTTAGACTCTGCACTGAATTTCCTCCAAGACACTGGAAACAAAGTCAAATGTTTTGGGTGAGCGTATGTCTCTTTGTTTATGCCTCACTTAATATTAATAACCAGAAAGTCAAATAAAGAAAGCTTTGTTATACCTATCAAGGAACCTTATACAGTTTAACATACCCATGAGAATCACTGTTATAGGAAACTCTTTAATGTGCTACTGAATCAAATGCTTTTTTAAGTCAATAAATTATAAGGACAGTGAGATCTAGGATTATCTTCACCTTTCCATCAATTTTATGACTACATAGATATAGTCCACTTCAGAATATCATTTGTGAAAGTCTTTCTCTTCCCATTATTTTTGTCAAAGATCTTTTGGCTTGTGTGCAAATTTTTCTTCTAAAGATTTTGTAGAGATGTGAAAATACAACTAAGGGTTGGTAGTTATTGATATCTTAATTGTCTTTTTTTGGTAGTTATGTCTGGAATATCTCCCAATGATATCTTTCCTTCTTTCAAAGACCTTGAGAACTGATCTTTTAACATCTTCAAAATTATGTTGTCTCTAGAACTTACATCCTCTGTATACAGTTGGTCTAGTCCAGATGTTTTCCCCTTTTTTTTTCTTACTACTTCTAATTCCTCATGCAGCACTAAAAGGACTATAATGTTAGAATCCAAACATGGGTGAGCATCTCAATGTCAGTGATGAAGAAAATGGTTTTGTTTTTAGAAATTACATATCTTTTCTTATTTTTCATCAGTTTGTCATCCTTCCCCCTAACAGGAGGCTTAAATGCTCTCAGGGTTATATGACTTAGTTGGGTCTCAGGCTAAACTGTTTCTAAACTAATTTTTTCCTCCCCCATTGCTCTCTATTTTGAGATCATACTACTTATAATCTCTCCCTATCCTCTTCTATAACATTATAAAAATTGGTTTCTATCCTGAACTTGTGTTGCTTGACTGTCATGTAACTCCTCTTGGCATTTGCTGGTTGAATTAGTTTCTAAGTTTTTATTTTTAGCCTCCACATTGTTTTATATCAGTTAAATTAATGTAGTAAATTATATTAGTTTGTTCCTTTATCCAGCTTTCATTGGGAGGGTGTGTCTCTATCCAGTTTAAATAGATCAGGTTGGAGCTATTTTAATTGCAAATTCTATCATCTTATGGGGTTTTTGCCTTCTAATTCTCTTTTACACTCTAGAAGTCCTTTATTAGCAGAAACTGGTTCATCAGCAAACAATTCTAAAAAAGTCATTAACCTGGGCCAAGTTTAGTTGTTACATGGCCTGAATTCTTCAAACATGCCATGACATTCATGAAAATGGCAACGTTAAGAGTCTTGAGCTCCCAACAATACGGAACAAGTCACCCCATCTCTTCAGTAAAATTAGCTGTGGGTGATTCGACACAGTTGTGGACAACTTCTGACAATGCTTTTGGTTAACATGAAGCCACACATATAATCTGGTTGAGATAGCCCCCATTTATCAAGCATTGGAGGCCTGTGAATCTTTTTATATGTTATCTTGTTTAATTCCCCAAACAATCTTATGTATGAGCAAGGTACCATCATTATCTCCATTTTGTACAGAAGGAAATAGATTCACATCCACTTATAACTATACTCCAGGTTCCCCCAAAAGTTCTTTTTAACAGATTTAAAGCAGATTAATGAAAGGGGAAAAAAATATTTAAGTAACAGTCCTTAGCACAGTACATGACCCATAGTAGGCACTTAATAAATTTTTGTTGACTGACTGACTGAAAGTATAGTAAGCTAAATGAAATAGAGAATTCTCCCTATCTCACAGGGGTACACTCTTCCACAGACTCCTCTAGAAATACCACCCCCCAACACAGCTTGTGAATGTTAGAGAACAGACTTGAACCTATGACTTGTGATTCCTAGTCCAGTCCTCTTTCTAATCTACCTCTAATTCTGCAAAAGCAAAGGAAAGGGGAAAGGGAGCAACATCCACATTATATAACCTTGAAAAAGAGGTAATTTAAAGGCAACTAGAATCATTTAACAGGCCCTACTAAATGTGGGGTCATTTCTTGCCATCATGAGAAATGTTTTGATATCTGCAGTAAATCAACCTAGTTGCACAATCAGATGAACAACTAATTACACACAATACAAATGCCACTGTTTCCTACTAAGTTGCTACTCTTACACATCTTGACACAGTATCCATCACTTCATGTTAATGACGTAATCCACTCAAGTCTCTTCTTTGTGTGTATGTGTTTTTCTGTTGCTTAACAACAGAAAAAGAGATCATGCTGCAGCAACTGTTTCAGAAGCTCAGTATTCCTGACAGGTTGAAAAGCACTTTTGGTAACACTTACAATCACACTTAGTCTTGGGCTGCTGATTTTTTTTCTTAAATAATTAAAAAAGCCAATAAATGAGGGAAAGCCATGATCAATATGACCTTACCTGTCCAAAGCAATGACGGGAAAGCTGAGGATAGTTACAGAACAGAATACTTTGTGTAAGAACTTCACCACCTTGCAGAAGAGCATGGTATAACTCCACCAGCAGCAGTGGGCACTAGCACTGAGGACGATGTCAAAAGGCACACACACCAGACTTGCACAGATCCCCGAGCAGGCCAGGTTTTTAATGAACCTGTTGGTGACAGATTTGAACACAGTTGTGCGGCAGGTCGACCACAACACCATGAAGTTTCCTGGCCAGATATCAAAAACATAAAACAATTAAATAAAGAAGACATAGGCTAAAAAAACCCCAAGGACTCAAATTTATATTTGCGGTTGGGTTTAAGAGATACTGTTTAAATATTTATACTAATTATATTTATGTAAAGTTAAGTGGTACATAGAGTGCTGGGCCTGGAGTCAGGAAGATTCATCTTCCTAAGTTCAAATCAAACTTTAAACACTTACTAGCTATGTGACCCTATGCAAGTCACTTGACCTCATTTGCCTCAGTTTCCTCATCTGTAAATGAGCTGTAAATGGCAAACCACTCCAGTATCTTTGCCAAGAAAACCCCAAATGGGGTCACGAAGAGTGAGACACGACTCAAACGACTGAACAACAACCTGACACATCCTCTCTATGAGTCAGATGTACCTAGGTCTCTAAGTAACGAAGATTATAAATTATGGAGAAGATGATAACTTTACTGGCAAAGGAGCTTCTTTATCCTAGAATTCCCTATACCAATGAAATCACAGGTCCAGTCCCAGTCCCAAAGATAGACTACTGAGATTCCATGAAGTATCTGATTTAACCTTCCCAACAATTCTTTGAGTTGCCACTCTTATCCTCATTTTCCAGATAAGAAAACTAAGGTTCAAAGAGGTTAAATTACTTATGCAGGGTCACACAGATTGGAAGTATTAAGGGCAAGAGTCAAAGACAGTCCAAGTCTAATACTTCCAGGTTCATAGATCTGGAGTGGGAAGGGACCTAAAAAGTCATTAACTCCAACAGCTCCCTTTTACAGAAGAGAAAACTGAAGTGTCAGTGGATACAGAATCAGACCTGAAGTCAGGAAGACCTGAGTTCAAATCCAGGTTCAGACATTTACTAGCTGTATTATCTTGGGCAAGTGATTTAACCTTGTTTGTCTCAGTTTTTTCATCTGTCAAATGAATTGAAGGAGGAAATGGCAAACTACTCCAGTATCTTTGCCAAGAAAACTCCAGATGGTGGCATGAAGAGTCAGACACAACTGAAATGAGTGAAGAACAAAAACAACAAACCTGAAGTTCAGGGAGGTTACCGGACTTGCTCAGGGCCATAAAAGATGAAAATTTGAACCCAGTTTTAATGTAAATTTCAGCCCAGGCTCTGACCTAAGAACCTGTACTTTCTATCACTCTATATTGTCTCCCACTATAAATGGCTGCTGTGTAAATGCCAACACAATGAATTTTCTTGGTCTGAAATAAGATGATAAGATCACAGATAGAGAGCTAGAAGGCACCTCATAGCCTTTCTAGTTCAAACCCTCCATTTTAAAGATAAGAACACTGAGATCCAAATAACCAGTCACACGTTTTAAGAGAGCATTTTAACTTCAGGTAAGAAGAAACTAGGACATCAAGTTATTGCAAGGTTTTGACAATTTATTGCCCATGATGAAGCACCAAAATCAACAGGCAGCTAAATCACCCCATTTTGACCTACTTTCATCAGCAAGTCTTTTTGCATATGTAGGTCAGTTACTGGAAGGAAATATATTCTTTTTCCAACTTGGTATAGATTTGATATGCTGACTCAGAGAGATCAGCTAAGCAATTTGCAAAGCAATTCAGTCCAAGAGGTGTTTGCTTTACTTCCTATTGTGGTTCTTCAGGCCTTTTCAAACATCCCTTCCTAAGCAATGAGGTTATATATTGGGGACCAAGAACATATGTAGTATGAGCTTCTACTGATGTAGCAAGATTCTCCAAGCTCCCCCACCCCCACCCACTCCTTTAAGCACAGCTGAGATCCTTGACAGAATTATCTTCACTTATATGAGGTTCCCATATAGCACATTATGCAGATGACAGCTTTAAAATGTCATCCAGTTGTGGGAATTATGCAGTAAAAGGAGTATCTATAACCTGATATCCTAAATATCAGAGAGCTTCTAACTCATTGGAAAATATGCCATGTTACTCATCCCGTCTTCAACCAAATAAGAAACTCAGTACAATCTCTTCCTCCCTCTTATTTACTACCACTGTTATCCTCTCTGACTTTGCAGGTCAAATGCCTGATGAACCTCCCAGATAACTGAGAAAATAGGAAGCGTCACTTGCAAATGGAGTAGGCAAAGTTGGTGTCAACTATTAATATATTTCAATAATATTTCTAGGCCTTACACATACGTAGGACCAACAACTGTAAAAGATAAGTAATAAAAATGTTAGTATCCCCATTTTACTGATGAGTAAGCTGAAATTTGGAGAACATTTTCTTCTTTTAAAACCAAATAGAGAGAAATTTTCACAACATCTTTCAGACTCTACTTCATTTACCTCCTAAGTTCACCACAAACATGAATCCATGAATAATTCCTGTTATCAAAGCATACTACAGTCATCACTTTGAGGGGTCAGAGCCTTTTGGTTATTGGGCAGGTTTTTAGAAATACCATTTTCAGAACTGATGCCAACTAATAACTAATTCCCTTTTTCATTAATATTTTTAGATAAATATAGCAAGAAATGCTACTAATAAACCTTTGGTCTGATTGCTAAAAATCACAGGAAACTTTCAAATCTAAAGCAAATAATTAACTCTCAGAACCTGAAACAGTGAACCTTCATCAGTTCATCCCAAACTATCTTCTTAAAGGTCCCTTTATGTTAAGACCTGACTGACTCTTTCTGAATCCTCTGCCCTGGTACCTTATTCTATGCTTGTATGTGAGGATTAGTGTAGCCACTGGATCTGTGATCTGACAAAGCACTCTCAGGTGACAGAACTCCCTCAACCAATGCAACTTCTAACCCAGAGCTTAGAAAGGTTAAGTGATGTCAGAGGCCAGACTTGTACCCAAGACTCTCCATCTACATCACACTGCCTTGTTGTTGTTGAGTCATTTCACTTATATTCAATTCTTTACGGCCCCATTTTGGAGTTTTCTTGGCAAAGATACTGGAGTGGTTTGCCATTTCTTTACCAGCTCCTTTGACAGATGAGGAAACTGAGGCAAACAGGCTTAAATGACTTGCCCAAGGTCACACAGTTAGTGTTTGAGGTCCAATTTTAACTCTGGAAGATGAGTCTAACTCCAAGCCCAGCACTCTATACACTATGGTGTCACCTAAGTGCCCTACACTGCCCTTGTATATAACCATAATTTTTTTTAATGCCTTTGAAACCCACTGTCACTCTTACTGTTGGATACCTCACTTATCTCTATAGATCACATTTCACAGAACCACAGTATCTGAGAGATGGAAGGTAGCTCCAGAATCATCCAGTTCAACACATACACACACATACATACACATGAATCCTCACCATAATATACATAACAAGGCCATACAACTTCTAATTGTAGATCTCTAAAGAAGAGGACCCCACCACTTTTTGAGACAGTCCTTTAATAAATCATGTTGTTGTTATTTTACAAAGACATATATTTATCTCATTTGAATCTAGGAAATTGATTTTAATCACATCAGGGTAGTAGCATCAAGGCAGTAATGTCCATTATCAAGGATGAAATACAAAACACCAAAGGACATTTATATATTCCACCCATGGCAAGACAGGCATGTTGGTGTCCATCCACCCAACAACCAAAATTGAGTGTGATAGCAACTTCAAACTTGGTATATTCTATTTAACAAAATATTCTTAAATGATTTTTGAGACAATTTCTTACCTGTCTTTCCCCAATAAAAGCATTTAATGCAAATGGACCAACCACACAAATCTATTCTGTGACCTATTCATTCCCAAAAGTTATTTCTTTTTTACATGCTTAAGTAACTGTATGTATTCATTGTCAAAAGAGAAAGAAGCAGATAGACAAACAGATGGACAAAGACAAAAGGAGACAGAGACAGAAAAAGATGGAGAAGGGAGAGGGGAAAGGGAAGAGATAAATGAGGTCAGTCCCAAATTATGGAGATGCAGCTGTATAGAGGAGTATAAATAAATGTTGTTCAGTAGATTTCAATCATGTCCTCCTCTTCGTGACCCCATTTGGGATTTTCTTGGCAAAGATCCTGGAGTCATTTGCTATTTCTTTCTCCAGCTCATTTTTTTAAATTTTTTTTAATTTTTTAAATTTTTATTTTATTTATTTATAAATGTTCTACAATCAGTTCCTTAAAATTAAGATTTTATACCCCCACACCTACCCCCTCTGCCCCCCTCCCTCCCCATGACAGCATACAATTTTGTATAGGTTCGACATATACTTTCCTATTGAGCATATTTTCACTATAGTGATGTTATGTAGTCACACTGAGATAAGTGGAAGAAATCATATAACAAATCAAAACATAATACACTAAAACCCACAGACACACAAACATGATCTGCTACATTCTGCGAATGACTTCCAT
>CM053774.1:20262670-20290008 GCA_028658325.1 Potorous gilbertii
ATTTCTTGCATGATATTCCTTATGCTTCTTCCTACATATAAATTATTACTAGAAATGTGCTACATGGCCAAGAAGGGGAGAAGGAGGTAGGGAGGGAGGGAGAGAATTTGGAAATCAAATTTGTTTTAAATAAATGTTTAAAATTGTTTTTACATGTAAATGGAAAAAATATAATTTTTAAATTAAAAAAGAAAACTATTATGTGAACATTCTACTATCCTTCACCTATCAAAAAGATATAATATGTCCTGATTCCATGACTGCTGTGTGGAGAGTCGACGTTTATAGGGAATGAGTTAATAAAAGCTACTCATCAGAAATTCTTCCCTTCGTAAGCCTGGACTGTATCCCAACTGATGGCATAATGAAATTAAAGCATTAATAAAACATTTCTTCATAGAATCAAGAATGTGCTGGAGTCAGCTCTAATGGCCTTATGAGAGGCAATTATTAAAATTTTGGTGAACATTTATAAATTGAAAATAAGTAATCACAAACCAGGGCTTAGTTTATTGTTTTGTTGGTTGTCTAGACTTAAGAAAGTATTAGTAATGTAGACCAAATGTAAAACTGTGGTACATGCAGTTTTTTCAGGGCCTGGTTGTTAAATATTCACCAGAAGCATGGCTGTGTTGCACTAGAAACTGTTTGAGCTCATCAGGAATAAGGTGTAAGTCTCAGAGAATAAAGTCAGCAGCAGCCTAGAGGTCTGGCAAGTGTAAGCTAGTGATAACAATATTGACAGGCATTTATATACCAGCTTAAGGTTTGCAAAGTGCTTCATATCCATTAATTTTCTTGAGCATATATGTAAGATATGCTCCCTAACTTTATGCTTAGACAAAAGGTTGATATATACCACATAGCGTTCCTACACACACATATATATATTATATATAAACATTAAAATGACATATTAAAATAAATATTATACTACACAAAAATGTTGTAGATGCTATGCAGTTGACTATGTATAGATGCTATATAGCTAAGTGGCATACAGAATAGAGCACTTGACCTGGAATCAGGAAGAACTGAGTTCTGATCCAGCTTCAGACGCTTACTACCTGTGTAAACTTGAGTTAATCACAACCTCTGCCTGTCTCATTTCCTGATATACAAAA
Source organism: Potorous gilbertii (assembly GCA_028658325.1). Lineage (NCBI taxonomy): Eukaryota > Metazoa > Chordata > Mammalia > Diprotodontia > Potoroidae > Potorous > Potorous gilbertii. The sequence goes on from CM053774.1 coordinate 20,263,795, forward strand.
TGAGGTTAATAACAGCATCTATCACCCAAGGTTATAGTGAAGACAATGTGATATAATATTTGTAAAGCATTTTGCAATTCTTTTGCTGTTTTTGTTTAGTTGTTTTCAGTCAGACTCTTCATGACTCCATTTGGGGTTTTCTTGGCAAAGATACTGGAATGGTTTGCCATTTCCTTCTCTAGCTAATCTTACAGAAGAGAAAACTGAGGCAAACAAGGTTAAATGACTTACCCAAGGTCACACAGCTAGGAAGTATCTGAGGCCAGATTTAAACATGGGTACTGCTGACTCCAAGCCCAAGCATTCTTTTCACTGTGCCCCCTAGCTGCCCATTGTAAGCCTTAGAGACCAATAAAAATGATAGCCTTCACTGCTAGTGTTATTATAAGTATAAATCATAAGAATAATTGGCATTTGTCTATTGCTTCAAGGATTGCAAAGCATCTTCTATGTACGATTTAATTTGGTCTTCACAACAGGGTAAGTACTCCATTAAGGTGAGCACTTACCAATATCTCCATTTTACATATGAAGAAACTGAGGCTGGAGGGACATGCCTCTGGTGGTGGCATAGCAAACATGTATCTTTTTTAGTTTGACACCTTGGTCTTTATCTCCCATCAAGGCTATAAATTCAGAAAAATGGGAAACTGAGAAAGGTGACTGCCAGGTACCTCATGAAAGGGTACATTGGTACCCCTAAATAAATCCATTTATCCAGTGGATATTAAGGGTAACTTGGTGTCTATAATATGAATACCCAACTACCAAAAAGGTGAAGGTACCATTTTTTAAGTTACCATTCTTTTCTTTAAAAAATTATAAATCAAAATGCAAACTGAATGGTGTTGCTATTAATTGCCCCCAAGCTTCTTTTTTTTTTTTTACATATATGGTCAGTTTCTTGAAACATCATTTATTGGCAGATCTAGTCAATTTTTAGTTTTTCAAAATATCTTGCATCAGTTTTCCAGCAGCTTGTATACATTATAGATTGTAACAGAGTGCCAGAGTAAATTAAAAACCACCAGGAGACAAGAAAATTGGAAAAAATAATCCAGGGCCTTGGCATAGCTTCATTAAGGAAAAAAAAAGTAAACCCTAACCTAATGATGATGACTGCCCAACAGTATTTAAATTTAATTAGCCTAACAGGCTGTAAACATTAGCAGATGACCTGTATCCTTCTGTTGAGAACACATTGATTCCTGCTTAAAATTCAGTACATTAGACTTTTAGTGAAACAAATATCTAATTTAGTTGAATTTCCTTAAAAAAAACAACAACTTAAGCAACATGACATGGTCAAAGATGCATTTGTAATACTGTAATTGTAATTATATTTACATTTTATATAAACACCTAATCTCCAACACCTTCCCAAGGGGTGGGCCAATAACAAGGCATGTAAATTTAGGTTCATAGCTGTACTTTCTTGGCAGATCCTGTTAGAAAGCAGAATTCTATAGAAATGACTATGAAAGAATTTATCTGATTCTCACCTACAAGTCAAGGAGCATTAATCCAACTACTATTGAAGGTTCTTTCCATTTTAAATCCTATTCATTTATTTAACAAGCATTTATTAAGTGTCTACCCTATTTTTGGCATTAAGCATACAAAGACAAATAAATAGTCTCTCCCTTTAAGGTGCTTCCATTTATTTTGGAGGAGGAGAAACAGACATGTAAACAGATAAACATTAAATAATTACTGGAGGAGAGGGTACTAGCAACTGAGAGGATCAGGACAAATTTCATGTAAGAAATGGCACTTGGCCTGAGCCCTGAAGAAAGCTAGGGATTCTAAGAGGTGGTGATGTAGAGGGCACATGTTCCAGGAAGAGGGTATAGATGACACAAAGTTATGGAGGTGAGAGGTGAAAAGTTGTATATAGGAAACAGAAAGCAGATCATTTGGCTAAAATGTAGAGTATATGAAAGAGAATAATACACAGTGAACCTAGAAAAGTAGGATGGCACCAAATTGTATAAGACTATAAATGTCAAGCATAGGAATTTGTATTTTACAATAGTAGCAATTGGGAGAACCTGGAGTTTCATGAGCAAGAAAGTGATCCTATCAGATCTATACTCTAAGAATATCTACTTAGCAGCTGTGCAAAAATGGATTAGAAATAGGAGAGAAAGGGGGTTGGGGAACCAGAGTCTATGGCAATAGGGAAGGGTGATAAGGATACTAATATGGTAGTCATATAAGTAGAAAGGAAGAGATGAACATGAGTGACATGGGAGTAGAACAAAGAGACAGTAAGTGGATACTGCAAGCTAATCTAAGGACTCCAAATCTGGACCATTGGTAACAAAAAGAATGGTAGTTCCCTAAACAGAAATAGGAACATTTGGAAGAGCTGAAATCAAAGATGAGGCTTCTATTTAGGACATGCCAACTTAAAGATGTCTATGGGTCATTCAATTGTTAAGGTGGGACTAGAGTTCAAAAGAGAAATGATGGGTAGACACTTAAATCTAGTTATGAACAGCATAGATATGATAGATGGGCATATGGAAACTGATGAGATCACCACGGCATCTTAGAGAGAGAGAAGAGAAAAAGGGCCTATGGTAACTTTGAGATACATCCACAGTCAAGGGGAATAATATACATTCAGCAAAAGAAATTGGAATGAGACATTTCTCCAGCCTAAGAAAACTTAAGAGATTGAGAGGAATAGTCTGTGACACAGGGTAGAGGCCTATTTGTAACCCATACATGTGGCAGTAGCAACAGTGGCTACAGTAATAGTGGCAGCTTCAGGAGTTTCCAGCCCAGAGACAGTAAGGGCACTGGGCAATAGGTCAGAAAGAGTTACAGGGGACCCTTTGCCTCACTGGGTACAGCTGGTGCTAATTGGTAATTTCATTGTCCATACATAGTTATGAGGGGCAGTTCCAGGGTGAAGAGGAGCACTTATGATCAGTCACAAGGGAGCAGGGACCCTGGTCACAGTTCCAAGGCAGAGAGGATCACTAGAGCTTGTGACTATAAGAAAACAGGGGACCTAGTCACAGTTCCAGAGCCAAGAAGAGCACTAGGGAGCAGGGACCTTCCTAAATAAAGATCTGAGTTCTCCCTAGATGATACCACCTTGGAAGCACCAAGTACTAGCAGACCCCTCCCAGAACTAGCTCTAAAAACAACAGCAACAAAATGTCTAAACCTTAAAAAATGGACCTCCTCATCCCCAGGTGAGCAGAGGTCAACATTAACATAAAGTTCAAAGTCAATGAAAAAATGAGCAAATAACAACAACAAAACAAAAAAATAACTTGACCATAAAAAGCTATGGTGGCAGGGAAGACCAAGACAGAAACTCAGAAGAAGAAACAGTGTGAAAACAGCTAAAATCAAAGTCTCAGAAAACACTAATTGAACCTAAGCACAACAAGAATTACTGGAAGAGCAAAGGTTGGTAAAGAAAAAATTGAGGGGAAAAAATGAGAGTAATGCAAGAAAATTGTGAAAGGAAAATTAACAGCTTGGTAAAAACAAAAAAAGGCATAAAAATTCACTGAACAAAAGAACTTGGAAAACAGAATTGACCAAATAGAAAAAGAGGCACAAAGCTCAATAAATAAAATAATTCCTTAAAAATCAGAATTGGACATATGAAAGCTAATGATTCCTTGAGACATCAAGAAACCGTCAAAGTCAAAAAACTAGAAAATAGAAGAAGATGTGAAATATCAGAAAAAATCAACTTATCAGGACAACAGATTGAGGAGAGATAACTTATGCAGCAAAATCGAGTATAATTCTTCAGATAGAAAATGGATATTTAATGAAATAGAGGACTTTCAAGCATTTATGAGGAAAAGACCAGAACTAAACAGAAGATTTGACATCCAAATAGAAGACTCAAGAAAAGCGTAAAAAGGGTAAACATGAAAGAGAAATCATAAGAGATCCAAACAAGTGAAACTATTTACATTCCTATATGGGAAGATGATACATGTAAGTCCTAAGAACTTTCTTATTGTTAGGAGTATACATAGAAAGAGGACACAGGTGTGAGTCGATTATGTTGAGATGATCTCTTTCAAAAAATGAAGGGGTGAGAAAGAGGGATGCACTAGGAGAATGGAGAAGTAGAATGGGGAAAAAACTATCTCACATAAAAGATACTCCAGGAAGAACTTCTACAGAGGAGGGAAAATGGGAGGGGGCAGGCAATGCTTAAATCTCACTCACAATTGGTTCAAAGAAGGAAGAATATAAATACACATTCAGTTGGGTGTAGAAATCTATCTTACCCAGTAAGGAAAGAGGAGGGGAATGAGATAAGAGGAGGGGTAAAGGCTGGAGAATGATAAAAGGAAGGGCAGATTAAGGAGACAGTGGTCAGAAGAAAAACAAACTTTTGAGGAGAGAGAGGAGATAAAGAAAGACAGAGACAGAGAGAGACAAAGAGACAGAGAGAGAGAGAGAGGAGATGAAGGATGAGGAGGCATGGATAAACAGAAGAAAATAGGATGGAGGGAAATACACAGTCATCATAAATGTAAATGTGAATGGGGTGAACTCACCCATAAAATAGAAGCAGATTGCAGAATGGATTAGAAACTGAAATTCAACAATATATTAATCATAAGTGATATACTTGAAATAGAATGACACATAGAGTTAAAATGAGAGGAACAGAATCTATTATGCTTCAGCTGAAGTGAAAAAAAAGCAGGGGTAGTAATCATGAGCCCACACAAAGCAAAAGCAGAAATAAACATAATTAAAAGAGATAATTAGGAAATCTGCATTTTAATAAAAGGTAGTATAGATAATGAAAAAAATTAACAGCAAGTTTATCTGATAAAGGCATCTTTTCTCAGATATATAGGAAAATGAGTGAAATTTATAAAAATAAGAGTCATTTCCCCAGTCGATAGGTTGTCAAGGGATATGAATAGGTAGTTTTAAAAAGAAGACATCAAGTTCTCTAGTCATAAAAAATGCTCTAAATGACTATTGATTAGAAAAATGCAAAGTAAAACAACTCTTCACACCTATCCACTTCACACCTATCAGAAATGACAAATGCTAGATGGGATGAGGGAAAATTGGTACACTAATAATCTGTTGATGGAGTTGTGAACCAGTCCAGCCACTCTAGAGAAAAAATTGCAACTATGCCTAAAAGACTACTGTGCATACCCTTTGACCCAGAAATGTCACCACTACTAGGTCTGTACCACAAAGATATTTTAAAAGAAGGAAAAAGACCTATGTGTACAAAAGTATTTATAGCTACTCTTTATTGTGGTGGCAAAGAATTGGAAAGAGAAGGGATGCCCATCAATTGGGGAATGGCTCAACAAGTTGTGGCATATGATTGTGATAGAATATCATTGTGCTATAAGAAATGACAAGGGGGGGTGATTTCATAAAAACCATGGGAAGACCTATAGGAACTGATGCAGAGTAAAGTGAGTAGGACCAGGAGATTGTTGAATACAATAACAACAATATTAAAATAATAATTAACCATAAAAGATTTAGCTACTCTGATCAATATATGATCCAAGAAAATTCCAAAGAACTCATGATGAAAAGTGCTACCCATCTTTGAAGAAAGAAGTGGTGAACTCTGCAAATTGAAATATAGTTTTCTCACTTTATTTTTCTTGCTCTTTTGGGGTATGATATGGCTGATAGAGATATCTGTTCCCCATGAGTTTACATATATAATTAATATCATATTGTTGAGGATGGGGGAGGTATAAGAGGGAGGGAGGGAATGTGGAACTCAATTTTTTTTAAAATTTAAAATAAATAAAAAAACTTTAAAATATAAAAAAGATGAGGACTTAGAAGATTCTGATTCAACAATTAAGACCTCATTCTTGACCTTAAAAAGAGTAGCTTCATTTAAATAATGAGATCTGAAGCTGTATTAAAGTAGCTCAAAAGTGAGAAGAGAGGAAATGTAAGTAACTTTTTCAAGGTGTTTATGAAAGGGCAGAGATATAGCATGATAGCTTGAAATGATGGTACATACAGTGCCTGGAACATAAGCAATTAATAAATGCTTGCCAACTGACTGGTTCTATCTACTAAGCCACTCTTCCTCTTAAGGAAAGAGGGGGGAAAGTACAAGAAGGGAAGGGAACAAGGACTTCTTAAGTACCTGCTGTGTACTAGAGATTGTGATAAGCACTTTACAAATATTATTTCTTTAATACTTACAATAACCATGGGGTATAGTTGAGGAAACTGAGGCAGACAGCAGTTAAGTGACTTGCCCAGGGTCACAAAGTGTCAGAGGCTAGATCTGAGCTCAGATCTTCCAGACTATAGGTCCAGCTCTCTAATAACTCTGCCACCTAGCGGTCTTCTAAATTTCTTCCATTATTATTAAAATAGCTTCCATATCAATGATTCTTAAATTCATCCTCATTTGTCTTTTACATAGACTATGTATTTTTTGATACCTCTCATCAAATCTCCTCATTTTATAAATGAGGAAACTGAGGCAAAATCAAATCAAACCCTTCCTTCCCACCACAGGAGACCAAATGTCACAGAATCCTGATGGAATGAAGGAAATCTAGGAAACCGAGTTTAAAAACATCTTCTTCTGTATCCTTAAATCTATTTCTTAATAATGTAACCCTCAAAGGCACAAGGAAAAAGAGAGCACCTTGGTGGGGCGGGGGGAGGAGCAAGGGGGAAGGAAGTACAAGAAATATTCCTGGAGGGTTCAAAAGTAGAAAATTGATTTCACAAAAGCTCTATGTAGGCACTTTCATTGAATAACTGCTTTAAAGTTCACACATAATAAGGAAACACATCCACTGGATTTTTTTCTCTTTTCAAAAGGTACTCTGTCTTGTTCTCATTTTTTAAAATTGCACTGGATGCTTGGATTACTTCAGTTGTGCTACCTAGCTACTTAGATGGTGGCTAGACAATTTCATAGTCTGTATGGTATCTGACCCCACTGGAACTTTATAAAGAATAGCCACTATTGGGGGGTGGGAAAGGAGAGGGGGGAGAAGGAGTTTAATCATGAGAGGATAGCAAATTAATGAGATTTCCCAGTGAAATTCTTTTATTTTGTTTTGTCTCTAAGTCTAAAAACCTGGGGCCCCCTTTTAAATAAATGAAGTGCCAATTTGCTATAGTCAGCAACTGAATTATCTAACACCTGCCTAAATCAATCAAAATTGATCACCATTAGGTCTGAAAATTGTGTTATTTTTGGTACTATGGTTTTGAATCTCAGGATATGATGAAATTAAACAAGTGTTGAATTAGGCAGCAATTGGATTAACAGGAAGAAGCTGTATATTCATTTCTTTAAATTCACTGTGAATTGATGACTAATTACGAAAGGAAAGCATTTTATGAAATCTATATCCCCATGCCTGCCTTGCATATAGTATTTTAAGAATAATTATTCTCTTTTGAATGTTGCAGTTTATATAAAAATTTAACAAGATACATGTTTGTAGGACACCATCACAAAGATGGAGAGAATAAAACAGTTTGACATAGCCCAGTGAGTCTAATTAAAGAGTTTTTAGCGCAACTTAATCGAGTTAATCATGAAACATTAAGTGCCTATTATGTGCCAGGCACTGACCTAGGCACTGGAGAAGTAAGGCTATAACTTTATTGCGTCTATCCAAACTCATGACCAATGAGATAATCCAAACTTCAGACACAGGTTACCTTGGATGACAGCTCTGAGAGTCTAAGTCTATGATTCCAAAAAGTACAACAAACCAGATAATGAAACCAAAAATGAACCAACCCTACTTCCCTCTCTGGTTGCTACAAGGAACCTCCTAACTCACTAAATGCTAATGCACAAAAGAGAAACCTTAGAAATGGACTTAGAAGTAAAAAATGTGATATTTTAAGAGAATCAGAAAATATAATCTCTAACTTCCTTTCTATTACATAGAGCAGGGTTCTTAACCTAAGATATATGAACTAGTTTTTTAAATATTTTTTAATATTTAAAACCACTTTATAAGTGGCTTCCTTTATAATCTTATGTATTTTATTTTATATGTTTAAAAACATTCTGAGGAGGGGGTCCACAGGTTTCATCAGACTGCCAAAGGAATCCAGGACACATAAAGATTAAGAATTCATGTCTTCTTAGACTTTTTCCCCTTCAAAATGAGAACGCTTACTCAGAAGTCAAAAGACTCTCAAAAAGTAATATTCCATTATTCAATCAATCAATCAATAAACATTTATTAAGATCCCACTCTGTGCCAACCACTATGCTAAGGGCTAAGGATACAAAAACAGCCAAAAGAAAGCCCCTGCCTTCAATGATCTTATAATGTCCTGAGGGAAGAAAGCATGCTAACAGCTACATACAGAGCAAACCATGTACAGAAAAAATCAGAGATAATTAACAGAGGGAAGGCATGGAAATTAAGAGGAGTTGGAGAAGAGTTCTGTACAAGATAGAGCTTTAGTTGGAATTTAAAGCAAGTCAGGGAGGTCCTAGTAGCAAGAGTGGAAGAGGGAGAGCATTTCAGGCATGGGGGACAGCCAAAGAAAATGCTGAGTCAAGAGAGTGTTGTTTGGAACAGCCAATGTCTTGGATTAAGGAGTAGGTGTTGAGGAATAAAGAAGACTGAAAAGATAGGAGGGGGTTAGTTTATGAAGGGCTCTGAAAGTCAAACAGAGCATTTTGTATTTGATCCTGGAGGGTTTCCCTTCCCTTCTATTATACCCAGTTTTAATGTAGTCCCACAGAGCTTCTATATATCTGTCACAAAAAGATAAGCTGATGAAGTTGGAGAAATGACATTTTATAGTGAGGGCTATAAAGTGAAGGATTCTCTGTTTGCTGATTTGACTCATTCAGATATTAAACAATTCATGGGAAGTTCTATTTCTTAGTCTTTGTGCTTATGTTTAAACAGGAAAAAAAAAGATGACGTCTGAAAGAGTGGCAGATCAATTCTTTTATTTGAGCGGGTTCTACCCTCCCCTGTCTGGACAGATGCAAATCACTCCAGAATATTCTGTCCACATCTCCATCCCCTCCTTCCACTCAATGTTAGCAGCTGTGAAAAATGGAGGAGAAACTAGAACTAGGAGATCTGGGACCACACTGGGAATGCAAGATAGATGGGGGGTTACCTAGCATCCCATCATGGTCAAAATGTATCTGGAATGTTGCTTCTGTGCCAGCACCACATTTAAGGAGTTGATTAAACTGGAGGGCAATTAAGATAGTAAGGGAATTAGACATCATCTCATAACTACTTGAAGAAACTAGGGATGTTTAGCCTGGAGAAGACAAGGCTTAAAGTAGACAGGATAGCTACATTAAAGGATCTGAAAGGCCATGAAATGAAAGGAAAAAAATAGACCTTCTACTTACTCAGAAGACAGAATCCAGAAAAATGCAGGGAAATTACAGGCAGCAATAATAGTAAGTTATAAAGATAGTGGTAACCAGCCTTTCTATAACACTTGAAGGTTTGTGACGCATTTTTACAAATATTATGCCATTTTATCCTCACATAATCCTGAGAGGTAGATGTTATTAGTAACTCTGTTTTACAGATGAGAAAACTGAGGCAGATAAATTAAGTGGTCAGTACTATATGATGCTGGGTAAGCCGTCATCAAGCTGAGACCACATAAATGACCACAAGTAGATGGGATTCCTGTTTAAGTATGAGAGGAACTAGAGAATCCTTCCAGCTGAGACTCCTATGAGGAGATCCAAGTAAGATTAGCCTGGGCATGGAATGGGGACCAGAAATGGGTAGTCAGGGTGAATGCAGGGATCTGAAACTAGGTAAGCAAATAAATGAAGATCCCCCCAAGAAAGCAAGAACCAGCAAAAACAAAAAGAGGAAGAGCCAACAACTCACCAAAAGCTACTTAAGCAAGAACCAGTGAGATGCAAATGATAGAGGACTGAAAAGGGTTGAACATCCAAAGTTCTGACTAATAGACAGAAGTCAAGTGATGTACCACAACAGAAGGAGCTAGGAAGAAAAGAGAAAGTGGAATAGACACCAGAAACATGGAAATGCCTTCAATGTAATATCTTTCTACCCAGACCTGGTGCTCTTCTATCAAGCTGCTGCAGAAGCAGGAAAGAAGGGGCTGACCCAGGAGCTGCAGGTAGAGATATGGAAATGGAAATACTTGGGGAAAGGATAAGTGGACAGGTCAGGAGAAGCACATGCTTCTGGAAAACAGACACTTTTCTTTTCCTTTTCTCACATCCTCTCCCCTATATGGTAGCAGAGGGGCACTAGAGGGAAGACGAAATGGTCTAGAAGGGATGATAGAGGGAATAATTCTAGTTCCTTTCCAGGTAATCAACAAGTACTTACTTGTGCTCTCACCAAGGGTAACCCCAAGGAATACTACTGCAACTACTACTACTACTACTACTACTACTTACTATTACAACTACTACTACTACTACTTACTACTACTACTAACAATACCAACCACAATATAGCATTTATATAGTGCCTACTATATGCCAGGCACTATGCTAAGCACTTTTCAAATATATCTCATGTGATCCTCACAACAACCCTGAGAAAGGCAAAACCAATTCTTACCCTCTAAAATTCTAATTGGGGGATAAAGCACATAAATATCTAGGTACACACAAAGCACAGATGGAAAGTAGTCTCTGAGAGGAATATGCTAGCAGGTGGGGGGGACTGGGAAAGGCTTCTTGCGGAAGGTTATCTTTGCAAGGAAAGCAAGAGGTACAGGTGAGGAGAGAGAGCATTTGAGGACACATAGTCAGTATAAAAGACACATTGACAAATCCTTTAACTGCCATGAGTCCTACCTTGAACCTGAATTTCCAGTGATTCTGTATTTATAAAAGAGTCCACATACTCACTTTCACATTGTTATTGTCAAGTATTAGATCCATGGTGTCTTAACATTGTACCTTGCTTTAAGATCCTATGATGCATCATTAAGAGTAGAGTAAGAGAAATGCTGATACATAGAAAAGATGCCTCTTCCCAACATTTCAGATGTTTTAGGATTACTCTTCTGCTTCCAATTCATGTGTTTCTCTCTTTTATTATTAGATGATTTGAATAACACAGTGCCAAGAAAACCTAAAATGGAGTCGTAAAGAATCAGACATGACTGAAAACCGACTGAACTGAACTTATTGTTTCAATTTTTCCCATTAAAAATAAATCAGCATGAAACATCATTAAATGCCTCTGAGTACAGGATCAATGAATGGATATGACCCATTATTCTGGTGCTGTACACAAGAGGTAGGGGAATCATTTTCTATTCTATGAGATATTGATTTTTCACTTTGTAGGCTTGTAAATTACGGGGCTTCACTGATGAAATTGATTGTGCTGATTCAATGTGTGGGAGGTAAATAAGTCAAAAAGAAAAAAATATTTTCAACTCTTACGATATCACAATTTCCATTAACCTCCACTTTTGTTTTGCTTTTTAATTGTTAACAAAAGGAAGTTTAATTGGACTCATTATAGAAAAATATAGCTCTTAACTGGGAAAATGCTGACAGAGTGTGTTGTCTGGACATAAGCCAAGCTTAAAGAACCTGGATTCTATGAGGATGTGGGGAAGGGAAGGAAAGAAGGGAGGAGGAAAGTCCTTGGGTGATCAGGAAACCACATCAAAGGCGGCTTGAGACCATCAGAAAGCTACAGCCGGAGATACTGAGCTGGAGCCTATTTTAGCCTCTCCTTTGACATAAAAAAACAGCCCAAAGGACATTACTTAAATCTTGTCAAACTCAGATCCTTTAAATCAAGTCATCGCAAAGAACAAATCAGCAATCAGCAGATTGTAACTGGTACAACTATTACAATTTATGTATTAATTTTTCTAGTAAAGACCTCTACATTATTTGAAGGGAAGTTGAACTATTTGAGAAGGCAAATTATTCATAAATTCACACAGATAAAAGGAACTCCGAGTGGTCATATAAACGATCTCACAGGGCTATGTGAATAAACCAGTCTGTAAAACATAAAGTGAGGTATCATCATCGACTTAACCCCCTCATAACCTTTCTCAGTTTCAGTTTTCCCATCTGTGAAATGGGGGAAATAATAGTGGCAAGAAAATCAGTCGTGCATTTTGTTTACGGTCTTCATTTCATCATTTCACTTTCTAGGCATGAATAGTTTCAGTTTGGGGATCTCAGTGAATATCATCCAAGAAATGACCCTTCAGAGACTTGAACACTTAATAGGTTTCTCTCCCTTTTTCTCCAGGTTAGGTGATTCCCAATATCTAGAAACATTTTCCCTAAAACCTGCTTTGTTGTTGTTGAGGTGTGTCTGACTGATTGTCATGACCCTGTGGATGCCAATACTGTCCATGAGTTTTTCTTGGCAAAAACACTGGAGTGCCATTTGAAACTTCTCCAGTAGATTAAGGCAATCAGAGGTTAAGTGACCTGCCCAAGGTCACACAGCTAGGAAGTGTCTGAGGCTGGATTTAAATTCAGGTCTTCCTGACTCCAGACCCAGTGCACTATCCATTGAGCCACCAAGCAACTTCAAAGTCCTGTTTTATGGATATTTAATCCTTGTCTCTGCTTTATTCCCCTATGTTCTCTGTGATATAATGACCAACAAAAAATAAATAATAACCCATAAAATTTTACTAGTTTGACCTCTTCCCTTGATAGGTAATAAAATAAATGATACAAAAATACCTCCCTACTCAACTGGCAAAATTAGTATTCACTCTAATTGACTGGGTGTTTGGGAAAGCAATAAAAGCTGAACGTATCCGCTTAGCCCAGGGTTACTATTCTTCTTTATTTGTATATTTACCTTGAAAAACCATAGTCTATTTCTGTCTGTTCCTCAGACTTGATTTGTATATTTGGCCAGCTCCCATACCCATTTAGTCTAGGGTTATTTTTCTTCTTTACTTGTATATTTACTTTGAAAAAAACATAGTCTATCTGAGTCTGTTCCTCAGACTTGAATGGTATATTCTGTCAGCTCCCCTAGGAGAGGAAGGTATTAATAGGCATAACAGCAGTATAAAGGGCTTTAAGGTTTGTGAAGCACTTTACATATGCTTCATTTGACCCTTACCACACCCTCGTCAGGTAAGTACTATTTTTTTCCTCATTTTGCAGATGAAGGAACTGAGGTTGAGAGAAATTAAGTGACTTATTCAAATATTATAGATTAAGCTGGAAACAACTTAAAGACCATTTTATCCAATGTCCTCATTTTACATTTTACAAATGAGGAAAATGAGGCACAGAGAAATGGTGGCTTGTCCAGGACCACACAATGAGTATGCATCTGAAGCAGGATTTGAACTCAGGTGTTCCTGACATCAAGTCCAGGATTCTCTCTACCTGGCTGCCTCAAAGAAATCTTGAACCATTCATAAGTCCCCCATTACAGAATAAGTTTAGACCCTGCAAACCCCTTGAGAGGGCATCTTTAGAGAGAATAGCACTAATAATTTACATTATAACCTATATCAAATTGCTTGCCTTCTCAATGGGGGTGGGGAGGAGGCAAATGGAGGGAAGAAGAGAATTTGGAACTGAAAAAATTTTAAAAACAAATGTTATAACTTGTTTTTATATGTAATTAGGGATGAAATAAATATTAAAAAAACAAACAAACACTATCCAGTCAGTTTACTGCTTCATATGCAAACTTCTTTTTTGTTCTTTCTATATAGACATAGTCATGCTTGTTGATGATTAATATTATAATAAAAGAAAAAATTAAAAATGCTCAACAAAAAAATATAAATGACAGCTTACATTTACTTAGCACTCCAAGGTTAAAATAAATTTCATAAACATCATCTTCTCCATTCCTTGCAACCACCTTGTAAAGTGTTATTCTCATTTTAGTATTATTTTAATATCATTTTAATATCATCTTTGTTTTACAGATGAGGAAACTGAGGTTGAGAGGTTAGTTGCTCAAGGTCATACATAGCAGATCTAGAACTCAAACCCAGCTGTTCTCATTTCAAGTCCATTGTTCCTTCAACTTTACCACATAGAACCTCAGAATTGAAAGAGACCTCAGAGTTCAATTAGTACAACTGATATCTGAAACAGGAAAACCCTCTATAAGAGCCTTGATTGGCCATTTAACAGTCACTTAAAACTTAGGGAGATGGGGAACATACTACCTGCCCAGCACTTTCAATTTTTTGGACATCTCTTTTTCAGGAAGTTTTCCTTTATCAAGAACAAAAATTTCCTTCTTTTCTATCCATAGAAGATGCAAAATTATTCTAATCTCTTTTTTAAATATGAGAACTCTTCAAATAGCTAAAGATAGCTATCCTGTCCCCTTCCCCTCAAAGACTTCTCTAGGTTAAATAGCCCTAGGTCACACAAATCCCCATAAGTAACAACCTACCCCCTCAGTCCTCACATAAAACTTTTAAAAATTGCATAATTCACTTACATTGAAAGTTGATGAAGTATAGCTATCTTTGTTGGTGTCTTATTTTACTAGATTATCACTTAATCTCGATGAACCTTAGTTTCTTTCATCTGTAAATGATAATGGCGCTGATAGTACAAGGTATTCTAAATGCTAGTAAATGTTTAATAATCAGCACTCAGGGTGTGGGTCAAAAAGCATGAAGTGCTTTTAAATTTAATCCACTAACATTTTTTCCATGGCATTAAGTCTAGATAAACAACAATAAATAATAAAGCAAAGCCCTGATTTGTGGTGTTCACCCATTTCCTAGGACTAAGTGCTCATACCAAAATTATAACTGTGCAAACCGGTTGCAGTGCACCCGGGCTGTGGTACCTGCCTCACAAGGCTGTTGGATGGCTTCAGTGAGATGATTCATGTAAATCACTTTGCAATTCTTTAGGTGCTCTATAAAAGTCAGGTATTATTGCTGCAGAGTTCCTCAGCAGGTCTTATGTAAACTTTGCCCCATAAAGCGCCACCAAACCACTGACTCGTATTGAACTTGAAATCCAGTAAAACTTTCAGGTTCTTTTGATACAGATCAGTGTTTGGCCACATCTCTCTCATATTGTGCCTGGAAGTTGGATTTTTGAACCTTGTTGCATCCCAAGGCAAGGCAGCTAAGACAGTGAGTAGGCTAGCCCTGAGTGGAGGCAGAGTGTAATGTAATCCTCGATAGGGCAGGGAGTGAGGGGTTGAGATAGATATGGGATCTGAACAAGGGTGTTCTGGTATTTGTTTAATAATAAGCTCTCCAAAAAAAAGGATGCAGGACATACTTTTCAGTTTAATATGCATTATTAACATTTTTTCCAATACTTTCTTAAATCTAGGCAATCAACAAAACCATAAATTAAGCCGTCATTTGTAGCACTTGCCTTTTTCCACAATATGAATGGTCACATTGAAATTTCAAAATTTAAATCAGCTCCTTTTACAATTAACACCAGTACACCCCTAGCTCAAAATTAAGAGAACATACAAAATGAAAGGCCAGTTTGAGTTGGTACCACTGTATGTATGAAACTTCAAAATCTTAGGATCAAAAACAAGTTGTACTATATATCAAAGTAGTTATAACAGCAAGATTTCCAGAGAGCAAAGATCTAGAAGCATAATGAGCACTTGTTGATCGTGGAATGACTGAAGGAACCATGGTGAATGGATATAGTGGAATATTACCGTGCAATAAGAGCTGCTGAATAAGAAGAATTCAGAGAAACCCAGGAACTGGTTTCTGTAGGAACTGATGAAGTATAAAATAAGAATCCTAAAAAATAATAGTTACACAACTATATTAATGCAAATGGAAGAACACTAAAAATTAGCTGAATCCTGAGTAACTGTAATAGCCAGTCTCGACCCTACATGTCAGAGGCAAATCTCCCTCATCTTGGCAGAGAGATAAAGAGCCTTGCCGCACTGAATGTATTATATCCATTGTTAGACACCATCCCTGAAGCAGGATTTTGGGGATGTTGTGGTTATGAGATTTGAAGGATTTAGGTTTGAGATTTCCTTTTTTTGTTTAATTCATTTTCTTTCCTCCATTTCAAACAGGATGAAAGGGATAATTTAGACATAAAATGAAAAGGCATAAATAAAACATATTTGTTTTTAAATTCAAGGGGCTGGGATGGATGAGTTCGTGGGGAGTACCAGAGCAAGCATTTATTAAACATCTACTACATGCCAGCACTGTGCTAAATGTTTAGTATTTAGTTGATGCTCACAACAACCCTGGGAAGTAGGTGCTATTATTAATTCATTTTACAATTGAGGAAACTGAGGCAGGCAGAAGTTAAGTGACATACCCAAGGTCATACAGCTGGTATCTGAGGTCAAATTTGAACTTAGGTCTTTATGACATGCTAATTTCACTGCCTACTTGTGCCAGAGCAAGGAGTTAAGTCTTGAAAGTCCCTATTAGATCAGGAAGACAAAATTCTGAGACTGTTGTGGAGCTGGCTATCTATTTCACTCAACTTTATTTCTCAAAGCTTAGGTCTTTTTATCATGGTCATTTGTGTTTCCCACTCCCACTCGAAGCTGATATGGCTACCCCTACCCACTGGACCATGGATTTATCAAAACTCAAGTGTAAAACTTCATATTTATTCCTATTAAATCTAACTAGCCCATTGCCCTAGGCTGGGAATAATAACTACTTATTCAATAATATTGCTTTTATTCAATCCATTATCTATCCTTTCCAACTCCTTATCATCCTTACGTCTTTTAAGTATGTCATCTGGCCATCATCAAAGTCACCATAAAGAGCAAAGAATGGAGTTCTGTGACACCCCCTTCAGGGTGTCCTTAGCCCATTAATCAGTACTGAGTCCGATGGCTCAACCCTTCAGCCCCATCCGCAACACATCTTTCTATCTTATCCACAAGAATTCTTTGAGAGATATCAAGAAACTCACCTTATCTCCAAAACATAAATGATCACAAATAAATATGATCTATTTCTCTAGCTTGAGCCTAGATAGAGAATGTATCCTCCAGGTGTTAATATACACCAGTCTCTGGCAACTAATAATATTTAATGATGACAGTGGTTTTCAGCATAAGAGCCATCATAATGCCTATCACCTGTTCACACAGACCTAGGCACCTAGGTATCTGAGTGGTGAGAGGACTGGTCATAAAGTCAAGATGACAGTTCAAATCTGGCCTCAAATATTAGCTATGCAACACCGAGTAAGTCACTTAACCCTCACCTGCTTCTGTTTCCTCAGTTGTAAAATACTAATAGCATTATATATAGATAGATAACAATACTAAATAATGACATCATGGTAATAACACCTACCTCACAGGAAGGTTGTGAAGATTGAAATGGATGGACCAAGAAATTCACAGGCAAGAATCAATTGGAATTTCAAGAGCATCTTTATTAGCCAGGCTGGTGGCTGCCTCATTGGAAAACCCAGAGGAGACAGCCCCGACTAAGGTGAGTGCGTGCATTTTAAGCATTTTGGCGATTCTCGGTACAGTCTTGTAGTTTCTACAACAAATATAGTTCCGACAGGGCGGGAGGCTTGCTTCTAGGCAAGAGCACCCAACAGAAAGTAGGTGCCAGGAAAGGGACCCAATCAGAGAATGGCTGTCAGGAAGGGGATACCCAACAAAAAGTGGTTGTCAAGGAGGGGCATACCCAGCAGAAGGTAGTTACTGCCTGACCAAGGGGGTACAGTTACCAACAGGAACAGTTCTGGAAGGGGGGACACAGGTTGCCAGGCAAGCAGACTCAACAGAAAATGGCTGTTAGCAACTCAATAGATATTTCACAACCCAAGCAGGGCGGATAACGTTTTGACAGGGGCCCAACAAAAGCCTGTTGCTAGGCTGGTTATCCAACCCTGCCCAGCAACCTAACAGATATCTCTCAACCTAGGGGCCCAGGGAGGAAAAATGCCCACTTCAAAGATCAAATGAGATAATATTTGTAAAGCATTTAGCGCAATGCCTGACACATAGTAGGTGCTTAATAAATACTTATTCCCTTCCCTTTCTCTTAATTGTACTAACAATAATATAGGTGTATATATGTGTATGTATGTGTATATATATGTGTGTGTGTACATATATGTATATATATTCAGTCTGAGCTTCTTAACTATGGACTGAAGTCCAAGGATGGATATACTTTGTCCCAGGTAAGCACTTTCCAGATTTACCAGAGAAGATAAAATATAGGTTCTCCCAAGACAAAAGGGGAAAATGAAATTTCAGATGTGATTGGGTGGTTTTGTTTTGAGTATATTTTTTCCTCTTGTTTAAATTCTAACCTCATAGATCACAGAATTTGCATTTCACAGACAACCCCTCAACTCAAATCAATATTCCATGACTATCATACGACCTTCCAGCCAGTTACACAGACCCAAATAATTTTGTGTAAAGCCTATCACAGAGAATGGGGAAAATGGTTGTCTTGTGAACAAAATGCATTAAAACCAGAAATGTCATTTGGTTTTCTTAAGGCACAAAAATGCTAAAAAAGTCTCCCAAAATTCATCAGACAAATGATATCAGAAGAAAAGATTTTAGGAGAATTCACTCTAAGGGTATCAGCCTGTCACCCATTGGATCTGCCACTAGATGCCTGCTTCTATAAAGGAAACTTCTATGAGATGCCCTCAGAAGTGGTGCTGTGAATTCTCTAAAATCTAGGAGGCATTAGAGGAAATGAAATGTCCCTCAGGAGCAGAACTGAGCCTTTGGACATGGCTACATTCCTCTCTGATTCTAGATGGGGGCTTGAGGTAATTACTAGAGGGCGCGAGGTAGTGCAATGGATAGATCGCTGTGCCTAAAGTCAGGAAGATTCTTCTTCCTGATTTCAAATCTAGCCTCAAATACTTACGAGCTATGTGACCATGGGCAAGTCATTTAACCCTATTTGCCTTTGTTCCTTTTCTGTAAAAGTGGCTGGAGAAGAAAATGGCAAACCACTCCAGTACTTTTGCCAAAAAAACCCTACAACTTGGGTCACAAAGAGTCAGAACAACAATACAGAATTACTCAGAAGTCTTCTCACCCAAAATGAGAAGTTGCAGAAAAGAGGGTTATTCCAGCTAATCCTGGATTTAATCCTATGATGGCATTAAGAACTTGAGTAGAGGCAAGCAGGTCTTTGGAGTGGTACTTTGGGGGTCTGAAATCAAAGACTGTGACCCTTAGTCTACCATTTATTTGATGAACATACTTAACCAGGTCACTTCAATATTTTAGCTTGGTTTCTCCAGCTGGATGGTGGGAATTGCCAATGACATTAATTTATAATGTACAAAATGCTCCAAGGAAAGGATTTTCTGTGGCTTTGTAGATTGTGGTCTGCCAATTTGGCCTAAAATTTTAGTTAAGGGAATGGAAAAAGAGATTGAAGGTCTGTAAAACCAATCATGCATATCCTTGGTCTTCATGAATAGGTGCCCTCCAGCTCTACTCCTACGAAGCCCACATGTTTGACTTGGTTCTTGTTTGGCAGGGGTGGGGAAGGGGGGTCAATGGGGAGGTTTAGATTTTGAGGGGAAGAGGTACTGGGAACTTTATATAATCAGCTGTTTGCAACTCCAAAAATTCCCACTAAAAGCAAAGCTGTTTGCTGGAACATTTTAAATGCTACATAGAAAATACAGATAGTGAAAAGTGGTTATTTTTGAAAAAAAAAAGTGAATAGAGAACCATCATTTATATTCGACTCTTTTCCCAGTGAGGTAAATTCTAGACCCTTAACCTTCAGGTTTCAAGAGGTTCAATCAGGCTTTTGCCTGTATTGATGCATTTAATGAAATTCCTTCAGAAACAAATAGGCTCTATTGATAGCTAGCAGTCCCTTTTAGGAACAGAAGTCACCACTGTAGAAGGGGTTGTCATTTTGTTTGCTATTGAATTTCATTCTTGTTTTCTCCTTCCTCCTCCTCCTCCCCTGCCCACTATCCTGCTAGAATAGTAGTCAGAGAATTTCAGCTCATTTTAGTACATTGATGAGAATTTGAGGGCCAGAAAAGAGGTCCTAATTTGGGGACTGCTATCCTTTCCCTGGCTTAGACTCATTTTGTTAGCTTTCAAGGTGCACAGCTCTTGGCCAGGCCTTTCTTACAATGGCAGAAAGAGTACAATTGAATCAGAGAAACAAAACAGTCTTTAACTTATCAACTCTGATTTCAATTTTATGCTCTATGGGGCTGGCGCCGTATTCTAAAAAACAGTTTCTTAACCTTTTTTGTGCCATGGACCTGTTGGGCAGTACCAGTGAATCCTTTGTCAAAATGATGGTTTTATATGCATGAAATAAGAATACATAGTATTACAAAGGAAACTAATTATATTGAAATATAGTTATCACAGACTCCAAATTAAAAACCCCTCTTTCAAAAGAATATGAATTTTTTAAAATGAGGTGGCATTTGACTTTCCATCAGTTTTCCTTTCAAAGGTCTAGACAGAAAGGCTTTCACACCAGATAGAACAAGTCCAGCAGGTGATGTGATTGCTGGAGTACCAGAAAGGCCTACTTGCCCCAAAATAGCTGACCCTCTACCTGACCTGCCAGGATGCCTAAAGTTCTATTTGTTAGAATTCAGTCCTTTGGTTTAAAGCTCTGCATTTCCCCATTAAAATAAAGTGATCCATTAAAATAAAAATGCTCCCAGGAGGATGCAGCATATTAAGTTATTATCTGTCATTAACACTCCTGTCCCAACTCTGACATTCTAAGTGCTAAGGACCTTCTTTCCCATTAGTCAATTGCTTCTAATAGCTAGTTGAAAGGCAAAATCCTTGGGAAAAGCAAAGTTTTTTTATAGCTCTGAGGGTCAAAGACATCTTCAGTTGACCTTAGTGGCATGGTGATTTTTCATGCTCTCTTATCTTGTAAGATTCTTGTCTGTGTCTTTCTAATATTCTATAGAATATCTACCCCAAACACTTCTTATCTCCCTCAGCTTCTTTTAACATTTTGTGTGCAGAGTCAACACTCAGGTACATTCATATGTTACCCCCCCCCCCCCTCTCTCTCTCTCTCCCTTCCTGATACCTTTTACACAACTACTCTCCAGCAGTTCACCAGTTAATCATCAAGCATTTATTGAGCACTTACCATGTGCATCATTCATTACACAGCTGTAATATATCCCATCCTGCTTGGGTGTAGTGTGTAGAGCACTAGATGTCGAATCAGGAAGTCCCTGGTTCTGATTCTAGCCCCACCACTTACCCATCTACCTTCAGTGCTCTCCCTCCTCATCTCTGCCTCCTGAATTTGCTAACTTCCCCAGCTTCTTTCAAATTCCAGCTACAATCTTATCTACTGGAAGAAGCCTTTCCAGATTCCCCTTAATGTTAGTGTCTTCCTTCTCTTGATTATCTCCAATTTATCGTGCATATCTCTTGTTTAGACACAGGTTTTTGCATGTTGTCTCCCCCTCATTAGACTATGAGCTTCTGGAGGGCAGAGATTTTATATTTTATTCTACCTCTCTTTGAATTCCTGGCACTTAAATGATTATTGACTGACAGATGATGGCCAAAGTCTCTTACCTCTTTATGGCTTGTTTTCCTCGTCTGTAAAACAGGACAGTTAGACTTGATGGCCTCTAAGTTCCCTGCCAGTTCTAAATCCATAGTCCCATAACTATATATTTTTCCTTTGCTCTTAGGCCCACCGGTAATTGTGGGATTCTTGTGAGATTGGCTTTAAATGATTTGCAGCCACTTCACATCTGCAGAACATTGGTGTTTAAAAAAGATGGGTTTTTGCAGAAACAAGCCGCTTGGGATCGTTAAAAGTACTGCACAATTTCCAAAACACACGGTAATATTTTGATAGTTGGGAGGGTAGAAGACGACATTCTATTTAAAGGGGGCCTCCCCAAGGATAGGTCAGGAAGGGTGGAAGAGGGAGAGAAGTTACAGTAGCATGAGGACAGTAAAAAATGCCAAGGAAAAAAGAACCAAGTGGGAGAACATGGCAAAGGGTGGGAGAGGAAGGGGGAGACAGATACAAACTTTGGCTGTCTCACAATATTGCTTTGGACTGGCATTCCCTAAAGACGATGACAGCTCTCTCTGTGGGTCTGAAAAGCACTGGGGGAGTCCATCTGCCTTTCCTGGGAGAACAGCTGACAGAGATTATAAAGATTTCACAGATTTAGCTATTGCTGAAAGGGTAATAAATAACACCAGCAAGGATCACAGGTGCCAGACACTATTTCTTGTAATTAAGTCTGAGTGGGGAAACGAATTCAGAAATGTGGGATTTTTGTACTGCAGCAGGAGGGGGATGCGCTTGTCCTCATTACAGAGGTCTTGACAAGTTAATAAAGAGCCTGAGGAAACCACTGCTATGCCCTATAGCACAGCACAGGAGTTTCAAAAAGAACTGTGCTAACACTCCCCCATGTTGGGATCCTTTGGGTGAACAGCTCTTCTGGTTTAAAAAAAGATAACGAAAACCTCTGTGGACTAAGAATGATTCCAGTTTGGATAGACAAGAAAAATCACAAAATAGGTTTTAGGAAATAGGTTTTGGAAGTCCTGATGCTACTGGTAGGAAGAGACCATAAGCCATAAGTTCAGGATGAGGAAAAACTGACTGAAGGAGTGGAGGACCCCAAACACAAAACTGAAGCCCCAGATATTAACACTAAAAGAGATGATGTACAAAAAAATGGTGGCTTCTAAAAGGAAGACAAAGCAGTTCAGAAGAAATGAAACCTGGACTGTGGGCCCAGTAAAGGAGCCTTAGTGCAGGAAATTCTATAAGCAGAATGCAGGAAAGTCATTTTTTCCAGGTTCTGATGTCTAAGAGGAAAGCAATTTCAACTCAGGACTTGAAGGGCCAGTACACCTAAAAGAACTGTACTTTTTGGTGATTGTGGAGAGTCACGAAACAGAATGTTTCAACTAGGAAGTACCATATTGTCTATCTGCGGTCAAAGGCAGCATAGTACAGAGGGTAGCATGATCGATTGGGAGCCAGAAGGCCTGGGTTCAAATTCCAGCTCAGCTTTTTACTATTTGCATAACCTTGGGAAGGTCATGACTTTTCTTCATCTGCAAAATGAGGGAGTTGAATTAGATCAGTTCTTAATCCATTAACTTGAAAAAAATATTTATGATAGTTCAATGTCATTGGTTTCCTTTTTTACTCTATGTATTTTATTTTGTGCATTTAAAAATATTGTAAGAAAGGTTTCAACAGACTGTCAAAGATGTCTTACACAAAAATGATCAAGAGCCCCTGTACCACATGGTCTCTAAGGACCCCTTCAGTTCTAAATCTTGTGACCTAACAACTCTCGTATGTTTTGGATGAGAAAACTAAGGCCCATAGAGACAAGGGACTTTGACCAACATTATATCACTAGTAAGTGTGGTTGAGTCAAAATTAAAACTGAGGTCTTCTCTCTGTCTAGTAATCTCTCCACTCAGCTACAATGCCTTAAATCAAAGAAAACTCTAGTCTGAATTGGAAAATTGGTCCTGAACTAACTGAAAGAGGCAAATTCTATGTACGAACCTGTTTAAATCTGAATTGAGTAACATGTAACCTCTATAATGAGGACAAATTTTCTCTCCTATTGCAATAGATTTCTGAATACATTTCCCCACTCAGACTAACTTGCAAGAATTAATTGGAAAGTATGATTTCTGTCTAGCACCTGTGCTAGCAAATCAGCCTAATTTGTACATATATTTCACCCATAGATTCTTGAATGCTGTATTAAAATAGTTTGTACCCTATGGCTGGCTGGTTGCACTGGGCGGGAGAAGATGCAGTGGGATGAGGAGTACTTCAGATTTTGAAGGGGGACAGAGTGAGGAGGGGAGAAGACTAAGAGACTTGGATCTCAATCAGTAGAAGAGAAAAATCCGTGATCCCCTGAGTAGGGGACAATAAATACCACCCAAAAACTACCTTGGGTGCACGGGCAGTCTCAATTTTACATTTACATGTCTAGCACTTAGCTCAGTTCTTAGATACATAGTAAACTTGTTTCTCATTCCATTCATTCATTTAACAAATCAGCAGGCCCAGAAAAGGTAAGTGACTTGCCCACAGTTACCCAGGTAGTCAGTAGCAGAACTGAGATTCTAGCCTAGGTCTCTGTCTTCCAAATCAGCATTTTTTTTTCTATTGTATTATGCTGTCCCCTTTGAGTATGTGTATTTACAATATTAAGAGCAAAAACAACAATGGATTATTTACAGCCAATCCAAAACAGATGGCGTAATCATGCCCAGATTTCTGTAAGACTAGCCAGAATGATTCACAGAAATCGAATTATCACAGGGAGCAAATGGACGGCTGAGTGAGGACCTCTGCAGGTTTTTTATTGTGTTTATTAGCTTATTTGTTAGATCAATAAAATAGTCCTTTGAGATAAAAACAGTCAGTGGACCAAGTACAAAATATAGCAATGCATTTACATAAGAAAGAAGGAAAGTGATTGTTATATAATAAATTAATAACCCAACAATTTAAATTTAATTTAAATATATATAACAAATAAATACATATATGTAACAAATAGATACATATATATGTATGTATGTATGTATGTATGTATTCCTTGCATCTTGGCCTAAGGGTCACCAGTTAAGGCTCTCCAGAAATCAACAAAGAACATGACAGCAGGGAGATCATGACAAAACTGCCAGAAGAAATTACTCATAGAGTTTAAATTTTCCAACACAGGAATCGAAAAAAGAACATCTTCTTGCCTGAATTTCAAGGTCAATACAACTAAACTTCACTAAATTTTTCCATTTTCCATGCCATTAGGTGAGTTACCCAGAATTATGAACTAAAGCAGAACCAGCCTTAAACTCTTGAAACTGATTCAACAAATCTAACCTTTTTCAATTTATAAAATGACTTTAGCTCCAGCATAAAGCAGAAATTGAAGTCTATCATGAGACATTTCCAAGGGACCCATTATCATCACTCTTAGGTACTGCTACATGACAGAAAGCTGCGGCAATAGAGGAATAATTGTTCTCTCTGTTTTCACTCCAGCTGAACCATGGAAGGTGAAGTTGAGGGGAAATGGCAGCATAAGACCCAGATTTCAGGGGAACCAGGATCTACAAGTGAAATAGCTTTCATCTGGATGCTAAGAAATACCTTTCTCTGTTTCCATGGATTAGTGCAGTTATGAAACTGACTAATGGGCAACTCCTATCTATCTCTCAAGATTTAACCTGTGAATTCTGGTCTGTTTTGGTGGCAGGAGAAAGATAGTTCTTTTCCTGACTCTCCAAGTCTTTGAAGGATCTGTGGTGCCAAGAAATTGTGAAGTTCTTCCGTACCTCATTACTTGTACCTAAACAATGGCATAGAAAGCCGCCCACAGAGACAGGAAGTAAATCAGGCTTCTATTCACATTTCTTATATACATTGACTATGTGACCCTAAACAGGTCACTTAACCCCTTAGCATCTTCAGCAACTCTCCAAGAATTTAAATTAAAGAGAAAGTGCCAATTGGCACTGGTAGGGTGAGATTCCTTTACTGGGAACTCTTTATATTGGTGAAATCACAGTTTAAGACTAAAATGCACAGACACACACACATACACACACAATTGTTGAGCAAATTTATGTTCTACAGAGATACAGTTACTGATGTAAAAGAATCTACAACCTAATTTGGAAAGAGAAAACTACCACACAAAGAACAGAACACATATAGTTTATAACCAAACAAGTCATGGTATGATGCACACACTTCTTCCATAACCAGAAAAACAAATATTCCCTAAATTGCCTTGGTCAGCAAAGGTTTGATCTTCTGCCAGTTGGAAAGGCAGGCAGCCAAGAGCAACACCAGATTAATGTACAAACTCATCTGTAAAACATTACAGAAGAAGATGGCAGATCATAATAAGCAATATTGCTCTGCAAAGGATCAGGTCACCAGAGAAGAAAATAAGCCTACTTAAAGTTTGGTATGAGACCTAACTAAGCCAGGTCATCCCAAATCATTTATAGATGAGATTGGGAGGGAGGCAACAAATACACGCAAAATGGAACAGATCTGCCAGGATTTTGATAGTGATCTATTCTCATAACTGACAATAGTGAAACCATCACATTTGTACTCAGCTATCTACAGTGTTATACAAGGAAGTGGAAATGGCACTTATGAAGATTAGTTTGGGAAGAACCAGCTGGGCAAAACCAAATATACCCAGAAGAAATCTCTTATGGAGGCAAAAACAGTTGGAGATATTGCAAA
>CM053774.1:20290508-20306507 GCA_028658325.1 Potorous gilbertii
CAGACTCCAGAAAGCCAAATCCCAACACCAGAAAGCCAAATCATTTATAATAACCAAGAAGTCAATACACATTAGTACTGTAGGGGACAAACCACTCCCAAGCCTCCTTCCCTTGCTGGGGCCTTCTCACAAACAAATAAACACTTAGGAACTTAGCTGTGCCTGCTTGCCTGTGTCCACTCCTCCCTCTGCCCTAACTGCTCTCACCAGCTTCCTCTCAGTTCTTCACTCTTCCTGTTCCACCTGTTCAGCCACCTCCTCCCACTATGGGTGACTTAGGCTTCTGTGTAATTTAAGTAGGTCACATGGGCCTAGTAATGAATGGGAAAGATCTTCCCATTTAAATTACCATTACAGAAATCTTTCCTGATCCCCTTAATCCTAGTACCTATTCTCGTCAGCTATCTCCAATTTTTTCTTTGTCTTGTTTGCACATAGTTTGTATGTTTTCTCCCTCATTTTCTTCCTCATTCTCCCTCCCTCTTTGAGAGCAGGGATTATATTTGCCTTTCCTTGTATCTCTAGTGCTTATCATAACATCTGACACATAGCAGCTACTTAATAAATCCCTGTCTACGTGTTGACTTGAGAACGTGAACTCTTTGCAGATAGGGCACTGATTTTTTTCCTTTCTTCTTATACCCAGTGATAAGCAGAGTGACTGGTATATACTAAGTGCTTAATAAATACTTGTCAACTGACTTGTTGATTCATTTATTATGTCCTAGTCACTATGTTACATGCTCAAGAGAAAACAAAAACAGTCCCTGCCCTCAAGGCACTTATATTCTACTAAGGTAGATAATGTACACATAAATCAGTACATATTGATATATATATATATACATAATATGTATATATGTATAAATATATACATAATATGTATATATGTATATATATAATATGTATATATGTGTATATATATATATATATATATATATATATACATACATAATACATGGAAGGTAGTATAAGAGGAGAGGCCACTATAAGCTGGTAGGAACTGTAGCAAGTGAGAGGTGATGAGGGCTTGAACTTGGGTAGTGGCTGTATGAATTGAAAGAAAGGGATGGATGCAAAATATATCATGGAGGGAGAAACAAGATTTGACAACTGATTGGATATATAGGATGAGAGAGAGTGAGTCATGAATAATGTAGAGATTGTGAACTTGGGTGGATGGAAGGATGGTGGTATCCTTAACAAAATTAGGTAAACTTGGGAGGGAGATGGGTTTGGTGGGAGGTGGGGGGGAGATAGCTTCAGACATGTTGATATTAAGATGCCTACAGGACATCAGGTTTGAGGTATACAATATACGGTTTGTCATATAGGACAGGAGCTAAGAAGTGAGATTAGAATTGGTTATTTAGATTTAGAAGTCATTTACAGAGAGATGATAATTAAATCCATGGAAGCTCAAGAGGTTGTAGGTGATAGACTATTCAGAGAGAAGAGATGAGGGTTTAGGACAGAGCTTTGGGTTACACCCACAATCAGGGGTTGTGATATGAATAGTGAAATTGCAAAGGAGACTGAGAAGGAATGGTCAGACAGTTAGAAAGAGAAATACAACAGAGCAATGTCACAACAAGCTAGAGCCTAGATAGTATCTAGGAAGAGACTGATCAACAATGCCAAATGCTACAGAGAGGCTGAGAGAGATGAAGCTATTAGAGTAAGCCTGTGCTAATTTGCTATCATAAAGTATTTGTCTTGATTTGGGAGGCTTGCTTCTTATGCTGTTTTCTGAGCAAAGAATTACAAGCATTTTGTAAATACCATCCTATTTATCCTTAAAATGTCTCTTTGAGACAAGGAGGGAGTTAGATATAATTTTGTTGTAGTAGCCAGAAAAGGTCCAGAGTGAACTGCAGTCTAGAGAGGTTAACAGATTTATTTCCAGTTTAAAAATAAAAGGATTCATAAGCAATATTGGGATTTTTGCCTTGACTATTAAATTAGTGCTATGTCTACATGTTGCCAAAAAGTCCAATTAAGTAAAGTAAATTTAGTAAAAATGATTAACGGCGTTTTTTAGTGCTAGATAGAGAAGTGTCTTTTTCATTTGGTATTTTGGTATATGATAGATGCTTCCTTAGAATACCTTGCAAATTTCAACTCCCAATAATCTTGGTTCTGGGAGGCATATAACTTTATTTTTGTGTGTGTCACTTTGCACACTGCAAAGAAATGATTTAGGGAACGTCATTCTGTCAGTATCCATGGGTTCTTTTCTTTTTCATGGAAGCATCTCTTCCTTGGAGTTTTCTAAAAGGATTGCTTAGTTAAGGTTTGTCCAAATTAAATTTATTTAATGGTGATCTTGTGAGAGAGACAAAGCCAAATATGCTGAGATACCTTCTGTTATCATCAGAGATGTAAACTAGCAACATTTTCACAAGGCCAAACATAGAATGGGAAAAATGGAGGGAGGCTTCCCCCTATTTGGGGGTATGGCCTAGAGGAACAGTTCTCAAATTTTTTAGTTTTGGGACCCTTTAGCAATCATAGATATTTCATTCTGAGTATTACAAATACTCAAATCAACTATGAAGGGCTTGTGAAGGAGAATGCTATCCACATCTAGAGAAAGAATGATAAATAGAATTATGTATAGTATGGTTCTACACACACACACACACACACACACACACACACACGGACAGACGGACACACACAAGCACATTTTTGCATCTAATGATAGCCTTCCCTGGGGCAGGATGGGGAGGGAGGGAGAAAAAAATAAAAAATTCATAGCAGAGAATAGAAGAAAATTTAGAAGCAAGCACAGAAAAGCAGGGTAGCTTTGAAAACAATGATTAGTATTTATTACACAGTTAAAAAAAGTAAAAAGACTGAAATGGAAATTAGTGGTTTTATATTGAATTCTCTTTTAATGTTGTATTGTGTACATGGTAATATTCTCTTTTGTCTTTTTGTATTTAAGTTCAAAAAGAAAAAAGTTTACAAGTTATTGAGGACTGCAAAGAGTTTTTGTTCTCTGGGTTATATCTATCAATATTTACTATATTAGAAATTAAAACTGATAATTAAAAAGTGTTTATTAATTCACTTAAAATAACAATAACAAATTCATTACTTTACCATAATATGTTTTCATGAAAAATAACTATTTTTCTAAACAAAAAGTAGTAATAAGAGTAGCATTATTTTATAAATTATTGCAAATCTCTTCAATGTCTGGCTTAATAGAAGATTGATGGATTCTCATAGCTGCTTTTACATTTACTCTGTTGAGATAGGTTGTTTGAAGTATATAAGGAAAATCAACCTCACAGATACATAGTTGGAATAGAGAGGCATATCTTCATAGGCAAATAATGTATTGGTATTGCTATTATGAAAATAGTTTGGACCTCATGTATTCCCTAAGTGGGTCTCAAGGAGCACAGGGTTCCATACACTTTGAGAAACTCTGGTTTACAGAAAAGTTTCTGTGCTGCTGAAAATATAGCTGCTGAGATGAAGCGTGATGCTTGCCACTGCTGAGGTAGAGCTGGCCAGGGGAGTAAGGGTATGAGTAGAAGAGAACAGCAATTTGGGAGGCCAGAGGAGAAAGCACTCCCAAGAAGGTGCTTTTAGCACTCTTTAAATTATCCTGAGACAAAGCCCTGCCCTAGCTAGCTCTCTGGTTGTCACTGATAAGGAGCTGAATGATATATTGGCATCTGTGGTTTACTTAAATGACACAAATCTTAACCTAACTTAACCTTTCTCATCCTGGGTTATTCTTATCCATACACTACACTAAATCCTCCATAGAGGATCTAGCCAACAATTTGGAGATCTTTTTTTCCCCTTCTAATTCTTTTAGCATCTTACAGGTAGGTCCCAATCCAATACTTAGGCTGCCCATCTGTTATCTTCACTCTTGCTACATAACCAGCCTATGACTGTACATTTTTTAAGTGATATCTTTCATATCTTACTAGCTAGGTGGTACAGTGGCTAGAGCACTGGACCTGGAGTCAGGAAGACCTCGGCAAAAATCTGGCCTCAGAGACTAAACTACCTGTGTGACCCTGGACAAGTCACTTAATCTTTGCTTTGGTTTCCCCATCTTAAAATGGGGATGGCAAAAGCACCTAATTCCCAGGATTGTTGGAGGATAAAATGAGATCATCTATGTACAGAAAACAATTTGTAAGTCTTAAAGTATTGTATAAATAATAGTTATTATTAATATTGCCACCTCTTGCATGCAAGTCATGGTAAGGACTAGTCTCCACTTTATTTAATCCTATTATGTGTCTCTACCACCCTTTGGGTCACACACAATTTTCATTTTTTACAGATTGTGGTGCTCTATGATTCTCAATGATATACTATCATAGATAGATAGATAGGCATGTGTGTGTGTGTGTGTGTGTGTGTGTGTGTGTGTGTGTGTGTGTGTGAAATTAGGCTTTTGTGTTAGCTATCAGATTGGAAAAATTAAAAATGCTATGCAATTTCCCCAATGCAATCCAGCCTATTCTCTTTCTCAGTTCAATTATGGACCTGGCACATTGTTCATCCATATCCATAGAGTAGAATGGAATATGGGCTTAAATGATCTACCTTTTCCTCATTTTCCAAGGAACAGGATTATCAATACCTTACTATGTAACAGACCAATTAGAAATTGATTCATTTATGAAGATGGGTAGCAAATTTCATCCTGAACCCCCTGGAGTTGGGGTTGGTCATTGTGTTAGTTTCGAAGTCTTTCAAAGTTGTTTTCTTTACAGTGTTTTTATTATTTTATAAATTGTTCTCCTGGTTCTGCTCCTTTCACTGTGGCTCAGTTCATTTCCGAAATCTTCCTGGGTTTTTCTGAAATCATCCTCTTCATCATTTCTTATAGCACTAAAGTATTCAATCACACACATGTATCATTACTTATTCAGCCATTTTCCATTGATAGACTCCCCCTTAGTGTCCAATTCTTTGCCAGCACAAAAAGAGCTGATAAAAATATTTTTGTCCGTATAGATCCTTTTCCTCTATCTTTTATTTCTTGGGATGTAGACCTAGTAGCAGTATCGTTGGATTTCAGGATATGCGCAGTCTTTCTGGGAATAATTCAGGAATGGCTTGACCATTTCCCTCTCCTACCAACAGTGCATTAATGCACCTACATAGCTTATCTCATTTGATCCTTACAAAAGCCCTGTGAGCTAGGTTTATAATTTTCCCTATTTTACAGATGAAGAAACTGAGAAACCTTCTATCTATCCTTGATAGATGCAACCACAACAAATAATTTGCTATGTGTGAAATTGGGAAAGTCACATAAATGTCTGAACCCCAGTTTTTTCATCTGAAAGAACTACAGCCTTTTACCTCCAAACCCATCTCCTCCAATTGATTCCAATGGCTACTTATTAAGAACCTCCTTTACAGGACTGTGAAAGTTATTTGCAAATCTTTAAGTTCTATACCAATGTGAGTTGTTGTGATTATAATAGTTACTTAGCAATAGCCTGATTTCTTTTAGAACTAGTCTCTTAAAAAAAAATTGCTCAGATCCATTGGGTAGATCTGCCAATTTTGCTGTCTGGTAAAAAGGTAGTTTGTTCCTTGACTTGAAGTAAAGGTTTCCATTACATATGTTTTTGAGGGTATGCTATTCTCAATGTTTGTGTTTTGTTACAAACAAAGCTGTATTTTCCTGAATGGCTCATGTTATAAAATGATTTAAATTTTCCTGGTGAAATACTAGGGGAAAAAACAAATAAAAAGATTGAATGATTAGAGGAGGATCTTCAAATGATCCTCCTCTGGAGCTATTTGGAAGATTCAAAGCATGTTTAAAAAAAAATTTTAAACCATGAAACGTCACTTTCAACATTTGAAATAAATATTAATAATGTATATCATATCCTTCAATAACTTCAGTTTGAATGATGTAGTATAATTATATATTGTTTGTAAAACAAAACAAAAGAAGGGCCATGAGCCCATTCTGGTATACTGTGGTAAAAATGGCACTTTTGAGGCAAAGCATTAGGGGTATTTTGAATCTAAATTGGAAACATCTAAATGTGTATTTTTAGCCAGCTATATAATTTGGCTCTTCCCCTACCCCAATCATTTGGCTTATATACAGATTAGCCTCTGAAATAGCATGAGATATTTTAAACCAAATAATTCTTCAACTATGGTATGTGGCACCATCTAGGCACTCTTCTTCCTGGCAGAGGAAGGTATTATACATGCACACACATATCCACTGAGGGAACATTTGTCATAACCCTGATTACTGGGGTGGGATGAGAGTTGAGAGGCAATACCACCATTGATGGAGCTATAGGTTGCATTGGGATACCTGTGCTAATACAGAGAATTCCCAAGTATCCAGGTGATGATGGATATTGTGATTCTAACTGCTGTTACATTGCCTTCTCCAACTCCTCATCAAGCCATCTGGATGTCTGAATTAAGGGAGCTGAATAACAGCCAGAGGGACATTTTGACTGAATTTTTGACAGCCAAGGAACATTTGGTTTTTGTGTTTCTTCTGAAAATCCCCAGCAAAACAGGTTTAAAAAATGGCAGTGCCACAAATAGCAGACCCAGGTGCAAATGCTCAATGGATATAAGAAAGACTATAGAAAGGACTAGTCATGTAATAGTAATATGTAATAGTCTTTACAGCTACAATTGACCAGGTAGATAGCAGAACGATTAGTAGTTCCTCTTTTGAACATAAAGCCTAATTGTGCAATGTATATTTGACAGAATTTCAAATTGGGTCATTTCAAATAGATTTGATTCACTCTTTTGAAGGTTGGAAAATCTCTCACTGGACACTTCCAATTCTCTGGGAGCAGCTATATTGATTAGCTTTTGTTGTTATATTGGCTGGGAATGATGGGGTGAACAGTATTAATTCATTTCTAAATGATTTGGATTAATATTTAGCTTAGTACATATCCTGCTACAAACTGACTGTGCACCTAAGTAGTACTGACCATAAACAGAACCTTACAATTTTGGGGCTGAATCAAAAATCAACAAATTCAAACCTTTAATCTGACAGATATGAAAGATACTTTTAAAACTCATGTAATAATTAGAATAAATCATTTGGGGAGAGACGGGTTTGCTAGGTTAGCTGAGGAAGAGTATATTTCTAGAATGAGTGTGTGGTGGCTTAATTTTTTTCCTTTGCTATGTGTTTACTTGAAAGATTCTGATTGAGAAAGTAAGTTTGTAATTAGAATTAAAGCATATATCTCTCTTTGTCTCCTCCGCTTTTGTTAATCTTCAGTCAGAAAAATATAATCAGAAAAGCAAACATTGCTTTTATATTTTTGCAGATTATTCTTTTAGATGAAATGTTGACAGTAAATCAAATATTAAACCACTTAAAGCAAAAGCAAGCTCATTGAAAGTTAATGTAAACAATGAACAGAGTCTGGTGGAATTGCAATAATACAATGAAGCACTAGTTACTAGTATTTGCATTTTTCTTCTGTAGCCTCCTAGGTTTTAAATACATGTAGGTGACCTTTCCTTCATTGATGAAGCTGTAAACCAAATTACTTTTAAGTAATCAGTAGTACTTGTCATCTGGTTAGGTCTTTGTTTGGGAACATGAAGTCTTTATTGTGGGCTTTTGAAAATACTTAACTCTTAATTAAGACAATCAGAAAAAAATGAAGTGTATTAGAATTAGCGAAGTCATAAAATATTTTTTAAAAGCTTGAGGTTATGTGAGTACCAGAGTAATTGTGCATGCTGTATAAAGTATTTGTCTCCATAACCATGCCTGTTCCTTCCTAAGGTCATTTACCTTGATAGTAGATTATATTTTTACATTTAGATTTGTGTATAAATAATGTATATTTTATTTATTATAATAAATGTTTATATAGTAGATTTATATTTATAGGTCTCTTTAAGGTTTTTGAAGCGCTTTACACATACTATTTCATTTGATACTCACAACAACCCTGTAAGGTAGGCGTGATTATCCCCATCTCACAGAAAAGGAAACTGAGACTGAGAAAGTTTTAGTGAATTGCTTTTGTTGTTATAATGGCTGGGAGTGATGGGATAAACAGTATTAATTCACCTCAATGATTTGGATTAATACTTAGATTAGCACAGATCTATCTACAAACAACTACTGTGTATGCAGTGGATATATAATAAATATTAAGTATGTGTCAGAAGTGGGACTTGAAATCATACCTTGACTGACTTTGAAGACACACTACACAATTCTTCCTCAGAGCCAGATGGAAAGTTTTCAAGCCCTTGCAGCCTGGCTTCTGACTCCATCCCTTGACTGAAACAGTTTTCTGTGATTTCTTCATTTCTTAACCAAATGGACTTTCAATCTCCTTTATTTCTTCAGAGTGCAGTACTGTTACTCATTCCCTCCTCCTGAATGCTGTCTCGCTGGGTTTTCATGACACAGGCCCCAATGACTACTTCTTCTTTTCTGTTTCTTCTCAGGCTCCTTGGCTGGAACATCAACCATGACTCACCCTTTATGCATAGGGTATACTTAATCTTAGACTCCCGTTGGTCTTCTTTATTTTCTTTCTCTTCTCTCTCGGTAATCTCCTCAGCTACCAAGACTTCATTTCTAATCTCTATGCAGATGACTCTGAAATCTACATTACCAGCTTTTAACTCTCTCTTCTGAGCATTAGTGTCCGATCACCTTGGATAGCACCCACAGGCAGAACATGCTCAGTATGTCCAAAACTGAGTTTATTATCTTTTCCCCAAACCCACTTCTCCTCCTGTGTTCCTTATGTTTATTGAGAATTGAGAGGGGTCTATCTCAAGAACACAGGAGTCACCCTTACCTCTTCCTTCTTTCCCACCCCATAGCCCCACCTCATATCCAATCAGATAGTATATTTTTGTTAAACAAAATTGCTTATTTATTTTTAACATTCTTTTCCTTTTAAATTGTTTTGTTCCAAATTCTCTCCCTCCCTTCCCTTTCCCCTCTCACTGGGAAGGTGAGCAATGTGATGTCAATTATACATGTGAAATCATGTAAAACATATTCCCATATTATCCATATCAAAAAAAAAGCAAGGAAAATAAAGAAAGAAAATTACACTTCAATTTGCTCTAGATTCATCAATTCTCTCTCTGGAAGTAGATGATATTTTTTTTTTAATCATGAATTCTTTGGAACTGTCTTAGATCATTGTATTGATCAGAGTAGCCAAGTCTTTCACAGGTAATCATCATTACATGCTGTTACTATGCACAATGATCTCCCAGTTCTTCTCACTTCCCTTTGCATCAGTTCTTATGGGTCTTCCACTGTTTTGTTTTTTCTGAAACCAACTCCTTGTCATTCCTTATATAATACATTCCATCACAAGCATTTGCCACAATTTGTTCAGCTATTTCCCTACTGATTAGTATCACCTCAATGTCCAATTCTTTACTAGTACAAAAAGAACAGTTACAAATATTTTTGTACATATAGGTCCTTTTCATTTTTCTTTGATTTCTTTGGGGGTACCAACCTAGTAGTGGTATTGATGGGTCAAAGCATATAAATATAAATATAATAATATATAAATATATATATATAATATATAAATATTGTAACCCCTTGGGCATAGTTCCAAATTGTTCTTTAGAATAATTAGACTAGTGTGCAACAGCTCATTAGTGTACCCATTTTCCCTGATCAGCGATATCTCAGAGTTATTTTAATTTGCATTTCTCTAATCAATAGTGATTTAGAGCATTTTTCATGTGACTACAGATAGCTTTGATTTCTTCGCCTTAAAACTGCCTGTTCATATCCTCTGACCATTTATCAGTTGTGGAACTGGTCTTTACAAATTTGACTCTGTTCCTTATATATTTGAGAAAAGAGGCCTTTATCAGAGAAATTTGCACTTGAATTTTTTTGATATTATTTCACTGTCTATAGCACCCTTTAGCAATCCCTGACTATCTCTTTTAATTATATCTAGTTTTGCTTTTGCTTTGTCTGAGATCAAGGTTGCTACCCCCACTTTTTTAACTTTAGCTGGAGCATAATAGATTCTGCTCCAGCCATTTATTTTAACTCTATGTCTTTCTGTTTCAAGTGTGTCTTGTGTAAACAACATGTTGTTGGCTTCTGGTTTCTAATCCATTCTGTTGTCTGTTTCTGTTTTTTGGGTGAGCTCATCCCATTTATATTTACAGTTATGATTATTAACTGTGTATTTCCCTCTATCATATTTTCTTCTGTTTCTCTCTCTTTTTATCCTGTCCCTCCCCCAAATCTGTTTTGTTTCTGATCACTGCCTCCCTTAATCCTCCCTCCTTTTTATCATTCCCCTCCTCCTACTCTCACCCTCTTCCCCTTCTATTTCCCTATTGAGTAAGATAGATTTTTATACCCAACTGAGTGTATATATAAATTCTTCCCTCTTGGAATAATTCTAATGAAAGTAAGGTTTTAGCATTGCTTGTCACCATCCCTTTTCCCCCTCCACTATAACAATTTTGCCTTTTGTGCCTCTTTTGTGTGAGATAATTTTCCCCATTCTGCCTCTCCCTCTTCTTTCTTCCTTTCTCACCGCTTCATTTTTAATTATTTTAGAGATCATCTCAACATAATTGATCCATAACCATGTCCTCAGTCTACATAGATTCCTCCTAACTGCCACAGTAATGATAAAGTTTTTAAGAGTTACAGTTACATGAATCATCTTCCTGTAGAGGAATGTAAATAGTTGAATTATTGAGTCCCTTGTGATCTCTCCTTCATATTTACCTTTATATGCTTCTCTTAAGTCTTCTATTCATCTCTGGTCAAATTTTCTATTCAGTTCAGGAATGCTTGAAAGTCTCCTATTTCACTAAATATCCATTTTTTCCCCTGAAGGATTATACAGAGTTTTGCTGGGTAGGTTATTCTTTGTTGTAATTCTAGTTCCTTTGCCTTCTAGAATATTATATTTCATGTCCTCTGCTCCTTTAATGTGGAAGCTGCTAAATCTTGTGTGATCCCGACTGTGGCTCCACAATATTGCAATTGTGGTGTTTTTTGTTTTTCTGGCTGCTTTTTTTTTTCTGACCTGAGAGCTCTGGAATTTGACTTTAATTTTGCTGGAAGTTTTCATTTTTGAGTCTTTTTCAGGAAGTGATCAGAAAATTCTTTCCATTTGTATTTGACCATCTGGATCTAAAATACCAGGGCAGTTTTCCTTTGCAATTCCTTGAAAAATGATGGTTAGACTTTTTTTTTTTTTATCATGGCTTTCAGTTAGTCTAATATTTCTTAAATTATCTCTCCTCAATTTGTTTTCCAGGTTGGTTGTTTTTTTCCAGTGAGATATTTCACATTTTTTAGTATTTTGTCATTTTCTTGACTTTGTTTTATTATTTCTTGATGTCTCATGAAATCATTAGCTTCCACTTTACCAATTCTAATTTTTAAGGAATTATTTTCTTCAGTGAGCTTTTGTTCCTCTTTTTCTATTTGGCTAATTTTACTTTTTAAGGAGTTCTTTTCTTCAATGAATTTTCGTACTTCTTTCTTCATTATGCCAATTCTGTTTTCTAGGTGTTCTTTTCTTCAGTATTTTTTGGTTTCCCTTTTCCTAAGCTGTTAATTCTTTTTTCATAATTGTTTTTTGCATGACTCTCACTTCTTTTCTCAATTTTTCCTCTACTACTCTTATCTCTTATCTCTTTCTTTAACTCAAAAATTCTTCTTGGGTTTGGGTCCAATTAGCATTTTCTTTGAGGTTCTGGTTGTAGGGGTTTTCACATTGTTGTCTTGTTGTGAGTTTATAGCTTAATATTCTTGCTACTGTAGTAGTTTTATATAGTCAAGTTCTTTGCTGTTGTTTTCTCATTTTCTAATCCATTTCTTGACTTTAAACTTTATATTAAAGTTGTACTCTACTCACTCGAGGGGTGGAGAGGCACTGTACCAAGCTTTAGGCTTTTTTGTGCTGTTGTTTTCAGAGCTAGTTCTGAGAGTCTTCAAGTTTTTGGTGCTTCCAAGGTGGTGTTATCCTGGGAGAGGTATTGCCACTGATTTCTGGTCTACACTCTGGTCTTTACCCAGGCTGTAAGTACTAGTGCTCCTCTTAGCCTTGGAACTGTGACCAGGGTCCTTGCTCCCCTGTGATTGACCACAAACATTCCTCTCCATCATGGAACTGCAATCCAGAACTGCTTAGGGGCAGTAGAAATACCCATCAGCACCAGCTGCACCCAGTACCAGCAAAGGGTTCCCTGTAATCTCTTTCTGACCAGTTGTCTGACCTCCTTACCTTTTTTGGGCTAAGAGCTCCTGAAGCTGCTGCTTTTTCCACCATCATAGTCACCTCTAAGGCTTGTGACTGGTCCTGCTGCTGTGCTACACTCCCCATCAAAAAGCTATCTACCCCATTTAATGGTTGAGGAAAGTGCTCTGAGGCAGACAAATAACTTACTTCAGGTTATGAAGTAAGTTTCTGAGGGTTGATTTGACCCCAGGTCTTCCTGACTACTCTAGAGGTATTATTCTATCCACTGTACCACTGTACCACATTAAGGATACACATGGATTTTACTTTCCTATTTATCTGAATGATCTTAGAAAAAAATCACTCCTAATGTCTCTGAGGTTCAGTATCCTTATCTGTAAAATGGGAAAAGATAATATTTGCAGTAACTACCTTACACTGTGGTGTGGGTCTCGAAAGAGACAATGCATGCAGAGTGCTTTATAAACATTAAAGTACTGTTTTAATGTCATTTTATTATTTTATTGTTCTGTTGTTTCACTTGTGTCTGTCAACTCTTTGTGATATAATTTGGGGCTTTCTTGGCAAAGATAGTGGAGGGGTTTGCTCTTTCCTTCCTCAGCTCATTTTACAGATGAGAAAATTGAGGGCAACAGGGATAAGTGACTCACCCAGAGTCATACAGCTGGTGAGTGCCTGAAGCCAGACCTGGAGCCAGACACTCTATTCTCTGTGTCACCCAGCCACACGTTATTGTTGCCATGTTATTATTATTTATACTAACCTGTTAAACGAAGGCGTTGAACTGAAGAATCCTTCCATATCTAATATTCTGTGATTTTGAAGTCAGGCAGATAGGAGGCTGATAATCTCTTAGTCTCCTGAAAGCACAAAGAGCAGAAGAGAAGGAAAAGGGAAATAAAATTGCACCTTATGAGCAGAAGGCTGTCTCAGGGGTAGTGGGGCAGCTGAGGAAAACATGCTATAGTAGAAGAAGAAAAGGAAGGCATCATGTGTTTGGAAAGGGTTTAGACTCTTGGTTTTCTTCCACCTTTGGGATTCCATCTGGTCTCCTCACAGACTAAGGGGAAGTTACTTAACCCCTCTCGGATTTTAGGTGGTCTGGGCATCCATTTGGGGGCTCATTTACACTTTTCCATTACTGCCCTTCTATATCTAATCCTTCCTTGCAGTTTCTTAGGGCAAAGCATAATTTCTCAAGCTGGTAGAAGTCACTGTAAGTGTGAATCTCATTTCCAGGAACTTAGAGTGCCTGCAAGACTCAAGCAGAGAGAAAATAATCAAATTTCACTCTCCAGATCACTCCATTGATTCATGTCAAAAGCCCTTTTTATGTTTTATTTTGTTTCCTGCTCGCCAAGGCCTCTATGAATCTATAGGAAGCTCTAAGGTGAGGATCCATTTCTTGCCACATGAAAGACGGTGCTAAGGAGAAAAGCTTTAACTGTCTATTTCTCTGTAAGATGTTGTTTTCGTTGTTATAACTCAGATTAGGTGACACTCTTCTTTGAAGAGATCGAAATCATGATGCTTGTTAGTAGTGAATCGATGAAAATTTGCTGGCAAAGTGTCAGACTGGAGAATTAAGAGTGAAGTGTCCTAACCTAGCTCTGGCGTCTTGACGATGGAGAAATCACTTTGCTTTTCTTCATGGTTTTAGATGCAAAAGGGGAAAAAAAGCTAAGAAGGCTTAATATATTTTTAAATGTGATGTGAACACCCCCTCCTCACATTTGCCTCTTCACATCCCTAGTTTTCTTCAAGATTCAGCTTTTCACTTTCTACATGAAGTTTTTCCTGATCTCTCCCTCCCACTAGCACCTTTGCAACCAGGTCTTAGAAAGTTGAAGAGATTAAATAATTTGTCCAAGCTCCTGCAGTCAGTATGATTCAGAGGCAGCACTTGAACCTAGCTGTTTCTGACCCAGAGGTTCACTTCCCACTGGCTGCCTTTCCAGCACCCAGCAGGTGCTTAATAAAGACTTCTTGATTGGTTGATTGATGACTACTGGAAATCACACATACATCCTCACAGCAACTTTGAGAAGTAATTAATAAAGTAGAAATGGTGTCAAAGAAAGGAAAAAAGAATGGCCATTAGAAAACCAGACAGTCATAGAATGGTTAGAATGGTTTTTAGGGGGCAAAACCGTAACTCTTCCCTTCTTGTAAGTGGGGTTTTGAGGGAGATACAAA
Organism: Potorous gilbertii; assembly: GCA_028658325.1. Taxonomy (NCBI): domain Eukaryota; kingdom Metazoa; phylum Chordata; class Mammalia; order Diprotodontia; family Potoroidae; genus Potorous; species Potorous gilbertii. The sequence goes on from CM053774.1 coordinate 20,304,953, forward strand.
AGAAAAAAGCACAATTTGAGCCATAGCATTAATGTGGTATTGGCATTAATTTGTAAGTATCTCAGTTTATATAAGGAAAAGACTAGGTGTTTTTCATTTTTTAAAAGTGAATTTGATATTATGGAGATTGTGCAATTAGTATTGCTGAGGAATAGGAATCTTACCATACATAATAGTCTTGTTTGATTCACCCATCCCTTCTGCTCTCTTTAGTCATAGAGTTGTAGAGTTAGAAGGGATTTTCAAGGTCATTCATTCTAATCTTCTCATCTTACAGAGGGGGAAACTGAGGCCAAGAGAGAGAAAATGACTTGTCCAGTCACACAGCCACTTAGCAACAGAGTTGGGACTAGAATCTGGAAATTCTTACTTCTAGTCTAATATCTTTCTATTGGAGCAGTTATTCTTCCTACTCTTGCTACAACAGGCCTGTCATTATCATCTCTTTTATTTAAGATAAAATTTCAATGAAGATTTTATGCCACAGCCTGGACATTGTCTCTCCTCTCCCCATCATCCCTTCTTGTAACCAAAACAAAAATCAGACAGTTAAGTGTATATAATGTTGGGAGGGGAAAGGGAGGGTGATGTGGATAGAGGTGGGACTAACCTTTTCTCACAGCTTCCTGAAAGTTTTGAGTTATAGGATGACACCTGAAAAATTGAAAGGAGAAGAGGTTAAGCTGGAATCTGTCTCTTTAATCAATGTAACAACTCATTTGTCTGCCACTGGAACGGAATAGGGGAAGACCAAGGGACCAAAGTTTGTCATGTCACACAGGGCTCAGAATGTTAGTTCAACAAAATCAAGAATGAATAATGTCTCTGAGCGTGTACTATGAGATGGCCCTGTAGGGCAGTTTAATTTGCTGTATTCCTCTCTGCTTCTTACAACACAGTAATATTCTGTTACACACATATACCAGAATTTGTTCAACCATCCTCCAATTAATGCCTATCCATTTTGTGTGGATGTCAGGGAAGATTAGTACTTCTGGTGTGAGACTTTTGAGTCTTTTTCAGGGCTGCTTTTCACCTTTGGTGTCCACCTGCCACCCAGCTCTCACCTGTAGAGAAGAAGTTCTTCTCTACAGTTCTCCAAGAAGCTGTAGCATTCACAGTGGCCACACTCCAGTAAATTGTTTTGGTAGACAGGCTAACATGGATTGAAGTAACTTAGGGACCTCAAACCCATCAGTGAATTAGGGGTATGTCTACTCCAAGCATGTGAAGACTGTGTTTATGCTTATGAATAACATGAAATCCAGTAGACCTGAATAATGAACAGTTTTTCTTGCAAGAGAACTCAGCAGGTATCATATCCAAATAGCCTTGAGTGAAACAAGGCTGGCAAATGAAGGCCTTTGCTTTACAAAGTCAGAGATGTCTACCCATTTTTCTGAAGTGACTACAGTGATGAGATGCATAATGAAACCGGCATATGTTTTGCAATCAAAACTAATCTAGTCAATAAACTTGCCTTCCTACCAATAGAAATAAATGACCGAATCATGACAATTCAGTTGCTAGTGGCAGGAAAATGTAATGTCACCAT
>CM053774.1:20307007-20386238 GCA_028658325.1 Potorous gilbertii
GGGGAGGCCCGGATCGGGGCCCGGAGCGGCGTCCCGCCAGCCCACGCCGCCGCCGTGGCCATGGCCGGGGGCGCCCGGGCGCGGCAGCCGCGGGAGCCCGGCGAGCAGGCCCGGCGCGGAGCGGGCGACGGCGCGGCGGAGCAGCCCGAGAGCTACCCGCAGCGCCAGGACCACGAGCTGCAGGCGCTGGAGGCCATCTACGGCCGCGACTTCCAGGACCTGCGGCGACCGCGGCCGGGCCAGGTAGGAAGGCGCGGGAGCCCCGGGGCGCGGCCTCTCGGCAGCCCCGCCCCGCCAGCGCAGCCGCTGCCCAGCCGTCATCCTGCCCGGGCCCCTTACCCCGGGCTCCGGACACTTGGGGTGTGCCGGAGAACTGACAGCCGGCGTCCTTCGGAGCCCTTGGCCTTCTCATGCCGTTGGGTCCGTGGGCTTCAGCAGACTGGCAGAGGAATGGCCGGGACCCCCGGTCCCAGCTCTGCCCGGTGACTTTTCCCTGTATCCTTCCATGGTCCTGCCCCCCCATTCTTTACCGCCGCCCCCTTCCCGTGTAACAGCGAGGTGTGCGTAGGGCCTTCTTTCCCTCCACTTTCCCTGAACCCTTTGGGTAGGCTTAACAGCACCTCTTCTAACTGTATTTTTTTTCTCTGATCATTTTTTTCTGACATACCCAACCCTTAGTCAACAGTCATCCTCTTCACAGACATTTATTGGGAGTCTAAGCACTGCAGGAATACTAAATGATCACGGACAGTAGAGGGGGAAAAGCATATTTAAAAATTCATTAACTTGAAGCAGAAGTTGGTAATGCATAGGAAAATTATTTAGTACTTTTGAAAGTTCAAAGCCAGGAGAGATCGCTTCAGAGTGGAGAGATAAGGGTACTATGTAGAAGATGGCACCTGAGTTGGCTTTAAAGGATGAGTAGATTTTCAAATGGAAGAAATGTTGGGGATAGGGAATTCCAGAAATGAAGAACTACATAATGCCTAAGCATTGGGACAGAGGCCTTTGAGCCTGGGCCACATCAGAGACTGAGAAAACTAGTGTGGTTTGGAGGGTGTAGTCTGTTAGGGGAGATAATGCTGGAAAGGTAAGTTAAATCCTGAATGGCAAACTACAGTTTGCTATCCTTTGGTAAGAGGGAACTATGGAAGGTGTTTAAGCTGAGCAGTTACATGATCACACCGAACATGAGGATGTGGCAGTGAAGTGCAGGATGCATAGGAGGGGGAAATCCAATTAGGTTATTCTAGTCTAGGAAAGGGGAAGTTAGTTCTGAATTAGGGGCCATGGTGGTCAGAACAGGGGGAAGTTTGCTAGAAAGATTTTGAAGACAGAATTGAAAAGACTTGGTGATTGATTGAAGCGGTGGGAATGGTAATGAGTGAAGTATTTTCAGAATGAGTGACTAACAAAATGGTTATGCCATTAACCAATATAGGGAAATAAAGAGAAGAAGCCAGTCTTTGAGGAAGGATGAAGAATTTGGTGTATGGAATATGTTGAATTGTTGGTGCCTGTGTGACACTTACATGGAACTAAGTAGCAGGAAGATGGAAATGTGGGACTGGAACTCCAAGAAAGAGAGGAATTGGGGTTGAAGATTTGCAAATCAAGTAGGCTGAAATCTTAACTATAGACAAGATTGCACTGAGAGATAGTGTAGAGATCAAATACAAGAAAGCTAAAGATGGAACCCTTCCTCCTCTTCCAACATAACAAGGTTCTAAGTGCAAGTTTCCCCGGGCAGAATCAAATTAGTGCACAGGGTAAAGGGACATTTGTCCAAAAAGTAAGTACCAATACCATCAAGTACCCTGTCTTCATGCACAACCTAATCTTTCATTTCTTATCATATTGTTCCTAATTCTACAAATCATATATTCCAGATTCTTCTGTTCACTGTATTTCTCTATTTAGAAATTCCCTGCCTCCTTCCTTCTACCTTTATAATTTTGCCCTCTACAGCATCCACTCTCTCCAGTGCACCTAAAAGTCTCTCCTGCTGTACAGAATATCTGCAATGGACTCTGCCCTTCCCCTCCCCCATTTTCTATCTGTTATGGGCCCTTCCATTCTTTTAGGGCCCAACTTGGGGGGTGCCAAATAAATGTTTGTTGAATTGAAAGCTTCATGTGGTGCAAGGTTTCGACAACTAGTCAGTCTTCTTTCTTCAGACAGCTAGGTGGCACAGTGGATAGTGTCATACCAGGAGTCAGGAAGACTCATCTTCCTGAGTTCAGATTAGGTTTTAGACACTTACTAGCTGTGTGACCTTGGGTAAGTCACTTAACCCTGTTTCCCTCAGTTTCTTCTTCTATAAAATGAGCTGGAGAAGGAAATGGCAAGCCACTCCAGTATCTCTGCCATGAAAACCCCAAATAGGGCCATGAAGAGCTGGACACAACTGAACTCAACAGCACCAAACTCCTTTCTTCCTGTAGTAGCTGTCTTAAATACTTTATATCCACACCCCTTCCATATTGCACCAAGTTGCTACTTTGTTCCCTTAGGCTGTCTCTGCTACTTAAATTATTTTAATTATATATTTCAAAGGTCTTTGAATTCTTCTGTGGGAGTATCTCCTTAACTAATGAAGGTTACAAGGTCTCTGCCTCAATTTTCATGAATCATAATGAGTGAAAAAATTCATCATCCAACCTTCTTATGCTGTACCACTGGTACTTTGCTAGGTTAGCCCACAGACAATACACACACATACGTATGTATTCTGTCTCTAAGTCTATACTTGAAGATCGTCCAACTTGGCAGGACCTACCGACACAGGGTTAAAGAGTCTATAAGCATCAGCCTATAGGTTACCCATAATCAATTGCTCATAATGGAGGTCTATCTATGTGCTCTACAGAACATTGCTTTTTGGAATTCTCTTTTAAATATCTTCCTTTTCCCTCACAAGTATACAAAGACATATATGAGGCAGCTACTACAGGAAGAAAGGAGTTGGTTGTTGAGTTGTTTTGGGGTTTTCTTGGCAAAGACACTGGAGTTCTCTATCACTGCCAGCTTTCTTAACTCCTAAACATCTAACATGAATATACTCTCATGATTCTAAATATTATAAAATAATTGATGTTTCCTCTCTTCTACAGTTTATTAGCATTCAGCCTCATCTGACACGTCTACTCAGCAAGGTTTTAATGAAGTAATAACTTCTTTTGTAACTTTTATAAAAGGAATACATTCTACTCCACTCCACCCCCATCTGTTCTTTCATACTGAAATGCTGGAAATGTAAATCTTTACTCCTCACAGTCATAATACAGTAACATTTTAACCATCTGCAACTCAGTTATTTAACAACTTCAGTTCTATGAAATTTACCTCAGTATCAGGAAATAAGCATAAAGGTCTCAGAGCAAGAAAATTGATTTCACAAAGTCCACAGTCAAATTCATGCATTTTACTCATAGGAAAAACCATTTAGGACCTCACTCAGAATTCATTTACTCTATTTCTTCTATAGTTCTAAAAACTTGTTTATCAAGTTTTCATGCCCACAGCAAATAAGAAGGAGCAAATTAAAAGACTGGAGGGAGAGAGACAACTAAAAACAGGGACACATAAAAAAGTCAGTAAACCCTTATTTTTAATAAAAGGTGTGCATGTAGGAGTGCTTAATGAAAGCAAAAAGCCAAAGTTTGATAACAATTAGGAGGAAAGAGAAAAGACTGCTAACAGTCCAGTCAACTCAATAATAGTTGGGTACTATTTTGTATAGAACCAAACTCAAGTTTATTTCTAAAATACAGCATAGTACAGTAATTTAGTAATATTTGTAATTAGGCATAAAATATGCCCCTGAATCATTAGACAAGATAAAAGCATGTTCATGAACCCTTTTAAGAAGACAGGGAAGTTTGTAATACATTTTCACACTTTAACTTAAAAAAACATTTTGATGTTTAAAGAGTTTGAGCCCTCAACTGTCAGAAAACTTGACTGTCTAAGATAAATTCTGGTAGGCTTCTAATAGTGACAGTGCTGTACTTGTGTTGTTGGAAGTGAGAATATCAAAATAGGAGAGCCATGGTCTGATAACAAAATGGATATTTCTCCTATGTTATCATATTAGTGTTTTCTGAATACAGTGTAATTTTTAAAGGTTTCTAGTTTCAAAAAGTCATGCTGCTTTGGATATTAACTCCCTGAGTTGTAGCTGTTGTTTTGGTTCTATGGGTAAAACTAGATTCTATCTAGGGTTAGAGATGTTAAATTTTCAGAACTGTTAAATGGTAGAGGAAGGGAAGTTACATCATCTCATCCCTTTATTAGGGGAAATATTAAGAATTAGGAAATTGGGAAAATACTGACTTAGTCTTCAGTATACCTCTGAAATGATGGTGTTAGTTTAGGAACTTAAAAATGTATTATATATAAACTATTTGCTCACATTTCTTTGCTTCTACATCAATAGTTTGATGATTCAGTTGATAAAGACACTCCCTCTGATCCTTGCAGATCACATCTCATTTCCATCTTATTCTATAGAACTCTTCTTCAGATTCCATAAAGCCTTCATATAGAGTCCACCAAATATGTTGTGAGCTGCCTATCACCTGACATATGGATACCAGAGGAGCATGAAGACTGTACATTAGTTATCTCTTGATTTTGCTGTAGTATTGGCATATTTCCTCTTTCATTAATACATTTCTAACTTTAATTTCAAGTACTTCTTCCTTACTCATGCTCACTAGGGAATCTCCTCTACTGCTTTGTAAGTGACCCTCAATTTTAGTTGTTTGTAGATGAAAATATTTTATAAGAATGTTGATGTTAAATATCATGATACAGTAGAGAATAAAATAGGTTTACAAGAACATTAGCAAGAAACTGAACTAAGTCATATCATCCTAAGTGTATTTAAAGATAAAATTGGAAGACATTTAGCAGACAAAAATTGCAAAAGATCTGTGAAGATTTCTGTAACAAGCTACTTCTTCATCATTACCAACTTTGCTTTCTTAATATCATAGTTATGGATGCTGCATGAAGAAATTAAAGGATACTAGAGAAAATAAATAAGGGAGAAGCAGGCTAGACTAGATACACAAAGGATCATGCTGGAAGTGACATAAATTTAAGGGTATAGAGAGATTAGTATCGTGATATCTGAAAGATATCTGAATACCAAATGCTTTGGGGGAAGCAAAAATGAGCCTTGTTATTATTAAAATAATTCAATGTAAAATAAGAACATATTTGACTTTCTAAATTTTTAAGTTTAGTTTATTCATAAAATAATTACAAACATGATTAAATTTACCCAGAATTTAACTTTAAGGGGATAAGCATTTTACTTTTTCACTAATCTACCAAAATCACTCAAAAACTTAAAAAACAAAAGAAACAATGAACATCATAGCACAATGGATTTAGATTCCTTTATTGTGTCAAATAGATTCAGAAGGTACTCCTTTTTTAAAATTTATTTTTATTGATGCCTTTTGTCTTCATATTCCTATTCATTTACAGATATATTTTTCTCCTGTCATCCAGTAGACCTTTCCTTATAAAAAAGAAAGGGAGAAAAATTTCAATAAAAGCAGCACATTATTTTTGTCTGGCATTGTATGCAATTTTTCTTACCCATTGCCCTTGACCTATGCAGTAAAGGGAGAGAAATATATTGCTCAACTCTTCTCTAAATCTAAGCTGAGTTATTATAATTATGTAGCATTTAATTTCATTTTATTTTGGAAAGCACCAACTTTCAAAAAAAAGAGCGTAAGGGAAAACACAAATACCATAACTCATTCAATATAACTTTTGTCACATAGAAATTTATACAGTCTTGTCTGAGTAGTCACTGGCCACATTTTTTTTCTGATTTTAACCATCTTTATGGATATCTGAAAACTAAAAATTTATCTGAACTTATATGAAGTACTCTATCCTTATTCATGATTATTTCTAAATATTTCAAAATATAGACTGTTTTTTAGCCAAAGTTTGTAAGGCACAGTTTGTTAATAGGCCAGAATTCCTACTTGCCTATATGGGTCACTTCCCCTGCTCTACCAGTATCTTTCACATGCGAAAGAAGCCAAAGGAATGAGTGACTTGCCCGTGGAAGCAAAGATAGCTCCAAAGCACTGGTAGTGCAGTTTAGACTCAGGTCAAATCTCTGTTGACTCCAGTTCTAGTGTTCTTTCCATTCTGTCTTGTAAAGGAATTTCTGTAGCACTTTTCTCCCTATAAAGATGTGTCTAGTCATCGTAGTAGTGTTAGAAATAGCTACTTCAAATCTATAATAATACAAGTCATTCCCCAAGTGATAAATGGTCAAAGAATATGAACAGTTTTCCAGTGAAAAAATCAAAGCAACTTATAGTCACATGAAAAGAATTTTAAGTCATTATTGATTAGAGAAATGCAAAGTAAAACAACCTGGAGATATTATTTTATACATATCAGATTGGCTAAAATGACAGAAGGGAAAGTGAAAAATATCGGAGGGAATGTGGAAAAACTGGGACACTAATTCATTGTTAGTGAAATTGTGAACTGATCCAGCCGTGTTGAAGAGCAGTATGGAATTATGACCCAAAAGATATTAAACTACCCATATCCTTTGATCCAGCAATACCACTACTTGGCCAACTTCTGAAGATAATCAGAGGAAAAGGAAAAGAACCTCTATGTTCTAAGAACTGGAAAATGCAGGGATGCCGATCAGTTGGGGAATGACTGAAGAAGTTGTGGTATATGATTGGGATGGAATATTACTGTGCTATTAGAAATGATGAGCTCAGTGAGTTTAGAAAAGCATGGAAAGACTAGCACAAAATAATGAGGAGAACGTTGAATACAGTGACAGCAATATTATGTTAAAAAAGACTTTGAACAAATAAGTTATTTTGACTGATATAAATACCCAAATTAACCATAAAGGTCATATGAAGGAAGATAATATCTGCATCCATGGAAAGAACTGATAAATAGAAGTATGTACAGAATCATTTTGTGTGTGTGTGCATGATGGTAACCATTTTTAGGGTTGGGTCTGGGGGGAGGGAAGAAAAAAAAGAAACTTAGATGATAATTTTATTGTATCTTTGAAAGGAAAGCAAGTCATGTCCAGTCATCTTTTTTTTTGGTAATGTGTTATGGAAATGCTTGTGTTATTTCATCAATTAAAAAAAATAACCTACTTTGGAAATCCATTATCTCACTGAAACTATTATCAGCCCTTCCATGCCTTAGTAAAAGGTCTTCGTGATTTGGTGTGGTCAAATAATTCATGACCTAGTGGCTAACTTTCTGGGGACTCAGGTTGGTCCTTAACCAACAACCATACTGTCAGTCAATTAATCTGTGCTTGCAACTTTTCCAGTCCTGTAACACCTGCCAGAGCTTGTTCTCCACTTTGAGAACCCCCAGTCACCACTATACTGTGATGAGGTATCAAAGGAGGACTTTGGTAGAGCATTTAATTTAATAGTTTATGAAAGTCACATGTTTTAATGGACTTTTCATCCCCCCTCAAGATAATGTATAGTGTAGAAATAGTTCCACATTCTAGAAGTAGATCTCATCATTTTCTTTATGGAGTTTGGTTGGGAATGAAGTAAAAGAAGCATTTTAACAATCAGCTGGGAAAAAACCCACTAAATTGCTGCACATACAGTAAACAAATTTGGTAAAGACCTCCTCTTGGAGATGAGTGTTAACATCTTTCCAGTCTTGTAGATCTTCCCTTCTGGCTGAGATTGAGTAGACAGTTTTTGCCTTACAACATTGAATTAATAAGAATTTAATTGATTGACAATGTTATGAAAAGGATAATGCAGGTAGAATAGTTTAATATTACAGATATAAAAAAAAAATCAACATTTTTAAACTCCTAATAAAGAAAGTTTGCTTTCACTTACTTTCTATATCTTCAGATTTCAAGGCTATAAAGAAACTGAGTTCTAACTTTTTTTTCCAAATCCCAGAGTCTAGATTTGCTCTTACTCACCTTAGACTCAGAGAGAAAGAGAGAGAGAGAGTATGTTTGTGTGTGTGTGTGTGTGTGTGTGTGTGTGTGTGTGTGTGTGTGAGAGAGAGATCTCAATGGAAATAAAAAGATGCTATTGCTACTGAGCTTTCTATTTCTGGCCCTTTGAGGTACAGCCAACCTGAGCTCCCTCAAATCACCATAATAATAAATAAAAAACAAAAAACCAGAATAAATAGATTCTACATTAAGTTCAGATTATTGCAATGTTCTTATTGAAGAATAATAAAAGAGTCAGGGGATAGGCAGTTATTTCCGATGATACACAATTTTAAATTTCCAAATTCTATATGCTTTGCTATGTCTTTACAGTGGAACATTTTTATACAATGGTATATTAAACATACATGACTTTTGAGTTTTCTTTTATGTATACAGTGGGCAAAAATGTAGAAACACCTATATAAAACACAATTACATTTGCAGAATGAAACATGATTGGTAAAGGTTTAGACTAATGATCACAATTTCTTTTACCCTTGTTTGTATTCCCAGTCACTTGCATAGTACCTGGCACCTAGTGGGCACTTGTTACTAGTTTTTACTATTTTACTATTTACTATTTTTTTAAAAAACCCAAAACTTTTTAATTTCAGGTAAAAGAGCCCCCGGAAATCAATTTGGTTCTCCATCCTCAGGGTTTGACTGGTGATGAAGAAGTCTATGTCAAAGTGGATTTGAGAGTTAAATGCCCACCCACCTACCCAGATGTGTGAGTACCTTTGTGGATTGTTTCGATGTGATTTCCCTTTGCCCTTTCATCACCACAAATGCTAACTGAAATTTGTTAATGAAAATCTCCCTTTTACTCCATATTAAATATTTATTTCCTCATCTTCTTTTAGACCCCTTGATGTGGAAGTTTCCTAAAAGTCTTTCTTAGGTCTTTTTCACTCTTCTCTCCTCACTCTTTTCTTTGGCAAGCTCATTAACTCCCATGGCTTTGTCCACTCCTACTTCAAAAACTATCCAAACCTACACTGATAATGACGTTTTTTTCTGTGACCTAGACTTGCACCTGTAGCTGCCTAAAAGTTATCACCACCTGGATGTCCCAAAGATACCTCAAAGTTAATCTGTCCAAAACCAAGCTTACCTTTCCCTCTAAACTTCTCCATTTCTTACCTCAGTATTTCTGTCTGTGGTGCCACCATTCATTCACCTAGCCTCCCAAAACCTTGATGTTACCTTTGGCTTTCTTCTTTCATACTTGTCATATCCAGTTACTACTAGACCTCATCAGCTTTGCCTCTGCAACCCCTCTTGGCTCATAGACCTGAAAGAGCCCTCAGAGGTTCATCCTTCATGTGAGGAAACTGAGGCTCAGGAAGTTTCAGTGGCATATCCAAGGTCGTACAAGTAATATCAACATTGGAACCCAGGTTTTCTGACTCAAGCCAGTGCTTCTTTCCTATCCCACCCAACTTCCCCTATACCACTCCATTTCTTATTCTCTGTTCTCACTCCTATCACCTTAGTTTAGGGCTTTAATAGCACCAATCTGAATTTTTGCTACTTATCCTCCCAGTAGATTATTTTTGCCTCCCCTCTTTCCTCTTCTCCAATCATTCTTTATACCATGACTGAGATAATTTTCCCTATGCATTTCTCTGGTCCTGTCATTCTCTTGCTCAAAATTCTTGATTAGCTCCCTGATGCCAACAGGATCAAGTTCATATTTTTTATCTGGCATTCAAGGCTCTCCACAGTCTGGCCACACCAGCTTTATTTCATATGAATTCTTTCCCTGTATCATAACCTCCATCCAGGCTTAGCTACCCTCTGTCGCTGGGCCTCAGTTCAAGGTGGTCTCCATACTTGAAATGTTCTTCTTTCACTTCATCTCCTTAATTCCTATCCATTCTTAAAAACCAAGCACAAATGTCAGCTCTTCCATGAAGCCTTCCCCAATTCTCCTATCAGTAATAAACCTTTCCCTAGAAGCCTCACGTAGCACTTTTGTTTTGGGATTCTCGAAATTGGAATTCACACAGTTGAGTGTTATAGTTATCTCTATTTGTCCTGTTTCCTCTGTTGGATTGTAGGTTCCACGAGGGCAGAGACTTTGTATTATCTAAACTTTTATATCTTCTAGCATTTGTACCCAGTTATATTTATTTTTTATGAAATGACTGAATGTGGATCCAAGTTGCAAGGACTTGCTGAAGCACAACAGGCTCTCCCTTAAAACTGCTACTTTTGGCTTGTGGATCCCCGCAAGGAACAGAGTGGGCACTTCAATGCCTGCTGGCACCTGATGCTTTTTTCTCCTGCAGTTGACCGTGACTTATAGGTTAAATCATGTGTATTCAGCCCACTTTCCTGCTAGGTTCTGATAATATAATATTGATCATTGCAGAAGTTGGAGTTGATTTGTGAGATAACTTTTTTTTAATCATTTTTAACTGTATACTAGAGATTGTTGAGATTTATGTGATAATAAATGGCAATAGTGATAAAGACGTCTGGTTCTTACTGAACTGTTGAAGAGTATGTATTGAGTATGTATTATAAACTTAGTGATATCAATACAGCACATACTGAATTCTGAAATAAGCCTTTTGTTTTCCAGTGTCCCTGAAATAGAGCTGAAGAATGCAAAAGGTTTATCAAATGAAAGTGTTAATTCGTTAAAGGCCAACCTGGAAAAATTAGCCAAAGAACATTGTGGAGAGGTAAGATTTAAAAAAAATTTTTTTTGTAAAATTTGTAATCAGTGCCATCAAAAACTCACAACAGATGTTTCATCTAGCATTTGGTGGGACTCATTTTTACCTTTGACATAAAAGTTTTTTCTGTGTCCCTTAGGTCCAATTTATCCCTAAATTTTTAGTTTCAAATATCCTGTGGTTAGACCCTAAAGCAAAATCGTTAGCACTTGTGATGTAAAGTTGACCAGTCAACCTTAGAGACATCATCTATACTAAATAGGTTCACATTGAGATCTTTTTTGGTCAGTGAATGTTGCTACAATTGGCATATTGGTATATTAAATATGCTATTAACTTCTATCCTGCCACAACAAAATCTTAGTTATCACTTAAACACTGAAAAATCTTGATTTTTCAGGATTTTCTTGATTGGGGAGGTAGGGAGAGGGCACATTCAGGGCAAGCCACTCCCCAGCACTGACTTCACAAATGTCTTTGCTTCCAGACCTAATCAGCCCTAAACCCATCTCCCTACTACCTCAATCTTAGCCTAAGGAGGAAGAAGAGATGATTAATACTCACTCTAGGCAGCTGCGAGTCCTTTTCTGCCTCAAACCTGGTGTGTGCCTTGCTCCTCTCTCTGCCATTAATCTCACACATTTGTGAGACTGGACAGGAGAACAGCGAGTGGACTGAATCAGACATTGCTGCTTTGTCTTAGACTTGCCGTGGTCTCTACCTGTTTCATTTCCCTAGATTTCCCATTTTTGAGGCATGGGCCACACCTTCAACAAACCAGTATTTATCCAAAACCTTATAGTTTTTGACATAATATATACATTGTGGTAATAGTCATATTTAACTTCCATGAACAGTGAGGGAGGGGTTATTTCATAACACCTTCCCTTCTTAGTTACTTGTAACAGGCTCCAATGCCACTTCTGTACTTGACTAATATAATACAAGGGCAGGCAGGTATAGCTAGACAAAAATCTGGAAGTTTTAATAGCCAGGCAAGTTCAGTAGGAGTCAACAGTATGATATGATAGCCCAGAAAATAAATGCCATGTTAGGTTGCTTTAAGAAAAGTACAGGGTCCAAGATTAGGGAAGGTAGGGGGCTGCTGTGCCCTTTCCCCAGCAGACCTCTCTCCAGTATTCTGGTCTGTTCTGGATGCCACATTTTAGAGATAAAAAGAAATAAGCCAGAGAATGTGCAGAGCACATCAGCAAGGATGGTGGAGAGCTTTAAGTTCAAGACATAAGGGGATCAATCAAAGGAACTAAAGAGGTTTAGCTTAAAGAAGTTGCCAAGGAAAACCCAAATCATGAAGTCAGACATGACTGAAAAATGACTGAAGAACAACATGCTTAAAGAAGAGAAGCATTTCTAGGAGATGGAATAGCTGTCTTTACATGGAAGAGAATGTGCTGATTCGGCTTTAGGGCGGCATTGTGGAAAGCACAGTGCTTAATTCTGCAGTCAAAGCAACTGAGTTCAAATTCTGCTACAGATGTTACTGCCTGCCTGTCTCAGCCTCACTGTTCCCATGTGTAAAATGAAGAAGTCAGACTAGATGGAATCTAAGGATGCTTCCAGTTCTAAATCTGTGATCCAGTTTTTAGTCACCAAGAGCCAGACTAGGAGCATTGTCATCATTATGAAATGGAAGTTTTAAAGAGGCACATTAGACATTAATTTAAGGAATTAAATGTTAATAATTAGAACTATCCAAAAGGAAAATGGCCTATCTGTATGTATGTGGTATGGTCCTCATCACTAACGGGCTCCAAATTGGATGTCTACTTGTCAGCTATGTAGAAGAGTCTTGTTCAAGGACAGGTTGGACTAAATGACCTCCGAAGCCCTTTCCAATAATGGGTGTTTACCAAAAGAAATCCAGTAATGACTTCCTCAGCAGCTGCCTGAACATAAAGATTCACATATTTAGTCTCCTGAAAATGTGTCTTGGCCACAGGACTGTGGAGGGTAAAACCCAGATGGTTTCTGGGGATGTGGTGAACAAGGAGTCCAGAAACTTCTTATCTTCTTTCTAGTGATAAGATCCTGGAGAATCTTGTTATACTATTCATAAAGGAGGAGAAATAACTGTAAGCTAATAAGCAAGTACTAAACTGGAAAAACATTAGGCCTGAAAGTCTCACTTGTTAAAGGCAACTTTATTGTTTAAGTTAACTTAAAGGATAAATAAAATGACAAAATTTTTTAATGTATAGGTTATAACATAGTTTATCAGAAGTTGATCTCATAAGATCCATTCTAGCTTTAAAATTTTGTGACTGCAAGTTGCATTTGAATGCTACAGGGGCAGGGCATTGCCTGAATGCAAGGACATTCAGTATTTCTTTATCCAGTGCAGCAAGATGACAAATCAGCTTTCCTAGGCAGAAAAGAAGACATGTAGTTATGGGCACTTTTGTTGAATATATATTTGGTTACTGTATAAAATGCCATTCCTATTTGTCACCAATTCTGTTCTCATTTTTGTTAGTCCGCTTTTTTTTTTTTAATAAATCTGAGTTAATAGGTATTCTTTTAGAAAAAAAAAGGAAACAATATTAGAGCTAGGAGATACTTTGGAGGTTATTAAGTTCAGCTCCTGCTTTGTAGATGGTGAACCTAAGGTACAGAGGTAAGATGACTTTGCCAAGGTTCTGCAACCACTTAATGACAGAACTAGGCCTAGAGCCCAGGTCTTCTGACTTCTAATACTATTTCAGTCTTTATACAGTAATTATACAATAATCTCATTATATAGTAATCCATAAAACTATTTCAATGTATAGATCAAAATCATTGATAACAAGCTTACCAATTATGTGTATGTAAAATTTAAAAACTGTTGCAAATACTTAAAGCATTTTCTTTGAAATCTTGCTTTTTTTTTTTATTTAGCAACCCTCTTTATAAAAATTATACCTTTGTTTTATTTTTTCTGAACCATTGAAGTTTGAATGAGTAGAATTTTATGATATTTTAAATAGGATTTAATCATGAGTAAACTACAGTGAGAGGATATTTCTTATTATATACATACATATGTGTGTGCGTGTTATATCATCCTGAGTTTAAAATGCATATATTTAATAGTAATTAGAAAAGACTATTCCAATAAGAATTGACTGATTAGAAACTGAAGGTTATTCCGGTAAGTAAGTGTAGACTAGTATAAGAGAAGCATCTGAAATCTCAGTGCTTTACAGTAGGAAATATCCTTCATAACTGAAAGATGATGCCTACCCCTAATTCCAAGTGCTTCTATGTATGGTAAGCGAAAAGTTTACTTTGGTGATTCTTATCATTTGCATATTTTAATCAAGTTATATTTGACTTGAAATCTGATGTGACATTTACATTCAATAAGAAATAAATTTCCATTATGAACTTTTCAGTATTCACTGATTTGAAAATTAGGAGCCCACAGGCTATAAATAAACATCTGGGAAGGTAATTCAGTATAATTTAAAATGTTTCTTCAGTACTTCCTATATATAAGGCAGTTTGCTAGGCACTGGGGAATATAAAAATATGACAAGGACCTTGGTTTTAAGGACCTTATAATAATGAGAAATTATATATACATAGGTAATTGTGGTAATATAGATTGTGACAAGTGCAAAGAATTGCTCTGACAAATCAGAATTGGAAGAGATCACTTTGAGCTGGTGGGAGATTCTAGTCAAGGAGGCTTTTGTAGATCAAGTGGCAGCCCCTGAGTTGGGTTTTGAAAGAGGAGAGGAACTTCAGTAGACAGATATGAAGGAAGAGTGTGTGCACACACACATGTAGCCACAGTACAGGATGAGAATTAGATGGAAAACAGCCATATTTGTTTAGAACAAGAACTGTATAAAGAGGAGAAATATGAGATGAACTTTGACAAGTAAGTTAGTTCCATATGTTGGAAAGCTCTGAATGTCATAATCAAGAGTTTATTCTTTATTTGTAGGCAATTGGGGACCTCTGCAGAATTTTGGATAGAAGAATAACATAACCAGAATGATGCATTAGAAAGATTATTTAAGCCATAGTGCAAAAATGGTTTGGAAGGAGTTAGACTGTAGACAGGGGAAGGCCAGTTAGGAGACAAAACGTAATGAAAGCCTGAACTGGGGTGGTCACAGTGAGTAAAAAGGAGGGGCGAGATGAAAGAAAGATCACTGAAGTAGACTTGCATGACTTCTCCAGGATCAAAGGTGGTAAATATCACCGATGAGATATGAAGCCAGGTCCTCTGATTCCAGCTTTTTCTGCTGTGTTACACTGCCTCCCTAATATTCCAGTAAGCATAATGTTGCTAATTATTTGTGAAGAAAACTTACTGTGATTTAAAAAAAAGCAACAGAACAAAAGCCTTAAGATAAATAAATGTTTCACAGCTCGGCAGTTCTAATAATCCTTTCACATAATTAATGTGACTTTGGTGCTAGGAACATAATTCAGCATCCTTAAATTCCTCTTTTTTTAGTTGTAATAGTGGTTTCAGTTCAAAAGAAGTCTTATTTTTCAGCATGTTGACTGAAAGGTATTTGTTTTGAGTAAATAGTTAATGTTCAAGAGAAGAATCTGACTTGAAGACTTTTATTGTCTCGTAGGATTATTTGCCATTGTGCCTTTGACTTTATGAAGAATGTTCAGTGGGAATTATTTAAAAATGAATTATTTGAATCAATTTTATATTCATGTGTTAATGAGAATTTTCTTAATACTAAGCCTGATCCTTCATCCAATAATAAACCTGTTAAAAAAAAAATGGTGTTGAAAATTGAAATGCTTATGCTTGTGAGCAATTGGACCAAGTTTGCTATAAAAGTGTTTGATGGCTTGGTTTTTGAAATAATTTTGAATGAGTGGAATAGAAATCCTTTGAGTAGTGGAGAAAATCTCTGCTGTTACAACCTGTGTATTTATTAAGAAACAAATACATTGGACCACAGTCTACATTTTTGTCAGTACAGCTTGAGTTTTTTTCTGTCACATAACACCCTATGCTAGATAGGACTCTATTTCTTGCAATATGGTGCACTTTTATGAGTTAGGTGAAAAATTAAGTTGAAAAAGGAGGCAGAAGAAAGTGTTTCATAGTAGTATCAGTTTTCCCAGAAATAGTAGTCTCAGAGGACTAGGACACTCCCATTATCAATTGAACTTGTCAGTTTGGTTTACTCAGCCTGTGCATTTTGCTGATGGAAAAAGAGAATTTATGAGATCAGATGAAGAGACCTTAGAGACCTTCTAGTCCAATCCCCTCATTTTATAGATAAGGAAACTAAGACCCAGACAGGTTAAATAACTCGCCCAAAATCACATGGGTAATAGTGGCAGTGCTGAGATTCTAACTCAGGGCCTCTGACTCCAAGACCATTCGCATCACCCTACCTCTCAGATAATATGGTACACATTTGTTTGAGATGTATTTATAAATTGCGCCATAGTCTCATAATGCCTTGTGGTTTCAGAAGAAAATCCTTGAGAATAGTGTACTTTTAGTGAGTTGTGTTGTTCTCCTCGTGCACCTTCTGCCCCCTCACCCCAGCTAATGAGATGTGCGTGTGTTTGTGTGGGGTGTGTGTGTGCGCGTGTGTGTGTGTGTGTGTGTGTGTGTGTGTGTGTGTGTGTGTGTGTTTGGATTTGGGGGTACAAACTGGGAAGGTTAGGCTGATTATTTTATTGGAAAGGCCTGGAGGTACTGAGAGGCTCTGTGACTTACCCATAGTTAACACATTAAATAAGTGTCAGAGGCAGGTTTTTAACCCAGGTCTTGTGCCACATTGCCCCCTTTGTGGACTGGAATAAATCTAGATAATTAACATTCCAGGCTATACCAAAACTAACTGAATTGAATTGCTGTCACAAAGCTAGTCACTTTCACAGTGGCTGAATCATCATTTATCCTGCATTATACTTAACATTGCTACTTTGTGGAATAGGGTAAAGTTTTATGGTCCTGTATTTCTGTGGCTGAGAGTCAGATTCAATCACTAAATTGCAGCTTCTTAAAACAAAAGTAGCCACAAGGAAGTCTCTTTATTAAATAATGAAACGTTATGTAATTAGTATGTGAATACCAAAATATTGAATATGAGATACTATTTTTACAAAGTCCGACAAAATTGAAATCATCAACTGTTAACCTTGCCATTTACCTCTTTTAAAACTTTTTTAAAGATGTATTTAAACAGAAGTGATTTCTTCTCTTTACTCTCATGTTTACCTCACAACTGTCAACAAGTTTGTTTCTCGGGTGCTAGATTCCTTCTCTTTAAGAAATCATCATCTCTTTTTGACTTGCTAGAAAGGTTGCTTCTGCAGCATTTCTTAGATCTTACCACTTTCCAACTTTTATTACTACTGCTGCTAAGTATATTTTACGAAAGACTTTTAAAAAGAAACAGCATAACTGATTTCTTTGTATCTTACTCTCTGTGAGAAAGTGCAAGTGGATGCCCACTAGCTCTCCTGATTTCTGGAATTTTGTATATGACAGAATTTACTGACTCACAGCCCAGGCTAGTATGTTCCTTTAGAAGTCTTTGAAATATAGGAAGAACATGTTTAAAGTGTTTTATTTCAGTAAAAGCAAGGGAAAAGAAAGCCAGAAATAGATTTCCATATCTCTCTTAAAAGGATGTATTCTCACCATTCTTTTTCTCTTCCACAAGCTGTCTCAGAATGCTCTATAATTCTAACTCACCAGCTCAAAGAAGATCTGCAGTCATCTGGTGTGCAACACATTGTCTTAGTAGTCACTCAAGGGAACAAGGATCCTTTTTCTTAAGTCTTTGAAGACCTCGTCAGCCCTGAAAATTAAATCCTTTTGAAATATCTGATCTGCCTTCCTGTTGGCCTTGTTGTTGTTATTGGCCAGTAGACAGAAAGTGAGGTCTTTTGGTACCAGCCTACACCTACAGAATATTTTCAGTGTCTTAGGTCATCTAGTAAAGCAGGTGACCGTTCTGATATTTATTAACAATGTTTATTTTCTGCAAAGGAGGCATTGCTGCACTGGAAGATGTAGTCATATTCTGGTTATTAAAAAAAAAAAAAACAACTCCTAAGGCCTGTGTGCACATTAAAAAAACAATGCTTTAAAAAGAGTTAAAATTCAAGTCAAATCCAGGGGACAGTGTCAGTTCCAAATTAGTAAAGTTAAAGCACCCTTTCTTTCTACTAACAGACTAAAGTATTAGAAAGTTACTGGTATTGTCAGTGGCAGTCACTATGACTATATTAGACAGATGATGGTGGTATTTATTGGTAACTAAGTGGTGTTTCAAAACAAAATGTTCTAATTTCATGAAACCTTTTTTTAAAAGTCTTTCCTTTCATTTTATTATACAGAAAAGGCCAATAAATTAAGTGTGTTTGGAAAGTACCATTATAATATACTAGTAGTAATTTGTCTTAGCAACAATTTTTAAAATGTTGGTTTGCTGATATAATTTGTTTCTTGCTTAATATGTTAGAACTGTAGTTCAGACAGTATCCTATCAGAATGTTATCAAGTAAGTGGTGCATTGTATCTTTTTGTTGTTACTGTTCACCATTTTGAATTATGCCATTTGAGCCACTGCTTTGCATTCTATGCTAATTGAGTTTCATTTTGGGTCACATTTGTAGGTGATGATATTTGAACTGGCAGACTATGTGCAGTCATTCCTCAGTGAACATAACAAGCCACCCTCTAAGTCTTTTCATGAAGAAATGCTAAAAAATCATCAAAAGCTTCAGGAAAGACAGGCCCAAGAGGAGCAGCAGCGGCTGTTAGAAGCAAAGCAAAAAGAGGAGCAAGTGGTAAGAGAGCTTCTCCCTCACATGTTGTCAGGGAGCATGGTGTCTGGTGGGTTGTACATCAGGGGCATTCCCTCAGTACTAAGTAGCCATCCCCCTCCCACCCCACCCACCAACTTCTTGCTCAGCTGTAGCAAATCATTCATACTTGCCGAAGTCTTTCTGAATCTGGCCAATTTCATGAGAATTTACTGGTCACCATCATCATCATACCTGTTAAAGTAACTTTCCATTCTCACACTAGCCACAGATTGTCTACAGTAAGGTTGAGCTAACCCAGGAGGAGTGGACCCACAGCAGTAACTGCTCATTTGGTGAATGACCTGGCCCACCAATTCTCTGAAATAGCCAGTAGAGTAAATGTATGAATTATTCACATCACTCCTTCCTCCAATGGTGGAGCCAAGGTGGCGAAGTAAAAGCAGGGACTTGCTTGAGTTCTCCCTCAAACCCTTCCAAATACCTGTAAAAAATTACTTTAAACAAATTTTAGAGCTGAAGAACTCACAAAATGATGGAGTGAAACAAATCTCCAGCCCAAGACAGACAGGAAGGGTCTTTCACACCAGGCTAGGAGTGGAGCACAGTCCAGCACAGAGGGGCAGAGCAGACCTCATGGGATTGAATCATTGGCAGGTGTGGCAATTTCCAGACTTTTTGGCCCACAAACACCAAAGACAGCATCAAGGTCAGCGGGAAAACTCTGGTGATAGAGGAGCACAGTCCAGCCCCAACCCTAGGGTAGTGGAGGCTACAGCTGTGGCTGCTTCCAGAGCTTTGGCTCACAGACGGTGTGGAGATGGAGCAGCTGATCACAGAGGAATTGAAGGGATCTCTTTGTTGGTGCTGAGGCAGGATTCTCTTGCTTTGCCAGTGCTTGAATCTGGGTTGCAGTGCTGGGCCTGGGGCAAGAAGGAGCACTGGTGTGGCAGAGCTTGTGGCTGCAGTGGAGAGGAAATTCTCCTCACAGTTCCAAGACAGAAAAGAATATTTGTGGTCACTTACAGTCCAGAGCACAGACCAGGAAAGGAATAAACACCTCCCCTTTGATCATACAGCTTTAGAAAAACTAGAAATTTACAGGCCCCTAGAAATATTTCTGAAAACAGCTGCACAAAACCCCTGAAGTTTGTGTCACACTTGAAGTAGAATTCTACCTTAATAACAAGTTAGAAAGTCAAGTATTTGGCTGAGAAAATGAGCAAAGAGCATAAAAAAATTCAGACTATAGAATCTTACTTTGGTGACAAAGAATATCAAAACATACAACCAGAAGAAGACAAAGTCAAAGCTCCTCTATCCAAAGACTCCAAGAAAAATGTGAATTGGTCTCAGGCCATGGAAGAGCTCAAAAAGGATTTTGAAAATCAAGTAGGAGAAGTAGATAAAAAGTTGGGAAGAGAAAGGAGAATGATGTAAGAAAATGATGAAAAACAAGTCAACAGCTTGCTAAAGGAGACCCCCCCCCAAAAAAAAAATACTGAAGAAAGTAATACCTTAAAAAATAAACTAACCCAAATGGCAAAAGAGGTTCAAAAAGCCAATGAGGAGAAGAATGCCCTAAAAACCAGAATTGGCCAGACGGAAAAGAAGGTCCAAAAGCTCACTGAAGAAAATAGTTCCTTAAAAATTAGAATGGAGCAAATGGAAGCTAATGACTTTATGAGAAATCACGATATGTGTGTGTTCGTCCTTTGTTGACGAAGAAGACCATCCCATCAGAGAAATGATGACATGACTTGCACTTGACTTTGTTTTGAGTGAGAAAGGACTGTGCAGGTCACCAGCCTCACTTCTCCTCCAGAGCCATCTAAATCCAGTGACCAGATATTCATCAAGATGACCCAGGATGAGTCAGTTGGGGTTAAGTGACTTGCCCAAGTCACACAGCTAGTGAGTGAGTGTCGAGTGTCTGAGGTGAGATTTGAACACAGGTCCTCCTGACTCCTGCACTGGTGCTCTATGCACTGCACCACCTAGCTTCTCCCTGTGAGAAATCAAGAAATTATAAAACAGAGCCAAATAGATGGCATAGAAAAGAAATAGATGACTTGAAACATCTCATTAGAAAAACCACTGACCTGGAAAATAGATTCAAGAGAGATAATTTAAAAATTATTGGACTACCTGAAAGTCATGATCAGAAAAAGAGCCTAGACACCATCTTTCAAGAAATTATCAAGGAATGCTCTTTCCCCATCCCTTAGAAAAATCTTTATTAATTTATTTAAAAACAAATGTACAAACAAATGTGTATTAAGGACACTGTTCTGAAAGTCAAGTTTTGTTTTTAAAAGCATGCTAATCATTTGTGGCATTAGTGTTTCATTTGCCTCTGCTATTGACTGATGATTTAAGGACCTTGAGCTTTTCTCAAGGATACAGAGGTTTGTATAGTAAGCATGGTACCTTCTGGAACAGAAACATCTGGAGGATGGTAGTAATGTATCACATGATTTTTCCCTACTATTTGATGTCTTCCCACTTTTAAGTACATTGAAAATTGATCTCCCTGATGCCTTCAACATTCTGTTGCCTCCAGTACAACCATCTTGGTTTAGCCCAACTGTTTCTCAGAATCATTCTAAGTCTTATCTCTCCTTCATTATTTAGCACATCATGGACTGAGGTGAGAAGCCATATGTATATGATTGTAGTTATATTGTCATAAATGATGAAAATAGATCTTCATTAAAACAGCATGCATGTGCAGGGAGTCCTAGAGAAGTGCCTAGTGATCCAGGGCTGCTTGTGCTCAGGTGCCACAAGGGCTGACTGAAAGCCCCCCACGACCTTCTTCCACTTTGGGAACTGTTTGGCCTTAGCGTACTTTCCCTGCTTCATCACATACAAGTACAGTGACCAGTCAGAGTACAATGCCTTCTGGAAATGTGTGCAGGCAGGAGCCACCTATCTGTTCAGCTGTACTAGATGCTGTTTCTCACGACCACCTTCCCCACATGGGAAGCTGGAGCTGGTATCTATGATTTCATAGGGAAATTCATGAAGGCAACTGTAAACCTGGGTGAACTTCTGGGCCTCCACCTCATCATGTCTTGGAACATGGGGAAGGGCAAGTACAAGGCTATGGTGGTGGCCCTGGGCTGGGCCACAGCAGAGCTCATCATGTCCCTCTCTGGGTTGGGGCCTGGGGATTTGAGTTCAATTGGAAATACATCCACATGCGCATTGATTCCAACGTCAGCCTAGTCCACTACATTGCGGTCTCTGCCCTAGTGTGGATGTTCACTCGATATGACCTGCCATGAAACTTCCAGCCCCATTGATTCTCCTTCTTGGAATGAGCATCTACAAAGCCTTCCTCCTGGAGGTTTTTGTCCACCTCTTTTCCCTGGGCGGCTGGATGGAGCTGCTGGTCTGAGCAGTTATGACTGATGTCCTGGCCTTGAGTTCCCTCAGTCTCTTTGACATTCTTGTACATGGCAACTGACCCTCTCCCCTAACCCCTTCCAGGGTCCCCAACCCTCTCTTTAGAAGTAAAAGAATTCTTATGTTTAAAAAAAAATTAGGAGATTTGTTTCATTTTTCACCCATTTATTATTTTGGGGGGTTTTTTGTTTGAGTTTCACTTGTACTTAGGATGTCCTAGCCTAGTTGAGTCTCAGCTCAAACTTTTCTGCCATCAGTTTTCTTTTTACTATTATTGATAGCTATGAGCTAGGATTGCCTGCAGTCTATTAGCATCCTCCTTAATTTTTTATAAATGAGTTTTTATTGTAAACTGGTATTACCATTGGCTGCCCTCTCTCTCTCCACTTAAAATGTTGAAACGTTTGCTGGGCGAGGACATCTGTGTTCCTTTGACCTAATTGTAATTAGGTCAATGTTTTCTGTCCATTAATGTAGAATGAGTGATAGTCTACAATATCTTTTCCTTTATTCATTTTTTTTTACATCAGTATCTTACTGACTTCATCAGGTGAAAATGGTTGTAGTGTCTACATTGTCTTTTTTCATGTTTTTTCTTTTTCATCATTCAGACTAGTTCTACACAGTGATGGCTGATTCAGAAATTACTTCCCTATTTATAATTGGTTTTTTTTCCCTCTGTTAAGGCTTCACTGCATATTTTATTGAGAAAATAGAGACCATTCATGGAGAACTCCTCCCCTAACCTACACCTTGGCATCATCCCCCATTCTCTTCTTCTTGGGCCCTTCTTACCCAGACCAGCCCTCTGTGTGTACCCTTGATCCCATCTCTACCATTCTGCTTTGGCAAATTGTCCCCACAGTTATCTCTTCTGTCTTCCTAATCTTCCTTCTCTCCCTTTGGACCTGCCTCCTGTTACTTAAAACATTTCCAGGCCTCCCTCGACGCTCAAGCTATCATCCTTATCTTACCTCTTGTTTATAGTCAAACCCTGAGGAAAATGTTGCCTTCATATTCATTGCCTCCATTTCTTCTCCTCTCACTTATCAAACCCTTTCACTTTGGCTTCTTTCCTCAACACTCAACTGAAACCACTTTCGGCTACATTACCAATATCTCTTATTAATTGTTCTGTTGACCTCTTTTCTGCCTTTGTTTGCTTGAGTCCTCTACAGCATGACATTCCAGACCAGTCTTTTCTCCTTTCCCTTCCAAGTTTTCATGGTACTGCTCTCTCTCTCTCTCTCTCTCTCTCTCTCTCTCTCTCTCTCTCTCTCTCCCCCTCTCCTTCTCTCTCTTTCTTTCTCTATTCTCCTATCTGACTAAATATTTTCTGTCTCCTTCGCTGGATCATCATCTACAAACCTGCCACCTAATTGTGAGTGTACCTCCAAGGCTTTCTCTTGGATCCTCTTTCTAGATGTTCTCTTTGTAACTTCATTAATTCATATATTCAGTTTTCTCTATACAGATGAATTCCAGATCTAATTTCTCGGCTGAACTTTAGTCTTTTGTCACTAACTGTCTGTTGGACCAATTGGACTGGATGGATCTCCTGCTGACATCTCAACTATGCATGTTCAAAGCAGAACTCATTTTCTTTAACACTGCCCTTTCCTGCCCAAATCCAGCCCTCTTCTGAACATTCCTGTTTCTATTAAGGGAACCACTTTCTGCTAGGTATGTAATTTCGGAGTTATCTTGGATTCCTCGCTCACTACACATAGCCGTTGTTGGCAAATCTTGTTAATTCTGCATCATTAGCATGTCTCATGGTTTTATTCTAATTCAGGCTTCATTACTTTCATTTACCCTATTTTGGTAATTTCCTAAGTGGTCTTTCCACCTCAAGTCATTTATACTTCATAAACCATTCTCCACCCATAAACAAGTCACATTCCTAAAGCACTTCTTTGGCCATGTTACTCTGCCCAACACAACAAACTTCCATGGTTCCCTATTGCCTTATAGGATCAAATATAAATTAAGTTTGGCATTTAAAGCCTTTCACAGCTTTAATCCGGCCTATCTGCTCAGATTGATTGTTCATTAGTCTACTTTCTACAGTTTGGCCCAGCAAGACTGGCCTTCCTTTTGTTTCTCACACATGGCATTCTAACAGCCATTTCTGACTTTGCACGAGCTATTTCCCTATGCCAGAAACGTCCTCCTTCCTCACTAATACTGCTTAGAATCCCCTGTTTCCTTTAAAGCTAAATTCAGAGCACCTTCCACAGGACATGCAATTCTTCCCTCCAGCTGCTAGTGCCCCTCTCCCCAAGTTGTCTTGTCTTATATTTATTTTTTATACCTATATTTGTACACATTGTCTGTCTTGATAGAATGGAATGATCTAAGGAAATAATATGCATAAAACTTTGCAAACCTTCAAGTGCGATGTAAATGCTAGCTGTTGTTTTTAGAGAATAAAGCTCCTTGAGAAGTTCTACAGTTGGCCTTGGATTTCCAGTGCCTAGCACAACACCTGGCGCATAGATTTTTTTAAATGCTTGTTGATTGATTGATTGATAAGTGTACGTAGTTTTATTTTTTGTGTTGTTATTTAGTGTTCCTCTTTCAATTCTCTTCTGGCAGAAATATTCATTATATATACCTGAGAGTCTTCTGTGTAGTACACCATCTTTTGGTCTCTTTGTTTCTTAATCTTGAACCATATTTTCAAAAGTGTTTTTCACTATCTTCTCCTATATTTACCTTTGTATTGAATTTGCTGAATATTATATGTTGACTTGGTTTAGAGGAGACTGTCTGATTGTCCTAGAATTCTTCTATTGCCTCATCTTCTGTGACAAAAATGGGCTCATGAGCTGTCTTTATCTTTTTGCTTACATTCATCATAAGGATGGCAACCCAAGATGACCAAGGATTCCATAAAATATTGTTACTTGTTGCTTATGAATGCCTCAAATGTATGACCACTGAAACAAGTTTA
Source organism: Potorous gilbertii (assembly GCA_028658325.1). Classification (NCBI taxonomy): domain Eukaryota; kingdom Metazoa; phylum Chordata; class Mammalia; order Diprotodontia; family Potoroidae; genus Potorous; species Potorous gilbertii. The sequence continues at coordinate 20,331,843 of CM053774.1, forward strand.
GCTTAATGACCCATAAAGAAAGAATCAAGTAGAGAAAGAATGCCTTTTGACTAGAGTGTGACATGTAGCTAGATGAGCAGTCACTTGAGCACAGCCAGTTCATCCACCTTGAACAGACACTGTGAATGGATAAAAAGATGGGCCAAGAATTGAATATATTAAAGACAGCTGGTTGGATTGCTTTGAAGAAGCTATGCTGGCCTTGTAATGATCTCAGGCTGCTTCCTGACAAAAAACTCATCTTTTTAGCACCATTATTCTTTTGGTTTTGCCATGTTACAGTCTCCAAAGACTGAAAATCACAGGTGACCTAAAAAGCAGTAGAGAGATACTTGGTGGTTATAAGCAGGTCACAGTTTTTTATAAATGATGACTTCTGCTTTTTAAAAAAAAATAATCAGCCTAAAAGATATCCTCCAGAAAATGGCTCATTAGAAAAGAAGATGGGTGGAAACAATTAATACTCAGAATACTGAAGTGGCATTTAACTGTCATTTTGAAAATTTTATCTTTTTCCCTCATTATAGCCCCATTTAAAAATTTTTTGAAACAGACTTACTGAATTACTTATTTCCTAAGTTTTTTAATCAACTCTTTTTGTATTTTATCTTATTTATCCTCTATCTTAACAATGTCTGTTTATTGAGTTCCATTCCGTGTATAGTCACTGCCTCTCACCCAGTTAGTTATGCATAGCATCCCTCATTTAGAAGGGGTTCTGTTCCTTAGCTTTGTACATAACTGTATGTTTCTTAGATTTCACACCATTTGGGAGGTGATGAGTGCTGACTGGTGGAATCTTATGGTGGTGAATCGATCTGTTGCAGCAGCTCCTACATTTTTGAGCAGTTTATTGAAGTGGTTATTGTTCATGATTTGCTTGCTCTGTGATGAATTTAGTAGCTCCACCTAAGTGGGGATGGAAAGACCAAGAAAATAGATCTACATACATTGAAGACTAACGGCGCTTCAAGTTTCAGTCTTCTTAGGAGATGACATTCATTATTGAGCTTTTCAAAATAAATTTTTTTCATGTTTCTTAAATTATACTTATCTTTCTTAGATTTCTGAGACATGATAGCAATATGATTTATTTCAGCAACTTGAGATCCTTCATGAGATTCAGAGAAGGAAAGAAGAGAAAAGAGAAGAGAAAAAAAGGAAAGAAATGGCAAAGCAGGTACAAAGAATTATTTTTTCTATTAATAATTACTCCACCGGATGGTTTAGTTGATTTAAATTAAGACTTGCCAGTAGTGAAGTTTCCCTTTTATTTTTGTTTATCACAGGTGATATCACAGTGATAATATGTACAGCTTTAAAAACGAAATCAAGCATGGCCCCTTCCAACTTTAGACCTCTGATCCTGTGTCAGAATTGGAAGGGACCTCTAAGTCTCCCTACCCCACTACTCTATATGTTATGAAGAATCATATGTACAGGATCTCTCACAAATAGTCATCTAGCTTTTGCTTGAAGACTTTTAGCAAGAGAGAACCCACTGCCTCTTTCTAGAAAACCCATTCCACTTTTGATAAGTTCTAATTGATAGGAAGTTTTTCTTTATATCAAACCCAAATCTACATCTCTGGAGTTCCCTTCCACTCCCTGATTATACCTACTTCTGCCCTTTGGAGTAAAGTGGAACGTGTCTCTAATTCTTTTTTCCCGTGATAGTCCTTCAGATACTTGCAAACAGCTATCATACTCCTTCTCCAGACTAAACATCCTTATTGGCTTTGATTGATCCATATACCAATAAACATTGTTGGTTCTCCAAAAGTGCAATATGGGATAGTGGGAAGGAACAGTAGATGTGAAGCCAAGACCTGGTTGTAATGGGGGAGATAACAAAGATAGATAGATAGGTAGGTGGGTAGGTAGGTAGACTGAGTAGATAGATGTAGCATAAATATAAAGTGAATACACATATATACACAGTCGTTACATAGAAGGTATTTTGACAGGGAGGGCATTAGCAGTGAGGGGAGAATCAGGAAATGTTTCATGAAGAAGGTGGTGTTTTAGCTGCATATTGAAAGAAGAGAAGGATTCTGCAGAGGAAGGAAGGCATTCCTGCCATTTGGGACTGCTCTTGCAAAGGTGCAGAGAAAAGAATGGAGTGTCACCTACGAAGAACAGAGAGAAGTCTAGTTTGGCTACATCAGAGTGTGGGAAGGGGAACTTCCTGATCCGTAAAATGAGCATCTTATCTCCCAGGGTTCTTGTAAGGATAAAATGAGATTGAAAGCACTGTATTAAAGTTTATATGAATGACAACGATGGTCACTCAAAGACAAGTTTGGCCTAGGTTGTGCAGGTCTTTAAATGTTGAATAGAGGAGTTTATATCTGCTCGTAGAGGCAATCAAAAGCCATTGGTGTGAGTTGAGTAGGGGAGTCATCAGATTTGTGTTTAAGGAAAATTACTTTGTCAGGAGTGTGGAGGATGGATGAGGGTAGTAGGGAGAGACTGGCATCGACAAAACTGGTTAGAAGGCCATTTCAATAATCTAGGCTAAGAGTGGCAAGGGCCTTAACTGAGGTGGTGATTGTGTGAGTGGCAGAACAAGTCAGAAGTAAGAGATGTTGTTCAGGTAGAAACAGCAAAATTTGGCAACTGATTGGATGTATAGGATGGAAGAAATTTGGTGTCTTAGGTAATATCAAAGTTATGAACCTGGACCACTGGAAGTGTAGTGGTACCTTCAACAGAAATAGGGAAATTTGGGAGAAGGGAGAGTGGGGATGGGAAGGAAGATGAGTTTTAAGTTTGATGTTTTCAGCATATGCCGTTTGAAATACTCAGTAAATAGTTGGTGATATAGGACCTCAGGGAAGAAGACTAAGGCTGCATATATAGATCTGGGAGTCATCTGAATAGAGGTGATAGTTAAAACCATGGGAACAAATGAGGTTACTTAGAAAGAGGAAGAGGAGAAGAAAACTTAGGACAGAACCTTGAAAAACATCCACAGTTAGGATGTGATGAGGATGATGATCCAGCCAAGGAAACTGAGAAATATCTGCCAGAAAGGTAAGGGGTAAACCAGGAGAAAATATCCAGAAGAGGTGAGTCAGCAGTGTCAGGCAGCAGATTAGTGGAGAAGGATGAAGACTATGAAAAGACCATTTGATTTGGCAATTAAGAAGCCATTGGTAATTTCGAAGAGAGTAGTTTAGTTAAGTGATGAGATTGGAATGAGAATGAGATCGTTCCTAAGCCTATAAGTTAGGCTTCAGTGACCTAAACTGGAGGAGAATTGACAGATATCATGATGGAGAGAACTAACATGTAATCTTAACTGAAAAATAGAAATTTACTTCTAAATATATTTTGATAATCACTTCTGCATTTCTAAATCAAGTACTTTGTCTTATCCTATCCTGGGACTAAAGATTTAATATTTTTTCTGTTTTTGAGATTAAAAAATCTAGATATAATTTCTGTCAAAGACTGATTTGAGGTTTCTTTTCTAGGAACGCTTGGAAATTGCCAACTTAGCAAACCAAGATCATAACTCCAGGAAAGACTTAACTGGATACAAACCCTCTGTCAGCATAAATGGAGGTGCCCTAGACCATGTAGGCCATGTTAAACACCGTGCAAATTCCACAGGGAGATCAAAGTATGTACCTAATTTTTCTGATGTGGGAGGATATATGCTGATTTATTGTGAGCTTTTTGTTAAAAAACATTCAGAGACTGACATGGGGATTATATATTTTACCATTTGGAAGATCTTATAATTTATTATCTAGTCTCTTTAGTGGCAGTGTAAAAATGAGTTATCAGTGTCATCAGTTTTTTATGAGTCAAATGTAGCCAGTGTTATAATTAAGGAAGATTCTACTTTCTAAATAACATTTTTAAAACTATACGGACTCACTCCTAATAGAAAACTTCATTAAAGGCCACCCTTTGAAGTGTTCTAATTATGTTTCTAATTCCTAGTTTAGTCTGCCTTTTAAAAACTCAAGTACTATAGAAGAGATTAAAAAAAATTTCTTGATCTGGATGGTTAGTAACAGATGTCATAATGTTTGATTTTTTTCTTTCTGACCTCTGGAACAAGCAGCATAAATTTGGGGAATTTTACAGGATAAGTACAATTAGCTCCTGATTTACAGAACCCCTTAAATAAGAAGGACCATCCCAAAATAGAATTGACTTCCTTGTTAAGGCCACCAGCATTCTTCTTGCTACTTTCTTTCTGGATGCTGTAAAGCTTCTCTAGCTTGGTTCAGAAGTCTGTGTCCTAGCCTCTAGGGCTGCATTTTGATGAGAGTGGTTCATGATCTCCTGATCTGGGACACAGATGAGTTTTACTGTAGAAATGGAGTTACACATATGAAGTACAGTGTCAGAGCTTGCAGCTGTATGGCTTGCTAACAAGGAAAGAGTAATCCTTTCACAGAAGTAAAATGTGGGAGAGAAATGTGTGTTCCTATTGGCCATCAAACAAACTAACGAAGAGATGAGCACAGACCTACAAATGGGAGCTCCAGGTCTGAAGGTGGGACTGATCCTTAAAGCCCTCTGTCCTGGAAGTTAGCGAAACCTTCATTAATCTCACCCCTCCCCTGCATGGCTAGACCTTACATCCTCCAGTTACTCTACATTCTTTTAGCATTTAGTATTCATTGGAGGCTATATTACTTTGTACTTGTTGAACAAGTAGAAATACCTAGTGTTACTTCAACTGAATTTCAGTTCAGCTGGATTTCCCAAATGTGAATGGTATGTCAATAGGCAAAGGTTTTCCATTTCTTGAATATCTGTCCTTAGTGGAGGGTAATACATAAAATATAAATAGAATCTTAGACTTGTTAAGTGAGTGACCTAATGGATAAAAAGCTGACCTTGAAGCCAGGAATATATAGGTGTAAGTTCCATCTCTGGTACATACTGTGTAACCCTGGGCAAGATGCTTAACTTCTCATGCTCTGGGCAACTCTCTAAGACTGTAAAGGTACCTACCTGCATTGGTATAGGGAGTTTTCTCACCTGAGAATTCCCTATACCAAAGGTGTCCAACTAGGGCCCATGCTGTCTACAAAATTTTATTGGTGAATGTTTAACAAAGCAAATAAAAATACAGTACAGCATAGATAATGTTAATTTGTGGTTTTCTAAGTCAATATGTAGCTTAGCAGGAATCACTTTCTAGTTATTTGATACCTGGAGTCTAGTCCCTACCCCTGTCAGTAGACTTATCAGAACTAGAAGAACCTTAAAGAAAGTGAAGTCCAGCACTTTCATTGTAGAGATGGGGAATCTGAAAGTTAAATGACTTTCCCAGGATCACATGACCAGTTTGTCAGGGACAGGTCTAGAACATTCAGGACTCTCAGTCCATTGCTTATTCTGCTACATCACATGGCCTTTCATGATCATGGCCTGACTAATGGCCTTTGCAGGCAACTTCAGTAATGCTAAAGTACAATTCACCTTAGAAGGGAGAACTGAACATGCACAGTAATATCACAGAATAACAGCATAGAAAGGTTATCTGAACTAGGCCACCCAGAGCTCAGACAGAGCCTATAAGAGATGGAATATGCCAGTGCTTGTCTCAGCCTGTTTTCTTTGTGTATTTACAGTCTCCTCAGCTAAATTGTAATCTACTTCCGAGCATCGTGGTATCCATCAAAGTATTTACCACAGTCTTAAATATAGTAGATATTCAGTATTTGTTGAATAGAATTGAAAAAGGTGGGGGAGGGAAATTTCTCCTTTCTCACTGAAGACACATGTATGTCCAAATGCAGCACTTAAAAATTACTTGCACTTTCTTCATTAATTAATAGTAAGTACTAGGAAGCACATTACTTGACTAGTCCTTGTCTGGCTTTACTCTTTATCTTTTTCCTTGCATTCATAGATTTCTCTGCTTTGCTCAAGTCAAGGGAAGTAAACCTTTTACTTCCCATTCTTACAACCAAACATCTGTTTTTGTAAGCTAATTTTATCTCTGCCTAGAATGACTAGATTATATGCTGAATTCCATGGTTGGGTGATATTAGATCATCTCCCTGCTTCAGTTTGTTCATCTCTAAATTTGGAGTGATAATAGTTCTTTGTATAAGATTTTTAGGCTTTAGAAATTTCTATTCTTATAACTGTAGAGTTATTTGTACTTCAGTGTGTATTGAAAGGGCCTCTTCTATTTATAGGACAGTAGTATATTTACTAAATAGTGAGTTACTTTTAACAATTATTTCTTTCTGAACTAGATTATTGAGTCAGGATAAGTAATGTCTTGATAAACTCTTGCATATCTTGGCATGTGACCTTCACTTTGGAAGAATTACTCAACACTCTCAAATTTGTTTAGCTCCAAAAACCAGTCAAACTAAAATAGGGTTCTTGAAGGAGATAAATGGGATGTGTTCCTTAAGAATTATGTAAATGACAGTCATCAAATCCCACTGGTGCTTAAACCCATAAAATATTTTCCAAGTGTCCATCCTGTTTTAGAATTGTAGAAGTCCCATAGTACTGTGCTGGGAATGCTGGGGAACAGCTCTATTATCAAAAGAACAGATTTAATTTATTTTTGTGACTTTATTCATCTGTCTTTTGGGGATTAAGAATGGAAATCATCCTTCACATTCTTCCTTCTAGGTTGAACTATGTGGAAAAGGAATGGTTTAGGATAAGGTGGTAAAGAGCTTTCTGGTTCCTTCAAGCTTGTGAGCTCTGATCCTGGGGTAACAATGGAGGATCTTGGGGGTTTCATAGTTATATATCTGAGCAAACACCAAACTCCTTCAAAGGATCAGGAATGATACAGCAGAATCTCTTCACAGTAGTGATTATAGCAAAAATGTTAGCTAAAACTGCACCCACTGTTTCTCACAATTCACTTCAACAGAGTCTTTCTCTTTGAAATAGACCATCTATTCAGTAAACATTAAGTGCTTACTATGTGCTAGATGGTACAAAAGACTCAGAGTTTACATGAGACATCTCTTCTACCTTCTTTAGAACTTACAGCTTAGAAGGAGGTAAGCCAAACATAATAAACATATCAGAAAGGTGCAAAAAAAAGCGTTATATTAAGTCTGCTGGAGGTAGGATGAGGAATCAGGGAAAGCTTATTGAAAAATACCTCTCAGGTGGCTATTGCAATGTAAGATAGGTAGTAATGAAGCCTATACAATGGAAGTGGCAGTAGGAATGGATATTAGAAAGATGTCGGAAAGGTAGAATTGACAGGACTTGCTAAAAGATAGGATATGAGATATGAAGAAGAAAGAGTAAAAAGTGACTCCAAGGTGGTATGTCCACATACAGGATTAGTGAAGTATAGAGGAAAGATAATAAGCCTGGATTTGGACATATGAAGTTTGAGGTGGTAGTAGGATATTTGTGCAAAGGTCCGTTAGGCAGTTGAAAATACAGGTGTGATACTCAGAAGAGAGGTGAGGCCTGTAGCTTTAGATTTAGATTTAAAGCTGTGGTGATTTGCTAAAAGGGCAGCTAGGTGGCACAGTGAACAGAATGCCATGCCTGGAGTCAGGAAGATCTTAATCCAATCTCAGATACTTATGAGGTGTGTGACCCTGGGCAAGTCACTTAACTCTGTTTGCCTCAGTTTTCTTATCTGTAAAATGAACTGGAAAAGGAAATGGCAAACTGCTCTAGTCTCTTTCCCAAGAAAATCCCAAATAGGGCCACAAAGAGACAGGCATGACTGAAACTACTGAATAACAAGTTTGCTAAAAAGATGAAAGCAGAGGACCAAGGAAAGTCTCTTGGGGAACACCCACATTAAAGGACTGAGAAGAGGATTAGGAGCTAGTGCAGAAGTCAAAATAAAAAGTGGAAGAACCAAGAGTGTTGTGTGTCTGAAGTCAGAGGAGGAAAGAACCTCCAGTAGCAGTGTGGTCAACAGTGGCATGTCCTAAAAGAGGTCAAGAAGAATGGGGATTGGGGAAAAAAAAGCTATGGAATATGGCAGCTAGGAGGTGACTTTCAGAGCAGTTTTTGGCAGATTGTGATGGCCAAAACACATCTGCAGAGTGTTTAGAAGAGAGTAGGTGATGAAGTAGTGGAGTCAATAGGTGGAGAACTTTTTCCAGAATTTTAGGGAGAAAACTGGAACAGTAGCCAAATGGGAAAAGAGGTGTTTTGGAAAGACCTTTTTAGGATTGGGTAGACCTAGATATGGCCGTACACAGGTGAAAAGAAGTCAGTGGGAAGGCAAGTCATACAAAAGTGGGGGCAACTGTTTAAGAGAGGTCCTAGAAAGGAGTGGGATCAAATACTTAGGTAGGAATATCTCCTCCTTTGTAACTAGAAAGTTTTTTGATAAGAAGTTTTGAGAATTGGAAGATGAGGCCCCATGGTCTTCTTAGTGAAGTAAGAGGCTTGGTCATTTGCTTTAGGTGGATCAGGACTGGTCAGGGGACAGTGAGGAGAACAGAGTTTTAGAAAAGATCCTATGGGGAGTGTGATAGGAAGAGAGGAAAATTGTCAAGATGTATAAGGGGTCAGCCAAAGTTTTATAGACTATAAATTTGTAGTAGGTGAAATCAACTCAGTTATGTGACTTTGTCCAGACATATTTTGCAGCTTAGGAGTAGAATTTGAAAAATCAAATGATGAAATTGTCCAAGGATGAGAATTCACAGGCAAAAAATATTAGAAAATTAGGAGGGTGAAGTTTTCTAGATCAGTAACTAGTGGGACATTAAAGTGACAGACCATGATATCAGTTCTGACTGTGGAGACAATTAAAACCAGAGTCCCAGAAATACTCTAGGAGAATACAGGTAGGTCAAGGGATCGGAGATCTGAGAAGAATGAAGAATACTTTAGGGAGAGGTTGAAGATTTTGGGGGTGGAGGGAGAGAGATTTTGAGATTTTCATATAGTGGAGAAAATAGAATCAAGAGTTGGTCCAGCAAGGGAAACAGTTCGCTTGTCAGATACTGGAGGAAAGGAGAGAATGGAGGATAACTAGGGCTTTGACATCACAAGGTGGAAAGGCAGGTTCTTATCATATGGCTTCATTTTCTCTATAAAGTAAGAAGGCAAGGGTAAGTGAGATAGGAGAAAAAAAGGTTTGGAAAAACTTTTGTAAGATGGAGATAGGGAATGGATTGGAGAGGATAAAACAATTGCCGTGCTTCAGTATGAGCTTAGCTGAAGTTAATAATATGAACTAATAATGCACCCAGTCAGCGCAGCGTGGCTTCCTCCTGTTTCCTCCAACAGCAGACGAGTAGAAGCAGAGGATGAGGAGTCATCAGAAACTGAGAAAGTACTAAGGCATGAGAGGTGTTGGAAGTCTCATTAAGGTGAAGAATAGGTTTAGGGGAAGTCAAGAAGAGGGAGGATGGAATAATAGGAGCTTATGGTCAGTTAGGTGGAGGAATGTCCAAATTTTTAATTAGAAAGGGGGAACATTTATGGGTAATAGTGAGAAAATAATGTTATCATTACCGTGGAGAAGGAATGAAGATGAAATAAAGGAGTAGTCACGGAATTTAAGGAAGCTAAACAATTGGGAGTTTAGAGAATCTAAGGGAGCATCAACCCTAACTGTTGGAATTTCAATAAGAAAGTTAATTACAGACATACACAGTGCTTAAATGGTCATATTTATTGAATTTTAATTGATCAGAGTTAGTGTATGTCTATGTATTTGTTTACATGTAAATGGGTAGCATGTAACAATTCTACAGCCATATGTAGGTGATTTTTGCATTATCTGGTGTTTCATCTTATCATTGCTTCTCTTTGCCTCCATTAGCACAAAATTAAAGAGCTAATTATACATAATCAGTGTCTGCCCAGCAGTCTAAATATTCTTTGTTTTATGCATCAGTTAATTCTAAAATTAAGATCTCAAATAGGAATCAAATCTAAATTTTTTTTAGTGTCTTTCATAGTGTCATAGACCTTTAAAATGCATTTTAATGCAGATTATCAAATAGCTTGAAATAAAATAAAACATCCAGTCAGTTAGTGGCCTTGCAATCAGATCTGAAAATGGACTTACATATAGAACTAAAGGATAAATTTAAATATATTTGTAAAAAGCTGTCATTATTGGAGAAGAGAACATCTTTTTTATAAATCATATAGGAAATGTGATAGTAGTATAGTTCAGTGGTAGCAAATTCAAATTGTGGGACACATATTGACTTAGAAAATCACAACATTATCAGTGTTTATTTATTTTGTTAAACGTTCCCCAGTTACACATTAATCTGGTTCAGTCTGTACTGAGAATTTTGCTGGCCTTGAGTTTGACCACACTGGTAAAGGGAGCACCCTCAAAATGCATAAAATTCATTTTGCATCTTCTCACCCTTTTGGAATGCATTTTAAAGATAAAATTTGTTGTCAGTTATTACTAAGGACATAAGAGTTATTGCAAGATGTCCTTTATTATTGCAATCTAACCCTCCCCACAAAAGGTAGGGATCTGGAGGGGAAATCTTTACTTTGCTCCACCATTTAATGCCCTCGATGACTCAGTAAAGGATATTATATAACACAGAACACTGTTTATGAGGGTTCAAGAGAGCTGCAGGACATGTTCTCACTTCCTCACATAGAAAGAGATCAAAGCTTATCTTCCATGGTGGTTTCCTTGAAGAGAAACCTTTAACAGGAAGTATATGTTCTGGCATGTTGGTTAAAAACTTAGTCTTTTTAAAGTTACTTTTAGTTTTTTTCACACCTTGTATTTTTTACACTATTTTAGAAAATGTGAAGAAATTAAATCCTTTATCTGAAATAAAATATTAGAGAACAGGTACATAGATGCTGCTGTATAAAATGTCATCCTTCATATTTTAAATGGCTTTCACAGTGAAGCCAATTTCATATTGACAGGTAGATATAAAAAGACACATGTGTAATTGTTGCTTTTTCCACAATAACATAGCTTGTCAGCTTTGTGCTTAGTAACATTGCTTTCCATTTATTGTATGGCTGTACCTTATTGACTGGGACAGCTCAAATCAACCACATTTGTACAATTTATAAATCATTTTAATTCCTTGCACTACTTAGATGGGGACAGATAGACAATCAGACTCCAAATAAATGAGCTTTCCATGTGTAATGCTAAATTGAAGGAAAATCATTGTCCAAATTTATTTTTAAGGCGAGAACGTCAATATTCTATATGTAGTAGTGAAGATTCTCCTGGCTCTTGTGAAATCCTGTATTTCAGTATGGGTAATCCTTATCAGCTCACGGTGCACAAGGGGAAATGTATTGGTGAGTAAACTAGCTACATGCATTTATTTTAAGGACCAAAAATGTCCATAAAGAAGAATGGTAGGATGATCATGATTGTAGACACAGATAGATAACCGTTTCAGTTTGGCACAGTGCTTCATATTCTTTATCTCATTTGACCCTCACAACAACATGAGGGAGGTACTGCTGGCATTATCCCCATAACACTGCCCACATCTTAATAGGCAATGTGGTCTTTTAGAAAGAACTCTGGATTGATGAGAAAAGTCCTTTCCTATCCTTGGTTTATAGTGTAATTTACCATTTCTTGAAATAGAGCTGTGGAAAACCAGGCTTAGATAAAGCCTATTGGGATTCAAATGGAGGTACTGGACTACAAACATTAAACTCAAATCACTCTGACTCTCCCTGATGACGAATCAGGCAGAGCCAATCCAAGCCTTGTTTGGTCATTGTTTGGGTTTTGATGATTCAGACTGAGTGTAAATGGCAATTATTTTCTATTCTAGCCAGAAACTCCAGTCTTTTCCCTCTCAGATTGATTTTTTTTTAAAGTAGGAAAACTATGCCATCTTTTGCCAAATTTCTTACCTAGCCTTAAATCACTGAATGAGTGTTGCCTCAGATAAACTCAGACCTGAGAAAGACCTTAGCTTAAAAAGACCAAGGTCTCCTACTGCCTCTGGGGCCATTTCCAGTTGTCCTGACCTATGTCTTGCCACTAGATTCAGATGACCCTGGAAGAGAGAATGAGGCTGATGACTTTGCACAGCCCTGCCTCACTTAAACCCAATGCATTTACATTATCACCTTCCTGATGTCACCGGTCCGGACAAAATCTAGAACAGTGATAAAAACAGCTATAATGGTATAATTCCAGGCAAATTCTCTCTATGAGAAAAAGATCTATTTTCTTAGGACTATATTAGGACAAATTAGATAATAGATTTTAAATTATCTGAGTTTTTTAAAAGGAGAGTATGCAGTAATACCAAATATGATGTATTAGCCAATTTTAATACCAGGTATTAAGATTATCAGGCATCTGCCACTTACAAAAATAAATTATGCATGAGTTTTTAGTGCCCTGTAGCCCTTTAATAACCATGAAGTACCTTTATCACAAATTGATGATATTGGCCTTTTTACCTTTTTTCTGGTATATTGGGGATCTGAAAAGGAGGTTCCAGTTTTGGTTATGTTTTGCTTATCAATTTCTAAAAAGATTATTCTTTGGAACTATGCTTCTTGAGTAATGTAAAATTTGACATAATCTTTTAAGATCCAGTGGTTGCCATATATATATATATGCCTTATCTTTCTTAGCAATAAAGCTATCTCTGTATGTGATATTATGGAAGCAGGAAGAGTTTGGATAATCCACAGAGGATGCAAAAATGAATTTTAACAAGCAGCTTTGAGTTTATTTCCCACCAAACTAAAATACTTGAATTTCACTTCCTTTCTTTTCTGCTTCCCCTCCTCCTTAAGGAGTTAAAATGAATAATAAAATAATGAAAAAACAGGCAGTAGATGGGAGGAGATACAAAGGAAGTGGATAATCTATAAACTTGATAATTAATTCTTGCTTAATTGAAAGTTACAGTATTCTGTACACAGTGACCATTTCACACAAATTGGTGACCAAATTGACTCTAGGGCAAACTTGAGATCTTTGATGAAAGCTATTGACATTGGACCTACTCGTCTGAGAGACATTTGAAATTCATAACACAAAGCCCATTGTTCATAGACCTGGGGACATGGGGAGGTAAATTCATCCTAATCCTGCTGCTTTGTCTGAGAATTTCACTAGTACTTGTTACACAGATTGCCCTTATTTAATACCTTTGTAAGAAAATAAATTTGCACTTTGAAAGGTCTTCATAAAACCACATTATTTATTTCCCACAGCAGAGAATAGATTTTAAAATGTGCTTTGGTTTCCTATAAAGTTATTAAAAAAAATTGACTAATTAGCCATCATTTCCAATTGAAAGGTTTTAAAATATCAAAGAAAAAGATGCATATATTGGGGATAACTAAAACTCCAAAGTGACTAGCTTATACATCATTGTTCTTAGCATACAGTGGTTCATGGCAAGTCCTATTGTTCAGTTGTTTTCCTCTCTTCTTTCTGTATTATGTTACTCTTATTGTTCTTATTTTTTATTGTATTATTAGCCTGAAATGTTCATGTAACACTGGAAATCACATTAAATGGACATGCATACTAACTTTATAATAACTTTTATTTAAGTGTCAGCATTCCTCATCCTGTGAACATTTAAGAAAATGTACCTCTGACTGCTTAAGTGCTGTATTCCGTTTGTTTCATTGGCTTGTCACTGCCAAAGAAAATTGGAATTTTCTCCCTTGGCTAAAAATTTCACATTTCATTTGTGACACACTAGACAGCTGTAATCAGAAGTTACAAAAATGCTTATTTTAATAACAGATCTATAAAATAACAGAAGTTAATGAGTAGAAACTACTTCCGCATTCTAATTATCAATTGACTCAGTACAATAATTCTTTATCCAGGTGTTTAAAAAAGTATGCTATCATTTTTACTTTTTTCAAATGGAAATAAATCAATAAATACAATAAGATAGCAATTTTTAGAACTATATCCTTTTTTACAAAGGGTTTTCTGAAGGGTTTTACAAATGAGAACATATGCCTATGACTAAAGAAACATATCTCTTCCCATCTCTTATATTTTGCTCAACGTTGCTACATTCAGTCACCTTTTTTGACTGCTCCCTGATGCGAATTCCTGATATAAGTAGGCAGTTGTATTTAGCCCTTTTTACATTCAGCAAACTATCGGATTTGTTAGATGGATTTTAAAATGCACTTACCGAATGGTCTTTTTCCATGAAGTTTAGGTAATGCCCCTTATTCTTCCTGTACACACGCTGATCAAAACAAACTTTATAGAATTTCACTATTTTCAGCTTCTCAATTTTTTTGTTGTTCAGTATTTTGAGAGCATTTGTGCCAATGTAACTATGTGGGACCATAACAGGATGTTGTAAATGAACTTGATTATGATGTAGGTAACAGAAGATGTTGGCCTTGATATTCAGTCTGGTGATTTCTTATCAGATTTTTCTTTCTGTCCCTCTCTTAGCTCTTTAATGTGAGTACTTACCTTTATCTATAAAACCACAGGAAAATAGAACAATGAAATTTAAGTTCATTTCTCTCTTTGTTCTTTTATGTACAGACAATGATGTACAGCTTGGAAAATTAACCTATAATGCCTTGGAAACAGCCACTGGCAATTTTGTCCTCTTATATGAGTGGATACTTCAGTGGCAGGAAAAAATGGGCCAGTTCCTTACCAGTCAAGAAAGAGAGAGGATTGATAAATGCAAAAAACAGGTTGGCACTACCTTTTTCTTTATTTTTAGACAAGTAGGACATTTTAATATGCTTCTACACTGTCCAAATAAAAAGGTGACCTACTAGAAACGCTTTCTATAGCAATGAGATAATAAAAAGAAATTGAAGGAATTAGAATAGGCAATAATGAAATAAAGCCATCCCTCCTTGCAGACAATCTGATCGTATACTTAGAATCTAGAGTGAACTGAAAAACTAGTTGAAACAGTTGACAGCTTTAGCAAAGGATATGAAACAAACCCACCTAAATCATCAACAAGAGATAAAAAGAGAAATTCCATTTAAAATAACCTCAGACAGTATAAAATACTTGGGAGTTTGCCTGCCAAGGCAAACCCAGGACAGTTATGAAACACTTTTCATACAAAGTCACATCTAAACAATTGGGGAGCTATTAATTGTTCATGGGTGGGCTGAGCCATATGAAAATAGTGACAGGTCTACCTAAATTTACTTATTCTGTGCCATACTAATCAAGCCACCCAAAAGTGAGTTTATAAAACTAGAAAAAATTAACAACCACATTCATTTAGAAGAACAAAATGTCTAGAATGTCAAAGGAATCAGTAAAAAAAAAAGTGAAGGAAGGCAACCCATCAGTGCCAGATTGAAAACTGTATTAAAAAGTGGTAATCACAAAAAGAATCTGGCATTGACTAAGAGGTGGATCAGTGGAATAGGTTAGGTAGACAATACACATGCAAAGATCTATGCTTTTGGGACAAGCATTCACTATTTGACAAAAATTGCTGGGAAAACTAGAAAGCAGTTTGGCAGAAACCAACATCTCATACCATATATTAAAGTCAAAATGGGTACATGATTTAGACACAGAGGATGATATCATAAGCAAATTAGGGGGGCATGGAAAATTTTACCTGTCAGTTCTATGGATAAGGAAGGAATTTATGACCAAACAGGAGATAGAGAGGGCCAAATAAAATGGATAATTTGGATTACAATAATTTAAAAACTTTTTATACAAATAAAATCAATGCAGCCAAAATTCGAAGGAAGACAGAAAATTGGGCAGAAATTTTAAAGCCAGTTTCTCTGATAAAGGCCTCATTTCTCAAGTATATAGAGAACTGAATCAAATTTATAAAAATAAGAACCATTTCCCAATTGATAAATGGTCAAAGGATGTGAATAGTCAGTTTTCAGAAGAAGAAATCAAAGCTATTTGTAATCACACACAAAAATTCTCTAAATTCTTATTGATTAGAGAAATGCAAATTAAAATAACTCTGAGGTACCACCTCATACTTATCAGATTGACTAACGTGACACGAAAGGAAAATGACAAATGTTGGAGAGAATATGGAAAAATTGGGACACTAATACACTATTAGTGGAGTTGTGACTGATCCAAACATCCTGAAGAATAATTTGGAACTATGCCCAAAGGACTATAAAACTGTGCATGCCCTTTGACCTGGCAGTACCACTAGTAGGTCTGCATCTCAAAAAGATCAAAGAAAAAGGACCTATATGTACAAAAATATTTATAGCAACTCTTTTTTGTGGTGGTAATTGGAAATTGAAGGGATGCCCATCTGCAGGGGAATGGTTGAATAAGTTGTTTATGTTTGTGAAGGAATATGATTGTGCAGTAAGAAATGACAAACAGGATGGTTTCAGAAAAATTTAGGAAGACATGTGAGCTGATGCAAAGTGAAGTGGGCAGAACCAGAACATTTGTACACAGTAACAGCAACATTGTACAGTGATCAGCTGTGAATGACTTAGCTATTCCAGCCAATTCAGTGATCCAAGACAGTTCTGGAGGACTTCTTAATCTACCTTCCAGAGAGAAAACTGATGGTATCTGAGTACAGATCAAAGCATAATTTTTTTCACTTTCCTTATTTTTCTTACTTTTTTTTTTTTGGTCACATAACTAATATGGAAATATGTTTTTTATGATTTCACATGTGTAACTGATATCAAATTTCTTGCCTTCTTAGTGGTTGGGGAAGGTACTGGAGGGAGGGAGAGCATTTGGAATTCAAATTTTTTTGAAAAATTCATGCTAAAAATAAATAATAAATTTTTGAAGAAACCAAATAAAAGGACAGCCGAGACATCAATACCCTGCTTTTAAGTGGGAGATTTATGAAGACTAAGAAAAGTATATTTGATGAGTTTTTAAAAATGGCTTAGAATTGAGCTGGTTAGCTATATTTTATTATGAGCATCTAAATAGAGGATGCCTAAAGCAAGTGTTGATGTATCACATTGCCACTTTTCTCCTTGTTTTCCCAGTTCCCTGCTGCCATCCTCCCTGCTATTGGAGATCAGAACTTTCATGGCATATTGTACCCTTGCATAGCTTTTTTAGCCATTCACGATTGTTTCCAACCCCTTGGTACAAGGTCCATCCATCTCTCCAACTGAAGCTAAGTAGGCAAAAAGTAGTGGTTGGCCATCTGATGGCTTTGCTTTGCAGGTTTACTCCATTGGTATACCCCACGTAAAGTTGCACCAGTCAATATCATTTTGCAGTGATGTCACTAAAAATGATAATTCCTTACACTAAAGCTTGGGTTTTTCAGCTAGTTTCCAGAGCCCTGGCGTCCTTCTGCCCCTGTGCTCAGATGTAGTCTCTGTTCTCCTCAGATTACTGAATATCATAGAGAGATATTAAATATCAGATATCAATAGTTCATTGTTAATGGAAAGAGAATTAGTCTTTTGACTATGAATGGATCTGAATCCTGGCTGTCACAATTACTATGTTACTTCAGCTAAGTCAGTTTAACTTTTGTGAGCCTCAGTTTCTTCAGATGTAGAACTTCATTATGTTCTGAAAAAAGCAGTTTGTAAGCCTTGAACTGACATATGCATGAGTTATCATGAGCATTCCTAGCTACTATAAAGAATAAGAGAGAATTTTTTTAGTTCCTTGAGCTTTTCAAAAAAAATTTGAACTAAATTCTACATGTTTAATATCATTCTCCTACCAGTTACTTCCCGCAATCACTTAAAGAAAGGAGAACTTTAGCTTTTGAATATCCACTAATAATCTTGTACCCTCCCCTTTTCACACATTAACTTAATTCTCTTCCACTGCTCACTTCCTCAGGGGAAATAGATAAATTTTCCCCAGATGTGTTCAATACTTTCTTTAAAAAAAATGATTTGTTGTTTTGTACCCTGCCCTACCACCATCCCAACTTATATGAAAGTCTTCAGCTTTCTTAACTTAAACTAGTGCTTAGTGTTCCTGCGGAAGAAACAGCCACTTTTCGCATCAGCCTTCTAAAATACTATTGGAAGAACCCTCTGCCAGTTAGTTCCCACCCTTCTCCTGCCTCCTCCCTATACTCTAATAATTCTGATGTTACCCAGATGTACCCACAACTTTCCCTATTTTGCTGGTGTGGAAGGTCTTCTCATCTCAGATCTTTTAGCATCTGAGAAGCACAGCACAGCTATCATATAGACAGCATTGACCAATTTTAAGCTTTTATAGTCTGAATTTTGGTTGTCCAAGAAGATATTTTCCATTTTTAACATTGTTGCTAGTGAACTAACAACCTGTCTGCAATATTACTTCACTTCAAATCATATTTTCAAAGAACTAATTAAGACTTTTAGGTGGGGTTTGCCTACATTTTTCCCTTGAAGTATAATGTCACAATTAGCTTTTAGGACAAAGAAGAACTAGTAAGAGTTTTTTGTACTGAACATATAAGACATAGTATTATTTTTTTCTTTTTCCTGATTGCTGATATTACATCATTAGATTAAACTTGCCCAAACACTCTAAATTGCATTTTAACTGGCTTGAAAATAAACTCAAATTTATTCGTGAGATGAGGAAGAATTGAAAATGACTTTTGTTTAAAAAAACTAAACTGTTAACTTCTGTTTTGATTTTGTTTTTAATTGAGAAAGCAATTAAGATAGTTAAATTGATAACAGTGATCTGGTGTCAGACTTTAATTCCAAAACCACAAGTTTATAAGAGAAAGGACCTTGGCTTTTTTTGAAACATTCACATTTGAATAAATCCATCAATCTATGATTTTTTTTTTTTTGCCTCTCTTTGCCTCTCGTATCTTGGGATATGAACTAAATGACTTAAGCTTTTCCCAGCTTCAGCTATCTTATACCACCAGTTCAGGACTTATTCCTGGTTCTTACTTGAAAATTCATTTTCTAAACATTTTTCATCATGAAACAAAATGGCAGTTAATTCTAACTAACACAGGATAAACTTTGTGTTTCTTCTAACCAGATTCAAGGGGCAGAAGCAGAATTCAGCTCACTGGTGAAACTGAGTCATCCAAATGTAGTACACTATCTAGCAATGAACCTCAGAGAAAAAGGTGATTCTATTGTTGTGGACATTTTAGTGGAACACTTCAGTGGTATTTCTCTCTCTACATATCTGAGCAAAGCAGTTCCACTTCCTGTTGATCAACTGCGAAGTTATGCATCCCAGCTTCTATCAGGCCTTGATTATTTGCATAGCAATTCAGTGGTACACAAAGTCCTGAGTGCTTCAAATGTCTTGGTGGATACTGAGGGCAACATCAAGATTACAGACTACAGTATTTCTAAACGATTAGCAGATATCTGCAAGGAGGATGTTTTTGAGCAAACTCGAGTTCGTTTTAGTGATGATGCTCTGCCTAACAAAACTGGGAAGAAAGGCGATGTATGGCGCCTGGGCCTTCTATTGCTTTCCCTCAGTCAAGGTCAAGAAAGTAAAGAGTATCCTGTCACCATTCCTAATGACTTGCCAGCTGACTTCCAAGACTTTCTAAAGAAGTAAGTATTATTGCCATTCTTTTTTATTGTCATGTTCAGCTGTATTGATAGAGTCCTGGTGGCACTGAGTATCTAATTTTGAAGACAAGGACGTTGAAGTGCAACCTTAGAACCAGTTCTTTGTACCACACTTTCCTCTCCATGAAGAAGGTCTACTTCTAGATTACCTGTATTTCATATCAGCTTAACTCTTATTTTCTCTGGTTCTCTTCAGGATTTACTGTGGTAATTTTCAAACCTTTGTGGATTCTTTTGTATGGTATCATAGACATTCAGGACTTACTGTGGTCAAATGCCAACCAAGGGCCTTGCTAAACAGAGAATTTCTTCAGATTCCTAGTTAGTCTTGTTTCTTGCCTCCACTTAAGGTACTAAAGGTAGGCACTCCCTTTTAGACTTCTTACAGAGTCAATCAGTCAGCAAACATGTTTTAAACGTTTACTCTGTGCCAAGCACTGTGTATACAAAGAAGAAACAAATAGTCTGTATGCCTTCAAGGAGCTCCCATTCTAATGGCAAAGACATCATAGAGAGATGATAGCTGTATATAAGTGATACATACAGAGTAACTGGAAGGTAAGCTCAGGGGGATACACTAGTAGTGGAGAGAAACTAGGGAAGGCCTCCTGCAGAAGGAGGGATTTGAGTCAAGGCTTAAAAAAATCTGAGGAATTTAAAAGGCAGAGATAAAGAGGAGCCTTGTAAACATGGAGCACAGCCAGTGCAAGGGCGTGGAGTTAGGATAGGGCTAGTTTTGTACAAGGAATAGAAAGGAGACTAGTGTTGCTAGACCATGAAGTGCATGGAGGGGAGTAAAAGTGTAGAGAGACTGAAAGGTACAAAAGGAGCTTTAAATGCCAAACAGGATTTTGTATTTGATTCTGGAGGTTACAGAGAGTCACTGGAGATAACTGAACAGAAGACAGACATGGTCAGACTTGGCAGCTTAGGAAAATCATTTTGTCTGCTTAGTGAAGTGAGGAAAGACTTGAGTCAGAGACTGACCAAAAGCCCACGGGAGTAGTCTAGGTGAGAGGTTGTACAGGCCTGTAGAAGGATGGTGATTCTGTGAGTGAGAGATATAAAAACATAGACAATAAAATTTGATATGTAGAGTTAGTGTGGGAGGTACATTGGGGATCATACCAAGGTTATGACTGTGGATGACCAGAGTAGTGGTGTCCTAAAGTCACAGGACAATTAAAAAGTGAGAAGTCAGGGAATAAAGAGAATGAGTCCTCTGTTTCAGACATATTTTACTTGAGATTTCTACGGGACATCCGTTTCAAGGTTACAAAAAGCAGTTGGTAGTATGGGACAGAACTCAGGAGAGAGATTAAGACTGGATGTATAGATCTGGGAATCATCTTCATGAAATTGATCTTTGAATGCATGGGAGCCAAGGAGAGCAATAGTATAGGAGAAGATAGGAGGCCCATACAAAGACATAGCAAGGGAGACAGAGAAGAGGTGATCAGATAGGAAGAGAAAGAGAACAGTGTGAACACCTGGAGAGGAGAGAGCAGCCTGACCAGCAGCATTAAAAGCTAAAGAGAGGTTAAAGAGGATTCAGGGTTGAGAAAATACCATTGTAGTTGTCAATCAGGAAATCACTAGGAACTTTGAAAAGAGTAATTCCTAGTGATGATGAGGTCAGATTCCAGATGATTTAGGGGCAAGAAAGAGGAGGGAAAAGTGGAAGTACCTGGTGTAGCTGACTTCCTCGAGAAGTTTAACCAAGAAAAAGAAGAGATATAACAGACCATACCTAGCCCGTGAAGTAGGATCAAGTGTAGTGTTTTTTAAAGGTTGGGGAAACCTGGGTGTGTTTGTAGCCTGTGGGAGAGGAGCCAGTTGATAAGGAGAGAGAGAGAGAGAGAGAGAGAGAGAGAAGATTAGAGAAAGTGGGAATGATAGTGGAGCTAATCTTGCTAGGAGTGATTTTGCTTATCTCACTCTGATCTGGTAGAAAAGAAGGAAACGTACCTTCCATCCTTTGCTAGAGAAGTGAAGGACTGAAGGTTCAAAATTAAACCTGAATTCTTGAGTGTAGCCAATGTGATTTGTTTTGCTTGACTTTACATATTTGTTATAAATGAAATTAGTAATAGACTTGGCAAAAAAAGGTAAAAAATTATTGTCATTTAAATTAACTGTAAATGACTACCAACAAGTTTAGAGATTTGTATTAGTGTTCAGTAATGTTTTGAGTAGTGAATGCCCCATTTAAGAAATGTATTGACAAATACAAGCTTGTACAGAAGATAGAAATCTGGAGCCCATGCTGTAATAAGTATCAATTAAAGATAGCCGAGATGCTTAACCTGGAGAAAAGACTATGGGAGAAACATAGTTGTGGTTTTCATGGAAAGTTCTCATGTTCAAGGGAAAGCGCACTTGTTGTGCCTGGCCCCAAGTATGTGCAGAGAATCAGGTTTAGGCTTCGTGTAAGAAAAACTGGCTAACAATTTTTTGTTGTTCAGTTGTTTTTCAAACATGTACAGTTCTTCATGACCCCATTTGAGACTTTCTTGGCAAAGACACTGGAGAGGTTGTGTCATTCCCCTCTCCAGCTACTTTTGCAGATGAGGAAATCGAAGCAAACAGGGTGAGGTGACTTGCCCAGGGTCACGCAGCTAAGAAGTACCCGAGGCCAGATTTGAACTCAGGAAGATGAATCTTCTTGACTCCAAACTTGGCACACTATGCCACCTAGCTGCTCTTTGTTAAGAGATGTAGAATACAGAAGTGGAGTGGATTGCCTCTACAAATAGTGACTTTTCCCATCACTGGAGGTCTTTCAAGTAAAAATTAATCGAGGGCCATCTACTGTGCTAAGTGGGCTA
This sequence comes from Potorous gilbertii, assembly GCA_028658325.1. NCBI lineage: Eukaryota > Metazoa > Chordata > Mammalia > Diprotodontia > Potoroidae > Potorous > Potorous gilbertii. The sequence goes on from CM053774.1 coordinate 20,354,105, forward strand.
AAACATACATGATCTCCAATAAGGATGGTAGAGTCCTGGGGCAGAAGTTCCAAAGATAAGTGGATTAACTTCCACAGGCACTGGGGGTGTAAGTTCTAAAGGTCTCTGGTTCACAGGATACTGGTCCAGGACAGGTAAAGCAAAATAACAATGTTAGACGGATGGATGAGAGAGGAAGGTGAGATGTGTAGACTGAAGAATTTAGAGACGCATGAGAAAACTTAGATGACTAATACAGAGTGAAGTAACCAGTCAGCAAACATTTGTAAGCACTTACTGTCTGCCCAACACCATAAGCAAAATCAGAAAAACAGTCAACCTAATGTCTCCTGAAAAGCGACATATACAGTCAACAGTGTGGTTGGGAAGAACAAAAAGAAGAAACGAAATTGAATGTCACGGGACCCTAATGATCAGGCTTGATCCCTCCCTTCATTGTATCGGGGTGGAGTGTTGCAGATATTTTCAGACTGTGCGAGATGTTGACTAGTTTTGCTTTTTTCCCTCTTTTCTAATCTCTATTAGGAGAGATGGCTCTCTGGATATGGAAGGGGGACAAATACGTATGGTGTCCTAAAGGCTACCAAAGTACAAAACTGCACTAGACCTCTGGAGAAACTATGTATTTGGAAATGAATGTGATTTTAAAACCAATCAATAAAATAAGACAAAATTTTTTATTTGTTGTTACTGAATGAAATGATTTATTTGTGGATTTCTTTTTACCTCCAAAGAATGACAGTTTTGTTTTGCCTTGTTGCTGCCTTTTGTTGTCATACTGCAGTCATTTCCCTCATTATTTCCTTTCTCTTCCCTTCACCTTTCCCCTAAATCCAGTCTTGTGACCAAAAAAAATGGGCAAGACCAATCAACACATCCTCTATGTTTGACAACATAGGCAGCACCTATCCCCATAGCCCCTTAGTTCTCCACCAAAGCAACAGAGATGCTTTTCCTTCCATCTTCTTCAGGTTAAGATTAATCACTGTAATTCCAAGGCTTTCTACACTCTTTTCTTTTCTTCCATTACTGGCATCATGTATATAATTTTCCTTGTTCTGCTTACTTCACTTTATATAAAAAAGGCAATTGTTATGCAGATTTTATTTTGGGAACCTAAGTATCTAAAGTTCTGTATATGTTCAGAGAGAACATATCTCCTTATTCATTGGTAGAGAATTTAGTAGTTCCTTTTCTAATAACTGGTGTCCATTCTGGTTTGATGCAGACAGTAACGTTATGTGATTGTTTCTCAAAGGTTATATTGATTGTAGGCTTATAGCAGCAGGTCCTGTCTGTTCAGAAAGACTTTGAATACACAGCCAGCAATGAATTCTGTGCTTGTAGTACAAGAACTAGCCTATTAATAGATCAAAGAGGCACATCTCTTCAGGTGCAGCCACTGAGTAAGGAATTTTATTTTAGCCACAGCAACTTGTAAAGACCATTATACTAAGGGGTTCTAATCAGTTTCACTGGAGGGAGTACCCTCACCAAAACATGTCATGGATCTTTAACATCAAAGTAGCTAAAAAACACTCCTCATGGGAGCCCTGGCCTTAATAGCTTATTTTAAGGTTTCTAAATCTTTTATACTTGCAGATCAAGGCTAGCCATAGCTAGGCAAGTATTTCTTTACCAATTTCAGCTATATTGCACCATATAGGTTACTGAATTGTTGGGGTACATTATGTATTCATGCAGGGTCTTGATTGGCAACATAATCTATAAAAGATAGGTGTATTCCAGAAAGCAATGTAAAATTTTGTCTTCTTCAAAGATTGGACCCCTTGAGGACAGGAACTATAGTTCTCTTGCCTCCTACCACACACAGCACAGTGTTAGGCACATAGTAGGTCCTGAGTAAATATATACTAAGCTGCTTTGTTAAAGGTAAAGACCTTCAGGCAAAGATTATTTTTTGAATTGCCTTTGTATATCCAGAGCCTCCCACATCATTTTATACATAATAATTGCATTTTAAACTGTTTATTGGATTGCATGTTATACTTGATTCATCAGTGATAGGAAAACTTTTTGATGCATGGCTCCCCTTCCCTTGTGTTAGGTAGTTATAAGTGTCTTGACTAATCATTTGGTCTTTTTTGATATTTAAATATTCTTTATTCCCTGTCCCCTAAGGTGTGTGTGTTTAGATGACAAGGAAAGATGGAGCCCTCAGCAGTTGTTGAAACACAAATTCATAAAGCCTCCTCAGCTCAAAGTGCCTTTGATAGAGGAGAATCCTGAGGGTAAGCCTTTTCCTTGTGATGCCTCACTTTAGTACACAAATGCTTGGGGATCCGAACCCTACAACTTGAAGGTCCTTTCTCCATTTCCCTACTCTAAGCATAATATCACCTTTATCAAGCACCAGTGTGTGTAAGACACCATGCTAGTGTACTAAGGCTACAAAAAAAAAATAAACCTTGCTTTCAAGGAGCTGACGTTATTCTTGAAGTGAACATTTGCACAGATAAGTAAATACTCAGTAAGTTGAGGAGGAATAGAACAGTGCCGACTGGGAGCTGGCTGAGGACATTAGAGAAGCCTCTGTTGATGGGGTGACGCCAGGGTGATGCCTGGAAACACCAGCCCAGGCTTCTGAGAGGCACAAATGATGAGGACGAACACTCCAGGAATGGAAGACAACTTTGGCAAAGTGTAGAGATGGATGATGCGATATTCACACATTTTGGGAAACAGCTAGTTGGCCAGTTTGACTAGAATGCTGATTTCATTAAGGGGAACTAATCTGAAATAAGACCTGCAAGGTTGGTGGAAGACAAATTGTAGAGGGCTTCAAATGCCAGGCTGAGAAGCGGTATTCCATGCTAAAGACTGTAGTGAGCCACTGAAGAATTATGATCAAGGGAGTGCCGTGGTCAGACCTGTGTGGGGGGTTCTTTTTAAGGAATAATTTGATTCATTTAAGGTCTTTGAGGTCCCTTCCAGCTCTGAAATTCTGAGTCTGTGAAAGATTTGTATTAGTAGATATTCTTCAGTCTCAATATCTAATCAAGTTCCTTCATAGGATTTAGGGTAGTTTCTTATTGTCCTCTCTTCCATGAAATTAGAGCACAGCTGATTGCAGTTCTTCAGGCTAAGCAGACATAAGGGGAGCTTTACCAGACAGGCACGCTGCCCCTTAAACCATTCATTGATTCTGTAAAAACATAATTTGGGGTTAAACTTTATTAGAACTGTTATCTAGGTGTGAAAGCTATTCCTGAGCAGCTGAAATTCAGACAGTGAAAGCTTTAATAAGTCTTTATTAAGCCCGGATTTATTTCCAAGAGTTGGCATGCAGAGTGGGAAGAAGAAAAGCAGGGGTCTGGGGTGCTTGCCTGGAATGGGACAGGATGGCCTGAGGCAGGTCCTGGGCTGGTTGCTGCCTGCTCCCAGCAGAAGCTAGGGGCCACAAAAGCAATGGTAGAGCCAAGTAGCTTTCCAGCCTTACCACCCTTGCATGTACTAATATATGTAAGATATTACATAAATGTGCTCAGACCCAGGGATGTGCAGCAACAGTAAGAATGGTATCTCTTAAAGAAATTTACACTATTATACAAATGTGTTTCTCTATGGTAGGAGTCCCTATCCTTTTTTATAAAGCACTACTTTAAATCTCAGTGTGGTAGAGGCCCTAAGCAGGGAGGGGATAGGCAGAGCCTGGCAACAGCAAATCACTTAGGAGCAAAATGAAACTGAAGATTTATTATACGAAATGATGCAGAATGAAGAGCACATGGGGACAACAATCATATTGACTGTGACTGAACAAGAAACATATCTGTCCTTCCCTTAATAATGTGGGTTGGGTTAGTATTTTTCTGATCATGTGACAAAGCTTTCGCTGGGTCTTATTGGCCAAGAGAGCTAAAACTTGAGCTGTAATTCAATGGGTGCAACTTCCTGGTAACCTCTGACTGAACTGATGTTGTTTCCTAGTAAGCTAGGGGTATATGAACACCAACTCAGGGCCCTTCAACCTAGGTGGATTTCCCAAATCGGCAAATTGCTATCCCCTTTCCTGTCAGACAGCTACATTTCTGTAAAGAGATGTTTCTCAGTTAAGTGCTGGCACATCCTTATTGAATACCCTTTTTATGCTATGTCTAAATAAACCTTTTGTTAACTATTAAAAAAAACAACAGCAAATCACTTAACAAAACATAAAGGGGGAATCCAATGAACCACAGAAGGGAAATGAAGGCTACTGGGGAGAGGAAGTTGCTAGCAGCAACAAGCTTGGAAATCTCTGGGTAAGGCTTGAAAATGTACTGATATATCCTAATCTGTTAACTGGAAATGCTTATCCTCATGTTTGAACCATCTGCTTGGTTAGGCTGCTGGATGTGGTTATAGCCTGTCTACTTTGAATGTCTTCCTGAAATCTCTGTTTTGTCTCAGATTCTGGAGGGCTGGATTGTGCTGAGACCGTTATCCCCAGCAGCCAGCTGCCCAGCGCATCCTTCTTCACTGAGACACAAAGACAGTTTTCCCGGTATTTCAATGAGTTTGAAGAATTACATTTACTTGGTAAAGGAGCTTTTGGAGCCGTCATCAAGGTGCGTTGCACAGTTCTTCTGATTTCTTCCCTGTTTCCTTCTCCGAAATATCTCTTCATTATTTTAATAGGAATGTTTATTTTTCCTTTTAAAAACCTCTTACAGGTTTGTCTTTTCTGTGAGAAAATTGTTACTGTTATTTGAAGTGGTGATCATCTGCATCTTCCTAGCATTAAGAACTTTTACTTGAAATGACAATGCGCATGTGAGGAGAATTTCTCTCCTCTACTTGAGTTTAATGCACTAACATTAACCCATCAAGTTCAGTCAGGACTTCTAAGCAGGAGGCATTTTACTATACTTTTGTTCAGAAAGAAAATGTTCAGTATTTCTTCTCAAATTATTTGCTTTTGGATTTGTTGTAGATAAAAGGGTGCCCAGGTTAGAACAAAGATAGAACCCAGCTGGGAAATGACCAGAGTGGTTTTAATGGCTTGTATTTTCTGTCTCTTACAGAGATGGAAATAAGTGTTATATTATTAAGATGTGGTTGTTCTGGGGTCTTCTTTTTTGTTTTTCATTCCCATTTATTTGGATGATTTTCTTTTATCATTTTCTAGAGTATTCTAACCTTAGAAAATTGTCTATGTTTATATATTAAGAAACAATTTAATTGAACTTTTATTGGGAAGTAAAAATATGTATTCTATAAATAAATTTGATATATCTATGTATGTGCAGACATATACACTTATATATGCATATATATGTAGATCATATGCATATATATATATGTGTATCATAAAAAGAGATGGTATCAATAAATGGTCCACAACAGGGCATATTATTGGGGTGGTGCAGATATTACAATGGAAGGCCTTTGGGATTTTCCCATTAACTGAAGTTAAATTATTTTTCCATTGGATCTGCCTAGGACATGGACTCTGGCTATATAGGATATAAAAACCTATCTCTGTGATTCTTTTAGGTGCATGTGTTATCTTAGTTGTGATACTTTACTGTCCATAAATCTTCCATCCAACAACTGGAGGGAAAAATAGCAGGAACAGTGTATTTTGAAAGAAGCCTCATAAAATATCAAGTTAGGCTTTACTAACTTTAGATTTTAGCTAGGAATAATAAACCTAGAGGGAAAAATAAAATCTTTGCTCCCAAACATCACACTAGTAGAAAGTAAAAAGCTTTACAAGCTCAAGGGAATAAAATTTACTTGTAAAATGGGTTTGGGTTTTTTCGGAGTTTTGGGTTTTTTTGTTTGTTTTTTACAAAATTAGAAAGCATGGTTGGCATTGAAAAGGGAAAATTAGAAAGTTCTTGTTAAAATGTCAGTCAAGCTGCCTCTGGTTGTCCTGGATAATAGAGTGAACTTCCCATCAATCTGGAATTAGGGAGGAAAATATCAGAAGTTTTCCAGAAATGATAAGCAAATAACTTAAGAATTACCTCTTAGATAATGTAACCTGTATACTCCAGACAAAGAATTTATTGTACTTTCTGTGGACTTCAGGTCATGGGTTTCCTGCCTGCTTACTGTATTTTATTTATATCATTTCCTGTGCTTATAATATCTTTCTCAGCTATTCAATTCATATTCATCATTTAAATCTCAACTCAATGCCACCCCATCCATGAAGCCTTTCTCAAGTGAGAGAGGAAGCAGGATAAAGTGGAGAGAGTGCTAGATTTGTAGCAGAGGACCTGAGTTCCAATCCTGGCTATGCTGTTTACTACCTACGTGTCCTTGAGCAAGCCATAACCTCTCTGAATCAATATTCTCATCCATAAAAAGAAGGGGTTAGACTAGGGGACCTTCCAGTTCTAAACCAGTGATCATATAATTAATTGCCCCATCAATTATGACCTTTCTCCTTGGCCTTCGGATAGCACTGTTCTATACTTTTCCAGTGCACTTGTCATGCGATAATATAACAATCTATGGTTATAGTCACCATAATTTTTCCCCTTGTTAGTAAGATCCATGAAGGCAAGGATCATTTTAGTGCGATTTAAGGTATTTTACTTTCGTCTGAAAGTTTCACATATGTAAACTTTAAGCATAGACTTGGTTTCCAGTTGGAATTATAGTATAGGATTGTGGATCCACTCAAGTGGTACTGTATTAAAGTGCCCATGTGATGTGGAAGCAGCACATACCAAATGAATAGCTGCTTGTGGTGCTCTTACTCTGATAGGTACAGAACAAACTCGACGGTTGTTGCTACGCTGTGAAGCGGATCCCTGTCAACCCTGCCAGCAAACAGTTTAGACGAATTAAAGGGGAGGTGACCTTGCTTTCTCGGCTGAATCATGAGAACATCGTGAGGTACTACAATGCCTGGATAGAGAAGCATGAGATGCCCTCTCCTGGGTGTCCGTCATCAGATGGGAGTGAAGAGAGTGCAGCCCCTAGAAAGGGGCAACAAGATGGAAAAAACGGACTTGAACTGACAGATGATGTGGAAACGAATGCCCCTCCTCCAATCCTGACCAGCTCAGTGGAGTGGAGCACCTCCTCCAGTGCCAAGTTCACTGGAGCCAGTCAGGAGTCAAGTGATGATGAAGAGGATGACGATGATCGGGATGGAGTGTTCTCACAGTCCTTCTTGTAAGTTGATTCAGTAAATGTTACTTAATTTGGGAAACCATAGAATATTTGAAAGGAAATCCCTTAGCCAATCAAGCCTGATCATACTCTTTTTAAAAGATTTGGCGCATGTGTTTATTAGTTTTACAAACTCTATTTGCAAGGCTATTGAAAACATGATTTAGTTTTTAATTAGAACATACATGTAAAAGTTGTCAAACAGACCCTTAATTTTAAACCATATCCAATTAAAGCTTTAAGACTTTTCATTGTACTTGAAGGATTTCCACCCTTGAGGCTATAGTAGATTGTAGGGGAGAGCTGGATGAGGCACACCTGTAATAATCCCTGCTCCTGGCAGAGGTTAAGGCAGATGAATCATCAGCATAGGGTCAGACCTCGGGGGCTTTCTAGCTCAGGCAAAATAGAGAAACTTAGCCAAAAAAAAAAAAAAAAGATGGGAAAAAGTAAGGAAAGGAGAAGTGAATTCCAGAGCATAAAAGCTTCTCACCTGATGTCATCTGCCAGATTTTTCTGTCAGGCATTCATACTTATTCATCTAGTATATTATGTAATATACTCTTTCTAGTAAACTACCACTTAGTAGCAGAGTCCAGATAATTGTAGAGGTAAGATTTATTAAAGATTCCAAAGCGATTTGGCAAACTAATAAGCACAAGCCCATAGATCAGAAAGTGTAATTTGACAATTTAATACTTGTAATCTACTTTTAATTCTTCATGTCTTAATTAAGTTTTGTTGTAGCCCTTACAATGGAATAGCCAATAAAAAATAATTTAAACAATTTCTGAATGAAATTATTTTCCTAAGAATTAGCTTAATGTGCTACCTAGGTGAATTTATATTTCTGAGTGCTATTTATGGATAAGTTTTCACTGTATAGCGAACACCTTTCTTTTTAATTTCCAGATTCTGTGGATTTTGGAAATTTAAAGAGATTTCATTTTCCTTTCTTTTCACTTCTTTTTTCTTTTTCAAAGACCAGCCACAGATTCTGAAAGTGATATCATTTTTGATAATGAAGATGAAAACAGCAAGAGGGCCAGTCAGGTAAATATATACTTGATTAAAAACCTTGAACATGATAGACTATATGATAAAAGAGAGTTTAAAAAGTATACAGCTTGATTCCAGTTGTAAACACTTAATTCAGCCTTCAATTCCAGATACCTTACTCTTAAAAGCAAGAGAAATCTTCTTTTCAAAAATTTTCACCTAAGTGACACCTTTGATTTCTAAGCTACCCTGATAAAACTGGATAGTGTTAAGTTGATTGACTTAAGGATATCACTTAACTCACCTTGTGAATTAAGGAACCTAAGCAAAGCATTCCTTGATTAATTAATAATTATTACTTTAATTAAAATAATTTTATTAATTATAAATTAATACTAAATACCTAGGGTTATTAAAAGAGAGTAATAGAATGGAAAGAACACTGGACATGGAGGCAGATGGAAACTGGCCCCAAATCCCACTCCCTGGTAACTGTGACCCTGGGCAAGTCATTTAACCTCCCTAAGCCAACATTTCCTATTCTGTAGAGTGGAGATTGTGATGTGATGTGTTATGATGTGATATATAATATTGAGTCTATTCAATAGTGCTGTTCCAAAGTTTAAATTAGATAGAGGAGGTAAAGTGTTTGCAAACCTTAGAGTCCTTTAGAGTCAGTCATTAGTGTTGTAAGCCTGAATTTATCCTAAATTTATGTTATATACAAATTTCCTTTTTTTCAGGGTAGAGAAATTAATTAGGACATTGCACGGTCTTCAGATAATTTGCTGACTAAAATAAAAATAATCACTTTGTGGTACATTCGGTGTGGGTAAAGGATGCAAGCTATGGAACTAGAGTGAGAAAAGCCACAGTGTACATGGGCTGCACCTACTCCTTGCATTTTCTTGGTCTCTTCCTGCCCCAGCCGTTCCTGATTCATTTTTCACAGACCATCCCTAAGACCTCTAACCCCATGTATTTCCTGTCCAGTCCTATTGCTTATCCCCATAAATGGTTCCCAGTTTGTTTTGACGCCCATCAGAGCAGTGTTACGTCCTCTTCACAGATTCTAGAGAGAGACACCGTTCAGATGGGGTTAGAGAGGATGACTTTTTTTAGGAATGAAAATAACCCATAAAGTCATACTGGTTGTGGATAACAAATGTTTATATGTACACTCTAGTAGGTAGTTTGAATTGATTTGAAAGAAGTAGAAATGTACAAATTGTTTTTTTTTTATTCTTTCCCCAGTCTTATAGAACCATCCCAAACCGGTCATATTTATAAACTTGACTATCTGTGCTAAGAAAAGAATATTGCTCTAAATGATCCAGGTAGAATGCAGAAATTATCTACGTCTTATTTTAGGATGCTTTAAATTTCAGTGTGGCAGTGTGGCTAGAGAGTTAGCCTCAAGCTTGTAGGACCTGGGTGTGGGCCCCACCTGACACATGCTAGCCCTGTGACCTTGGGCAAAATCCCTGAACATCTCAATGCTTTCGGCATCCCTCTAAGACTATCAGTTAGGGGGCAGCTAGGTGATGCAGTGGGTAGAGCACCAGTGCAGAAGTCAGGAGGACCTGAGTTCAAATCTCACCTCAGACACTTGACACTCACTAGCTGGGTGACCTTGGCCAAATCACTTAACCCCAATTGCCTCATCCTGGGTCATCTCCAGTCATCCTGATGAATATGTGGTCACTGGATTCAGATGGCTCTGGAGGAGAAGGGAGGCTGGTGACCTGCACAGCCCTCCCTCACTCAAAACAAAGTCAAGTGCAAGTTATGTCATTATTTCTCTGATGGCATGGTCTTCTTTAGCAACGAAAGACAAACACATAAGACTATCAGTTGCAGAAGAGAATGTTAACCTACACTGGTAGAGGACATGTGCTCATCTCTGATTCCCTATACCAGTGAAATCCCAGATCCACATTTCAGATCCTCATCCTTAAAGAGGTGGTGGGCCCTCCTTTATTAAAGGTCTCAAGAAAAGACTGAATGTTGTGAAGCAGGTGATTTTCAGGGGCACATCAGCCTTTGAGGGCCCTTCAATCTCTAAGATTCTCTTACTCCGTGAAGTGATAGTTTAGACCAGAATTATCAAACTTAAAAACTTCAGAGTGCCACCTCCTCCATCCATATAAAATTGTAATTCAGAAATATATATAACAAATAACAATATATTATAACATAGATAATATTAATTTGTGGTATTCTAAGTTGATGTGTATCCTGCAAGGATATGTTTCTGTTTGAGTTTGATACCAGTGATTTAGACAACATATTTACAATTCTGTTTTTACTCAGATCATATTAAAATTTTTCATTACCTGAATATCCTGCACTGATTGCTAGGGGAGCCACCTCAAAACCATGCCACGTGACAGAGAGAAGCTCCTATGATAAAATTAGTGTCCTGTCAATCCATAAATAAAATAATTCACATGAAGCTTCTCCTGTATCACCACCGCCTAACAGTGTCTTGTATACAGTAGACACTTAATAAGTGTTTATTGAATTGTATTGGGTTAACTATTGTTTGTAGATTTGGCCTGTTATCTTTGAAAAATTAAACTCAAACAAAGTAAGTTAGGTTCTTCCCAAGATCCAAATGTAAATCAGAAAGAACCATAAGGGTTGTTAGTTTTTAGCAATTGGTAGTTTCTCCTCACTTTACAAAAACAAGGCCATTGTAGTAGGAAGGAATTTTTTTAATTATGCTGTTAAGATATTAGTCATACCTAATTTGCTTTTTAGGTCCAGCTAAACAGCCCAATAGAAAACCAGTACTTTAATATAGTACAGCAAAGTCACTAACATGTCAGCTAAACTGCTCAGTCTAGAGAATAGTGCTTCAAAATCTGTTCACATTCATATTTTACTATATTAGATCTAGGGAGATCTAAACAAATTTTATTCTAATTAGCACTCTGGTACTTTATAAGAATTTTTTAAACTGATATTCTGTATCAACTTTACTCTTTGGTTGTGAGAAGATATTTTGGTGGTGATAGAAATCTTAGCAACTCCCTGTTACCTCTAGAATCCAGTGTAAATAGCCTCCTTGATTTGATATTTAAAAACCTTTGAAATCTGACCGCAGTCTCCCTTCTGTTTACCTTTTACTCCCCTACACAGTCTATAGGCCAACTAAACTGGCCTTATTCCCCTTCTTCCATACTTAACACTACAGTTCCTATCCTCATACCTGGAATACGTTCCAAACTGTCTTAATACAAGTTATCTTATATTTATTTTGTATGTATTTCATATTCCCTTTATGTGTACCTGCTGTCTTCTTCCTTCCACACACCAATAGAATGGGAGCTTTCTTGAGGTCAGGACTTTGATTTCATTCTCTCTTTGGATACCTAGCACTTAACATTGTGCTCTGCATGTACAGGTGTGGCTGGCAAATAGGAAAGGGGATTTCATAAATCCTTGGCAATGATATTCTGGTTTAGTAGCAATTAATTCCTTATGTTCTGTTTTTTTTTCTTCATGAAGCAGGATGAAGAATGCAATGAAAAAAGTGATCACCAGGAAAGTGAACAGTCCCTGATGACCCAGGCAGTCCATTACCTGTACATCCAGGTGACTATGCAGGGCTCTCTTTGACAGCATAGTAGCATCCATGAGTAGACTGGGCAGTCCCTGATGACCCGGGCAGTCCATTACCAGTACATCCAGGTGACCATGCAGGGCTCTCTTTGACAGCACAGTAGCATCCATGAGTAGACTTTATAAATTTCTGTTGGCTTTCATCAGGTTCTTTTCATATTTCCAGTACTAATGTAGTATCATGGGCATCACCCTTGATTAAATAACAAGATCAGATCACTAATTCCATAAATGAAGACTTTCATTCTGCCAGCACTGACAGGATCCTTTATGCTACACTTATGGCCTGGCCATTTGCAACCGTCGTGAAACAGATTGAAGTGAAGTATTTTCAAGAATGTGGGGAGGCAGAAGGGCAGAAGATATGATTTAAACAGTGTAGCTTTGCTGAGAAATGGTAGCCACAGACGGATCAGCCTGGTGTGAAAATATAAAGGATGAGCTTAAGCTTCAGACTGGCCACAAAGAGGAGAGTCTTGTTGGGTCCAAATCATGGTGCATTTGTCAGAATAACTAGAGCCAACCGTAAGTGTAAAGAGAAACTAGACCTGCTCTTACCGTGTAGGAGGGAATCTTGGTTAGCATGAATCTTTTCTTCAGGTGGAAGATCTGTGGGATAGATTATCATTATACTTTACTGGAAAGAGTCAGCATAAGTACTTGGCATTTGTTATGGCTTTTGTGAGAATAAGTTGAATTCTTGCTAAATTATTAAGCTCTCATTTTTGCCGACCCTTAGTTTCTTAGCAGGGAATGACTTCCGTGATGGGCATCCACACTAGATCACCGCAATCACGGCTTGAAGGCTTTCAATCTCCTCCTAATTGTTTTCCTTCATTGGGAGAATGTCTCATTTGAAGAATATTAGCCAATTGCCTAAATAGTCTCTTTACCATACTGACTATAAAATTCAATGCTATTATGCTGTGTTTTGCTACTTTCAAATAACTATGGTGTCAAGTTAGAGACCCGTAAATGTGATTCTTAACAAAGCAAGAATCGTTAATGTTTTTAAATATTAGCATTTGTTCTGGATGATTCTTGATTCATTTAATGCATAAATTATGGAAAATGTGATGGCATCATTATATTAGTTCTAATAAATTAGTTGAAAACACCTTTCAAAACAACTACATGAAACTCCTATTTCTTGCCATATTTCACTTGTCGTGGGACCTTTAAAAAGAGGAGAGGGTGTTGGTGGTGGTAATACATGCCATAAATAGCATTTGGTCTACCTTACTATGTAATTACAGCTGCCTTAACTTAAATGATAAAGGTGTAAAATTAAAGCACAGCATTAAGTAGCATTTTAAGTCAGCAGGCAAATGTTGAACTTCTCACTGGTTTATCTTTATCCAAAGATGGAATACTGTGAAAAGAGTACTTTAAGGGACACTATTGACCAGGGATTATATCAAGATTCTGTCAGGCTGTGGAGACTCTTCAGAGAAATCCTGGATGGTTTAGCCTATATTCATGAAAAGGTTAGTAAACTTTACTGCACTGATTTATCCCGTTTCATGTCTCAAAATTAAAGTGTTCATATGATTGTATAATGGTATGTGACATGTACAAAAATATATAATTTAATAAAATTTCTCAGTTATGAAAGAAAAAGTACATGTAAGAAGAAAATACAAGGAAGTGTTTTAACGGCAGATTTGTTTGTTAATTGGGATGGAATGGGGTACCAAGATTGATGAGCAGAAAGAGTTTTGAGAACTAGACTGTATCTTAGGATATATGTGGTATAAAAGTGATCCAGCAAAGGATTTATTTTAAAAGGGAATAAAACATTGAGAGAGGTAAAAATGAAGTATTTCCTCTAAATTACGATATTTTCACTGAATTGGTGATGGTCTTCCCTTGAAATACTTTTAAGAACTAATTATGTCCTCTTCTGGGTGGACAAAAGAAAGCCAAAGATGAGAGCAGTCTATTTAAGCTATTATTTCTCACTGTGCGTTTGTCATTTGAAAAGCCAGACATTTTGAGTCCACTATAAATGACAAAAACATGAACCTACTTCAGGTTGAACTGCCTGCTTTTAAAAATCAACTTGTTTAGGACAAATAAAGTCCTGGGACATAGTTATCTCACAGCATTGAAGTGATCCTCTTTGCCATAACACTTTTCTGGGCTAAGTACAGGGAAAGTAACTTGACTATTGTACAACAAACAACTGGGTCAACTTCATGAAGAAAGCAGGGAGAAGATAAAGACATATTAGACTTTTTCTTTGGCTTAATTTCTCATTCTTAAAATGTTTCATTTTGCCATGTTTAAATACTGCATTTGGCACACATATCTGACTGCTTCATAAGGGATTTCATAAAAACACAATCTTTGGGGTTCAAATTTTTTTAAAAAGCATTTCCACTGAATTCTAACTATATTACTATGAAATAAAGATTAGTGATCCTAAAATTGTGTTCCTGTGCAGTTTCTCCCTTTCAATTCAGTTGAACAAATAGTCTAAGATTGTGGGGACAGAAAATGAATAATATTACAAAATCCTTGCCATCAGGGAGCTCATTCTTTAGGTGAAGGACAGGGAAGAAACAGGACTTGTGCACCTTAAACATTTATGGCAACAGTAAGTATAATCTGGAAGTCCAAAAGAAAAGGCCCGTGTTAATTGGCGTTATTTGGGAAATGTTCTTTGGAGCCAGGTAGAACTTGAGGTAGACTTTGAAAAATTAGAGGATTTGGAAATGTAAAGAAAAGAGGGAGTACCCTCTTCAATAGGGAAGAATGGTGTGAATCAAGGCACCGAGGAAAGAAGGAGCATCACGCACCAAGAGGACAGGACGAGTTCTATGAGGTGGGGAAGGGCGGTGCTCGTTGTGCCGGGTCTCGAGTGCCGAGAAGAGGAGTTTGGACTTAAACCAAGTTAATAGAAAAGTGTTTTAGGAAGAGGAATCTGAGAGCTATTCAGGGTCAGTCAGAGTAGGGAGAGCAGTTAGAAGCCCACAGGCCCAAAGTGAAGTGATCGCATACTGTGTGGTCGTGGCATCTCCTCCTACCCCACGGTGATTTCCCTGAGGACTGAGTTAGTGAATTGCCTAAACTTTGTATTCCTCCTGGAGCCCCTCCCCACCCACTTCCTACGTGATGGATATTCAGTAAACCTTTACTCCATGAAGGAGGGAATAAGTGAAGAGCAGCTTGGGGTTCTTTCCCTAAAATTAATTAGCCCTTTTTGTGATATCATCTCTAAGTCAGGATATCATTCTTACCTTTCTTTTAACAGGGAATGATTCACAGAGATTTGAAGCCTGTCAACATTTTTTTGGATTCTGACGATCACGTCAAAATTGGTGATTTTGGCTTGGCCACAGACCACCCAGCCTTTGCAGTGAGTACTTCAGTTAAGTGGAGACCATAATTAAAAGAGACCAAATCTCATTCCTGAAGCTTTAGGATTTAATCACAATGAAAGATACTGTTAAAATGAGGTTAAGTTAACGAGATTTTCCTGGCTCAGGGCTGGAATCTTCAGTTTACATTTGTTTTCTGCATTCTCATCATGAATTAGTAAATACTTGCATTTATTGGTAAGTGTATTTTAGTTAAAAGCAAATGATCTCTTTGTACCTATTTCAATCATGAATACAAAGTATTTTAATTTCCCTTAAGTTTGGGATAAGGTTTCATTCAGTGAGAAAAAGCTTCAATATAGCTAGAGCTAAGCCAAGACACTTGAAACACTTGAGCCAAGATCTCATTGGGTTTTTTTATCTTCAGGGCATGGGGCTAGTCTGGAGCAGGAACACAGGGAAGATGGCTGGGGCTCAGAGCAGTGGGCTCCACACCAAGACTGGAACACTACAATAAGTTATATCTGCTATTTCCTTCTTTAGCCTATGTTTCTGGCTCCCCCAGAAATTTTAGTGCTGTATCTCCAAGCTGCCACCATGTACATTAGTAATGTATGCAGATAGTGAGCAGTAAAGAGCGTAGAGTTTAATACATAATACCGTAACTTCCGTCCATGAATTTATGCACATGTACTCTGCTTTAACCAGACTGGACATATCAATAACCACATTTACAAAAAAGCTCAGCTATAGGAAGTGGAGGATTTTAAAGTTGGAAGGATTAAGAACATCTATTCTGGGGGTTCCCAGCAAATCTGTCTCCTTTGAACATTAAAAAATTTGGTAGAATTTCCATATGTAGTCACATGTGATAGTAGCTGTACTCTTGGTATCTGATTAAGAATATACATGATGAAAGCTAATGAATTTTATTTTATTCATCATAATAGCATTTATATGCAGTTGAAAAAATTGTAACACATGTACAAGGCATTATTTATGTTATCAACAGAAGGTGGGTTTTGCTTCCTTCTTATGCTGCATTATGCTCTGTGTTTTGTTGCAGCCAAGGAAAGACATAATGACAGTGTACGTACAGATTTGTGGACCCTGTCTCTTACTCCTCAAGCTTCTGTGGCTCATAGGTGGGGTGTCACTCATCCAGTCCATTCTGTTCCCTTTCCTTTAACTCCCCATTTAGGGGCAAGGAAAGGAAACTGAGGCTTAGTAAACAGGGGAGGTCAACTTTTATGTGAAGATGGTAGAAAAGAGATCAGCAGAAGAGGAGGAAATGAGGAAGGTAGAGAGAGCACTTCAGGGAAGGGGGTAGCCATTTGCCATTAGAATGTTTTGTTTTTTTCAAGAATATCACTTTACACACTCTGTTTTGAGGACATGTCAATGTGGACTGGAAAATGACACAATGAAGTTAGAAAGGCAACACCAATGACAGCCCATGCTCACAGTGACCCTCCTGGAATTTCTGCAAGCTATAAATATGCAAAAGGCAGTCATCAGTGACAAATGCCATGACACCCTAATACTTGGGTTCCTTGTATTTTAGGCGGATACCAAACAAGAAGATCGGGGAGCTGATCAGCTAGTTAAATCTTACCCTTCAGGTAAACAAGGAAAAACCTGTACATGTTTTCATCATGGATTTTTTTTTTTTACACCAAATGCCATTTCCTTTGCATTGCTCATTGTCCTTCAGTACATCATTAGAAAAGAGAGCTTACGTTGAAAGGCAGTGAGGGTGTGGTGGATAAAATGCTGGTCAGGATTCAGAAGAGCTGGGTTCAAATCCTACCTCTGGTGAATACTATGGTGCCCTGGGTAAGTCATCTGACCTTTCAGTGCCCCAGGCAGCTGTCAGTTGCACAGTGGTTGTGGATCTGCATTGGTAGAGTTTCCTTACCTGTTGCTCTGTACATCAGTGAAGTTATACTACCTGATCATTTTGGCCAATCTAAAGGATTTTCTCCTAAGAACATAGTCAGTTGATAGAAAATACTAGCCTATCTGGAGCTGCCTGCCCCTTGTTTCAGTTAGAAGGCATCGTTGAGTAGAGTGCAATGAATGTCAGTAATTAACTATACAAGGGCTATGTGGATGGTCTTTTGTATCATGCATAGAACAAATCCCTCACTGTGGGTTATCAGTAATTAATTAGACTCAGTTCACCCTTGTCCATAGAATTCTTATCACATAAAGCATTTTTTTCTGTCTGCAACCCCACAGATAATTTGACTGGAATGGTGGGCACAGCATTGTATGTAAGCCCGGAAGTCCAAGGAAGCATGAAATCTTCATACAACCAGGTAATGTGAAACGGAGCATTTTATTTTTGTGGAAAAGCAAAGAGGGTTTCAACAGTGAAATAATATTATGAGCTTAAAAGATAATATCATTTTGGGGCCATTCTCAAATGTTTTATTTTTAAATTTGCTAGTTTGGACAGTTGCTGTTGGCTTTTTAATTGTTAAAATGCTGTGAGTTAATTCTGTACATATTGTCAACATGTTAGACCCCATGAAGATGAAAACCTTGTTTTGGAGTGCTGTCTGCTTAAATTTTGACTTTTGAATGCATGTTAACTTGAGATACTTTCAGATATTCCCTTGGCACTTTGTAAATTTTCAGTCAAGAATCTCAAAATTTCTGTAAACGCTTAACTTGAGCACATTTCCTTGCAGATTGCACCTCATGCTATTAGCTAAACCATTTTAGGTAAAGATCTTAAATGAAGAATCATTTTCTCAACCTTATAATCGTAGTTCAAAACTAGGTTTCACTTATAGCCAGAGATACACACACACACACACACACACACAGACACACACACACACACACACACACTCACACAATATGATTTGAAAAAAGAACTCAGAGGTCGTCTAAGCCAGTATAAGAGGAACTTTTTGCTAGTACTTAGAATTAGACTTATTTCTAGCTTTCTGAAAAGCTGGATTCGTGCTTTCTTGCTGTTTAATTTTCTGGAAAAATAAAGAGTGTAAATTAAAATTTTCAACAAACCTAGCATACAGTGAATTAGTTTACATTATCATCCCTCTATCCTTTAATAAGACTGTTTTCTGAATTTCATCCTGTCAGTATCAGCGCTCTTTTGGATTCTTTTCTACCAAATATTTACTAAGTACTTTTTCTAATTGAATTTTGATTTATGTTCTTTGGGTTAATCATGAGGACTTTTCTCATTCACTGTATTATTTTAAAATTATTATTGCTACATTAAACAGTCAACCCATAAACACTATCAGGTACCTATTATGCTCCAGACTCTATGCTGGTCATTGGAGATGCAGTTACAAAAGGGAGTGTTGGTCAAGGGGCTAACATTCTGCTACCAATACTAGAATGACCTTGCAACTCTCTGGCCACTTAGAGTAACTTGTCATTTTCATTTATTGCCTGCATCAGATGATTAATAAATTGAAGTATTACCCAAAGCCTTATCTGTTTTAGCAGCTCTTTTGTCCTCTCTCAGTATCCAAGATTTGCAATTTTCAGTCATTTTAGTCTGATACTGTATATGACATTAGGCAGTTAGAATTAGTTTTACAAGTAAAGTGTCCAGATTAGCTGGATCAAATGCTTCACAGGCTAAACATAGAACATTTTGTTTATATTTTTATTCCTTTGTTTTGTGCATTGTCTGAACAAATAGTTTTCTGTACCATGACTTTTTTTTGAATCTTTTTTTTTTGCTATTTAATACTTATTGTACAATTTCTTAAGAAATTGTACTTTGATCATTAGTCAAACCTGAATGCAATTAAATTATTTATATTTCCATTTTTTCTTCCATAGAAAGTAGATCTTTTCAGCCTGGGCATCATCTTCTTTGAAATGTCCTATCATCCCATGGTTACAGCATCGGAAAGGATCTTTATTCTCAGTCAGCTCAGAGACGTATGTATCAATGATTTCATCCCCTAAATGAACCTCGCTGACCTAGGTTATTATCACATGAAGTCTAAGTATATGACAGCATAACTTTATATTTAAACATATGAACAAAGGTTTTTCTCCCCTAAATAAAAAGGCTTAATTATTGAGGCATGCTGGCCTTGACAAACTGCCTTTACAATGAACCGTTTCAAGCAGGGCACAATCCCTGCAGCTCTTCCTTCTTGTCATCGTTATTGTGCATCAGTAGTAGCACTGCCACTTTCCTCAGACACTTCCATTTCCAACACTTTATATTTGACTCAGATCATATCGAGAGTAGATCTGCATTGGAGAGAGATCTGAGATTATGCCCAGAGTTATAAAACTGTGTTTACCCTTTGACCCAGCATTTACCACACAATTAGGATGGTTTCCCAAGGTGATCGAGAAAAAGAAAAAGAACCTCTATGTTCTGAAGTACTAAGAGCATCTCTCTTTGTGGTGGCAGAGAAGTGGAAATGGAGGAGATGCCCATCGATCGGGGAATGGCTGAACAGATTGTGGTTTATGATTGCAGTGGACTACTTCTGTGCTGTAAGAAAGGATGTGCAGGTTGAGTTTAGAAAAACATGTATGAAATAATGGAGTGTGAAGTGAACAGAGCCAAAGAGAACATTGTATACAGTAACAAGCAATATTGTTTACACTGTGAGTAACTAAGTTATTCTGAGTATTATAAGTATCCCAATCAACTACAAAGGACCTACGAAGGAAGATGCTGTCTACCTCCAGGGAAGAACTGGTAGATAGAAATAGGCATAGTATGGTTTTACATAAGTGTATAGATGTGTCAGATGGTGGACTTCTCTAGTGGGAAAGAGGAAGACAGTTCAGAACTTGAAATGTAATGAAAAAATAAAATAAAATATTTTTTAAAAGAAAGTAGATCTACAGAAATGATAGGGGAATTTCATGTGGTAAGAAGCATGTTCATATTACTAAAACTTTCCCTGGCAACTGAGTAATCCACCTGGAACCAAAGCTTTTAGGGAGAGATTTGATTGTTTTCACAACTGTTAGAAAGAGATGTAGAAAGGAGGAGAGAATTAAGTAGACAAGCTTCCTAGTACAGAAGAAAGAATGCTAGACCTGAGGTCAGGAGACTTGACTCTGGATATTAATAGCTTTATGAACTGGGGCAAAGTGCCTAAACTGCCTGAGTCTTAGCTTCTACATCTGTGAAGTGAATATATTATTATACTAGCTCTTTAAGATAGTTATCATGAAGATAACACTTTGTGGACCTTAAAAATTTGTAAATGCAAGATTATTATTAATGAGCGCAAAAATATTTTTTAAAAGATTGTGACAAATGTAGAGACAGCAGTGAGAGAGGGAGGAAAAGAACACACAATTTGGATCAGAAGTTGCGTTTTGTCCAACTACATTTTCATTTACATTCTTCTTTTGTCTGATAGTATGATTTTGCCTCAGTCTTCACAGTTGCTAGGATTCTCTTAAGGGCTACCATCAATAATGGTATACATGACAAAGTAGTGTGAGAATCTGACAGTGGCTGGGATATGACTAGCTTGACTTATGTCCAGAAATGCATGATGAGTAAAGGGAACCAAACGCGAAGTAGTTGCTTTGTACATATGGGGCCAATTTAGAGTAATAAATAGAGGTCTGGTGGTTTAAATTGAATAGCATCTTATGAGTGAGAAAGTACATTATACTTAGAACCGTCTTCCTGCTTTTCACCTAAGAGATAACTATTTGCAAAACCTGGGCTACTTTACTACAGTTTTTAAAGCTTTGTCTGTACTCTCCTGGAGTAAATAAATTTATCATACTGTTCCCGCTTTAACTGAGGGTCTTTTGTGCAAAATTGGAGTCCTTAATAATTAGAATGCAATGCTTTCTTCTTGTTTAAGCAGCACGTTGTTCCTTCATTTTAAGTATGTCTGCATTTTGTACTTTAATGATATCAATATAGTATCAGGATTGTTAGCCAGAAGAGTTGAGTGTATTATAGTTACTTTAACTGTGAGTGATTATTTGTTACTGTCTCTTACTGTGATTTTAAAAAATAAAAATATGATTGAATAATTGGGAGACAAGATAGGATAGAAGGAAACATAGTGTTTCACAACATGACTATTATGGAAGTGTTTTTCCCAACCTACATGTATAATAACCTTTATTGAATTTCTTGCCTTCTCAATGAAGGTGAGTGAGGAGGGAAGAAGGGAGAGAATTTGGAACTCAAAGTTTTAAAAACAAATGTTAAAAAAATGTTTTTACATGCATCAGGGAAATAAGATATACAGGCAGTGGGGTATAGAAATTTATCATGCTCTTCAAAAAACTAAAGGGGAAGGAGATAAGGGGGGAGGTGACAAAAAGGAGGGCAGACTGGGAGAAGGGGGTCATCAGAATGCATGCCATCTTGGAGTGCAGGGAGGGGAGAGATGGGGAGAAAATTTGGAACTCAAAATCTTGTGGAAATGAATGTTAAAAACTAAAAATAAATAATTTTTTTAAAAATAAAAATATGGTGCCCCTCTGGTAATGGAAATGATGTAGACCTTCTTGGTATGAGATTTTAAATGACTTGGAGGTTCTGAGATATTCAGTGATTCACATTTTTTAGTAAAATTTCCTAATGAACAAAGTTATTACTAAATATTTTTATTTGAAAATATAAAAACAGAATGTTTATCAGATTTCAAGATGGTTCTCAGGTTATCCTTTTCTTACGAACTTGTCATTTCTGTGTGAGCATTATTTTTTTCCACTTCTGGTGAACAAATGTTTTAATTATGGTAGTTTGCAAGTGTTTGCTGTATTTATTTGCTAATTCAAATATAATTATCCTCTTAGCCTACTTCTCCTAAGTTTCCAGAAGATTTTGATGATGCAGAACATACAAAGCAGGTAATTTTCAGATGCTTTAATTATAATGTCTTCAGTCTTGAGTTTTAATTGTTATTTTTCTTCTTCAATTAGTAATTTCTGCCAGTCATTCTCCTGTGTTCCTGGAACAAAGTAAAAAAGAAATACCAAAAGATAAAGCATTTAAAACATTATGAAATTTAAATACGTGATAAAAAAAATCAAGTGTTGGCACAGTGAATTAACAAGCTGCTGGATTCTTTTGTGCAGTTCTTTGTGCCTTGGAAGTACTGTTTGGACCCTAGACTTAACTGCTGCAGTGAAGAAAGTGCTTTTATAGCTTTTTGTTTCAGATAAAACCTGGGCTTTTGTAGGAAAGAAAAACATCATTTAAAATTTTAATTATGTTGAGTTTCAGGTTTTAAATTGCTTAGTGAGAACAAAACAATGTGCAAGTATCTGACAAGCTTGTATTAAAGCATTTTCATTTATAATTATGTTCATATATGAAACAACATTTATAACATGTCACAGCTAAAGACTGAATGCCAGCTAACGTAAAAAAAGAACGATGTGGAAATTCATGTATTGTACATCAGTTCATCTATTTCTTTCTAAGGCTAATTATGGATATACATAACAGTTTCTACAGTGTTTCCTTCTCTTATTGCAAGGGAATGGGGTTTTTTTTGTTTGTTTTGCTAAGGTTTGATCCACATTTTGCGGTGGGGGACAGCAGCCCTATGAAAATGGTAACTGAAACAGGTCAACAGCTTTCAACTTGGTAGCACTCTCCTACTTCTGACATGCTATTTGTTATGGTATTTATGTATTATGGCTAAGGGCTACCCCAATAAAGAACTATTAGAAAAATTATTAAAAATCATGTTTACACTTTTATTAGCTAGGGTCATATACTGTACTCATCTTCCTTAGTGTGTTTGAATTCATAAGTATATGTGAATTTCATACCTCTTACATTTCCTATAGAAAAACCAGAAACATTTTGTTATTTTTAAAGAAATTAATAAGACATTAAGAGGCAGTGCGGTGAAATGGATAAAAAGCGAGCCTCAGAAACCTGAGTTTACTTCCTGCTTCTGATTGCTACAGTGTGATCCTCAGCAAGACACTTAATCATTCAGTGTCCCCAAGATCAGAAGTCATATGGAAGGTACTCATCTGCTTTGATGGGGAAAGTTCCTTTCCTCTGGCTCCCTACATGGATGAAATGTGTGTGTATATATGTGTATATAGCCTAGGATCTTACTCAAATTATCCCTACTATCCCTAATAGAATTAGAAACAGAACCATGATTAATGACTATGCCAACTATTCTTCCCAGCTTATCTATACTGTGAACAAATGATAATTATATCACTATCATTGGAAAGATAATTAGTTATATGACTTCGGACACAAGAATTTGAACAAATCATTTCATCTTCATAGGCCTCATTTTCCTTATCTATAAGACAAGAAGATTAAACTAGTCAATAAGAGTCCTTCCAGGCCCAAGAATCTTTATTTCTAATGTTTGTTAAATACCCTTAAATATATGGTCCTGAAGATAATCTTGAAGCTTTTAGTTAGAAGTAGTTTTTTTGTACTAAAGTGTACTGAATTGACTTAGCATTGTATAAAATTAGAAGATCACCTGGTAATTTCCCCTTAAGGAAACAATATAGAATATGCAGATAGTAGGATAGAATATCCTATGCAATAAAAGGATTTCTTTTTTTTCCACACATAAAAGAATTGGTAAAGCACTATCTATTTTATTGGGAAAGCTAGCTTATTACTTCTATCAGTTTTTCACTGTGTAAATTTTCAGAAAATCTCATTAAATCAATTCAGCATACGCTGTTATAAAAATGCTTCCTATGACTATGAATGGCTAGCTGCAGTAATTCAATCTCAACTCAAAACAACTGAATTTCAATGGAAATGAGGAGCTACTTACTTTACACTATGAAACTGTAAAATGCTTTGTGAACCTCTTCAGAGCATTAACTAACGTTGCTTGTTCTTCAAAGGTAACACTATCTCCCCATAAATAAAAGGAAAATGCCTTGTAGAAAGGTGTGGATCCACACCAACTCCTTCTCTGAGCTTCTGTTTACTGCTGAACACCACTAATGTTCTGTAGGGTTGGAAAATGGGTGGCAGCATCACCAAGGGAAGGATGGCCCTGAAAATCTCAGTGCAGGCAGAAAGTGTCATCCCCCTACGGAGAAACCTGGAAACTAGATGGCTGGTTAAGCTTAAACTTTGGAAGTTTTAATTTTTTTCATACACCTAGAAAAATAGTAGCAAAATTGAAGTCTATTGACACAGGCTGCTTTACCTTCTTTAGGAATTCCAGTAGCTACATTATATATAACATACAGTGGTAGGAATATATCTTATTGTATGGAATTGACACTTCCTTTGGTATCTTGATAGTGTTTCATATGCCTTTAAGTGTTCTGGTCTTCTCTAATTGTTTTTATTGTGAAAAGTTTCAGAGGACATCCAGTATTTTAACAAATTACTATTTATAGAATTTATAAACAGTGAGGTATGTGAAATGTAATTAATAATATACCAAAAGTTGCAAGAACCCCAATTAAAATTCTGCTAAATGCAACAAAGATCTGTTTGGTGTGGCTTAGGTGAAAAAAAATTATCAGGCATTATAGGTACTTGTTCCTCATGTCCATGGGCTTTGATTGTAGAAATCTGTCATTTCCTGGCTGTTAAACCATGATCCTGCAAAGCGACCCACAGCCACCGAGCTACTCAAGAGCGAGCTGCTTCCTCCACCCCAGCTGGAGGAGTCGGAGCTGCACGAGGTTCTGCACCATACCCTGGCCAATGTGGACGGCAAAGCCTATCGGACCATGATGGGCCAGATCTTTTCCCAGCGCATCTCCCCTGCCATCGACTACACATATGACAGTGATATATTGAAGGTGAGTTTAAAATATGTGAATTTACAGTTCTCATGGTACATAGTTAACCAAACACATGCTGGATTAGGGAAATTCTAAGTCCTCTTGAACAGCACTAAATCAGATGGCTGTTACTGAAAAGGTCCTTTAAGAATAAGCATTAGCCCAAATACCCAGAGCTTAAAGCATCTGCACAGTTCTAATTCAATAGTGAGAGCTAAAAGAACTCTAATGTCCTGGGCCTGTTTGCTCTTTGTACTTTGGGTTTGGTTTTCATGGAATCAGTTTTGAGCATGAGTTTCTTTCCCATGTGCTGATATGTGAAATAATAAAAAGAGAAATAGTGAGTATGGGGTCAGTGTAGATTTTAGGAGCCACTTTTTTTTCTTTTGCCTGTTAGTTTTAGAAAGCTATTTGCAAGACTCCTTTAATATCAGATGTATGTTTAAATAGATTTGTGTCCTTGTATATGCAGAAACATTGGTCTGATACTTTATTGGATATATATCCTGTTTGCCAAAGTGGTTTCGTAATTGCTTGTACTTAAGATTATATAGAGCCACAAAGGACCCTAGAGATCACAAAGTCCAATACATGCAAATGACATTTTATTTTCTTCTCTTTATATTGGGTCACAGAGACCACCCAGCTTTCTGATTCTTCAAACCTATTCAGAAAATTTCACTGAGCACCAACCTCAATCCACATTTCTATCAGGTTGCTTACATTCTTGAGTTTCTACTTTGGTTTTATAGGGCATTATTAGACCTGCCTTTTCCCCATGTTACTCCAGTTACTCCTGATGTACCTTAAATATACATGATCCTGACAGTTGTCTTTCAGCTTATGGTTTGAAGTGGTTTTTTTGTACTAAAGTGTACTGAATTGACTTAGCATTGTATAAATTAGAAGACCACATGGTAATTTCTCCTTAAAGTTTTAGATTCTAAATGGGAACAACATAGAATATGCAGAGAGTAGGATAGGATACACATATCAGGGTATTTTCCAGTTATTTGCTGTCATCTGTGGGGCCTGAAATCACCCAAACATAGAAATTTTCTCTACAGCTATTGCCAATCACCCACCCTGTAACATGATAGATGAAGAGGAAATCATGTTACTATCACTCCTGGACTGTTGCAGTAGCATGCTGGTAGATCTCCCTGCTTCAAATCTCTCCCCACTCAAGCCCATGTTCCACTTAGCTGTCGAACTGTTCTTAAGTATAGGTCTGACTATCTCTGCTCAGTAAATTTCTTTGGCTCCCTATCACCTCTAGGATCAAATATAAAATCTTCTGTTTGGCATTAAAAGCCCTTTATAGCCCACTCTTTTCCAGCCTTCTTACATCTGCCCACGTACTCTGTGACCCAGGGACACTGGCATCCTTGCTCTTCCTAGAACAAGTTGCTCTATTTCCCAGCCCTGGGTATGTTCACTGACTGGCCTGTGCACCTGGAGCACTCTCCCCTCTCATCTCTTCCTCTTGATTTTCCTGCTTTCCTTCAAGACCCAGCTAAAATTCTACCTTTGATTTTCCTGCTTTCCTTCAAGACCCAGCTAAAATTCTACCTTCTGCTTTCTTCCTTTCCCAGCAAAGAAAGACTTTCCTGATCCACTTTAATTCTTGGGCTTCCCTCTCTTGATTTTTCCAATTTATCCTATATATGGCTTGATTGTACGTAGTTATTTGCATGTTGTCTCCCCAGGAGACTGGGGACCCTCTTGACATATCAGGGATTATATTTGCCTTTCTCTATATCTCGTTGCTTAGCAAAGTATCAGACACATAGTAGGCATTTAATAAATGTTTACTGACTGACTTACCATCAGTATTGCTATTCTTGGAAGATTCCCTTCTGTCACCACTGTTAACAGAATTTCCTTTCAAAGATTTCTCCTAGAGAACTAATCCCCTAGGAAAATACCTAAGAAAGCAAGGAGAAGCAATTTATGATCACAGGAATGGCCTCTATTATTCGTAGTACCTATGAGAACTGCAATAGCAAAATAATGTTTCCGTATTCTTGATACCTTGCATCCAAATTGTCTTGGGCATTGGCATCTAGCAGTCCCTCAATGTAATCAAACTATGTGTTTCAGTGTAGCATTTTTCCTTTGCTATGCAGCATATATATTAACCTCTAAGTGGAAAAGACTCATTGTGAACCTCCTTCCCTAAAAATGTTTAGAAATACAACTATGTGAAACCTTGTTCTTTGATCTTACAAATGTACAGTATGATACCACCAACCAACACATTATTCTTTTAGAGAGAGAAGTTGTTTTCCCTCTTGGAGTGGTACTTTATTGTCTTGATTGTATTTTAGGGTAGCTTCTCTATCCGTACAGCCAAGATACAGCAGCATGTATGTGAGACCATTATCCGCATCTTCAAGAGACATGGTAAGTCCTTTTTTAATCTCATTTTGTTACCCATCTTGCTTTTTCACTGTTAGAAAGTAGAGGCAGTGGCTCTGAATAAAACCTAAATATATTTTTGTTTTCAAATTCAATTATAGGTAATTGATATAGCAGGTGAAATTTAAGCCCATTTTTATATTTCAGCTTTTTGAAGAGGAATTGATTTAAGAGAATAGCATCTTTGCTTTTAAAATAAAGCTGGATAATCACCATTATAATCATGAGAGGACTGCTGCGTCTCATCGTACATGAGTTCACTCTGTGTAGAATATGCAGAATAAAATAGAAATTAATAATGAGTGAGGAGCGGCACACGGGGATTAGTCTAACTTTCATGATGGTCCCCCATGACATAGCCCTAATTGTCTGGTTTATGTTTCAATTTGCGTGGGTTCCTGGGGAGTATGAGAAGTCAGCGGTTAATTACAGTTTGCCCCTTTGGTGCAGGAGCCGTGGAGTTGTGCACCCCGCTGCTGCTTCCCCGAAACAGACAAATGTATGAGCACAGCGAAGCAGCCTTGTTCATGGACCACAGCGGAATGTTGGTGATGCTCCCCTATGATCTCAGGGTGAGTTCGGGAGTGTTCTATTTTTCAGGCTGGATTTTTACAAGCTATGAATTTGTTACTGAATCTCATTAGAATTGGATTGTTGGTTGGTTTGTTTGTTTTTAGCATTTTTCTTTTGTATTCCATACAGGTGATTTATGTATCCATTGTTACCATTTCTCACATGACCTTGTTTGGTTTTTTTTTTTAACTCTTCTTAAGAGAGAATGATTCAGAGTAAAGAGTGCTCTTGAAGTCCAAAAGATGCTTGGGCTCCAAGTCTTTGCCTCCTTGTCAACAGCCCAGAAGTTAGTTGTGATAATGTAGACACTTGTGCCCATAGACTCTAGAGTACCCTTTCCTGGTCATCTAAACATCAACACATAACACTGACCAGAACACTAGTTGTCTTGATAGTAATGACAGCATAATGTGGCTACATGAAATAAGGGAGTGTATATTATATTTCGCAGCAGTTTTTCCATTTTCTGACTTGACAGCATTTTAACTCAATTAAATCAATACAATGTCAGTGACTGTGCCAATTGGTTACTATTTTTTTTTCCTAAGCCTGACCCTCTAGCTGTCTTCTTGGACATGCATTTGCTATTATAACTCCTAATTATTTAACTGATTCCCAAAATGCTGTTGTGACCAGCAGTTCTTTACCGTGCTGTGTGTCTGAGGCTGGGGGTGAGAGGTGGCATGAAGGATTGTTTTTACAGAAGACTGAGTTCTAGTTGTCATTTGTTAATCTTCCCAGTGCCTCAGTGTATCCAGTTCTCTATGTGGTATTCAATGATTGTTAGTTGTCTTCCCAGCTTTCCAAGAGGTATTTGCTGAGCACCCCCTCTCTGAAAGGCGCTAGTGTGTAAATTATCAGAGGAGCAAACGCTGAGCTCCATGCCAGCATATTGTTAGCTTCTCTAGAGCAAGATTGTGTCCTCGATGACTACACAGAGTAGGTGCTCAGCAATCATTTCTTGAATTGGATTGTGTGGATTCCCACAGTGAAAGGATGGCAAACACAGAATTAGAACCCATAGCCAAACGGGGATAAACACACCCTGCCTACACTAACCTACTGAGATCGAGGGCACTGCTCACCATCTTGCTGTGCCCTGAAAAATCTGAGTGCAGTTTTAAGCCCTAATAGATTAAATCCTGGGCAGCGGGTGGTGCAGTGGAGAGAGCCAGGCCTGGAGTCAGGAAGAGTCTCAGCTTTCTGAGTTCAAATCTAACCTCAGTCAGTTAGTAGCCTTGTGACCTGTTTGCCTCAGTTTCCTCATCTATAAAATAAACTAGGAGAGGAAACAGTAAACCATTCTTTTCTCTTTTCCAAGAAAACCCCAAATGAGGTCACAGAATCAGACACAACTGAAAAATGGTTAAAGAACCTCAGCAAGCTTAAGTCAGCATCAGCTCACCTTGTGGTATGTCTGCTGTATTATAGGTGTTAGGTTATATGTTAATGAAATTTTTCTTTATTCCTACAAGTACAGGGCCCCTAATTAAATTTTTTTTTCTGTGCCTTGTCATTTTCTATAGCCAGTACTGACGTTTTCCTGTGATTTTGTTGAACTCCGAAATTTTCCCTTTGTTTTCCAAATGCCACATCCCATGTAAGGCATGATTTAAAAGAATCCACCTGAGCAACTCTGTATATACCTAAACTTTCTAAACCGCTCCCCATCACCAGTTTGTTTTTATTTAAATGTGGTTTTGTTATAAGAGATGATCCTGTTGGGGAGAATGGGTGGTAGTGATTGAGAAGTAATAGTGGCATCAGTAAAATAAACAAAAGACATAAATAAAATATTAAATAATCAAGGAAGTTAAGAAATAAGCTGCTGCTCTGCCTTGGGCACGGCTTTATCCAGAACTGAACAAAGCGCTGATTTATGATCACCGCCTCTTTGGCCAGTTTTTCATGTTATTTCTGTTTATCCCCTCTTTCTAGAGAGTATAAATATAGGGAGTGTTATTGTTATTGTAATGCTAATATTTAATTAAATGGTGAGGTAAAGACACTTGGGGTTTGATAAAGATAGAAAATAAGTGGCATGGTTATCATTCAATTATATTTAAAATTGACTTTTCATTCTCTAAATGCTGGCAGGGAAAAAAAATGTTCAAAATTGTAAGCAGCACTTACTTTCTGTGAACTATTCACATATGAAAGGAAAATGCCCGGCTGCCCAGGTGGAATCTGACCCATATTATACTAATGCTACCCCCTGGGATAATTAGTTTCTGGAAGATAGTGCATAATGTAGTTACTTATTTGTGGTTAGGTGGTTATAGTGGAGAATTCTTCTAGAGGGAATTTATTAAGGATTTCCTTGGAGAAATTCAGGAAAATTCCTACAAGGTACTAGATGGCTGTCATGTTTCAGTTACTATAAATAGTCCCACATGAAATAGCCCCATGAAAAATAATCCCACAGAAATCAGAATAACCGTGACATTGACTGTCAGCATGTATGAGTTTCCATTTGATACAATCAAAATGTAGCTTGTTTCAAACATAAATACATACATAACATGTTAACTGGGGACAGCATATCTGTCTTTTACTGATATTGTCACCAAAGCTTATGGAAGAGCAGGGACTCTTAAGACATTAATCTGAAAACATTTTTTGGTTATATTTTCAGATTCCATTTGCAAGATATGTGGCTAGAAATAATATCTCAAATTTGAAACGGTAAGAAACTGGTGGAGGGAATATTGTCTTTTCTGAACTACATACAGTATCATAAAGAACTCAGCACTCAACTGCTGGGTTTGGAATACTCTTCAAAGGTTGACAGGACTACCTTTCCCATAAGGAAGAATTGTGGTAATTGACGTCACTAGAGTTAACATCAGTCTTTTCTGTGCCTTCAAGTATTCCTGAACTTCATCACTAATTATTTTTACACATGGCTGTTTGTGAGCATATCAGGTCATAGCTGATTCTTTGTATAGCTTAATTTGAGGAATAGATGATATCATGTCTAAAACTTCCTATTACAGGTAACTTTGGACAGAGAAACACTTAAAGTGAAGCCTAGTAAAAATCAACTTGGAACCTGGATACTGTGGATCCATGTCTGTAGAGCACATTTAAGTAACAAGCAGAACCAAAGCTAACATATCCTCTTAAGATCCAGTGGCATTGCTGCTAATTTGGCATTTCATTTTATAAGCACCATTCTTCCCATGAAACCAAAGCATTTTTATGGAATTTTTTAATTCCTTTGTCCTGATATACTTTTGCTAAAAGTGAATGATAAATAAGAATAACATTTACGGCATCTCAGTGTGGGATATAAGCACTAAGAGATAAATGTTTTGCCATGGTAATATCTTCAGAGCAAAGTAACCAAGGGACACAAAGCTTGTCAGTGGTCAGACTGAATCAGAACATAGATCACATTTCAGCTCTGCGCACAGTGAAGTCTACAAATGCATTTAGCTTGCTCTGGATGCTAGGCAAAAACAAGAGAAACAACTTAAACATTGTAGGGGGCATTCTCCATTAGCTTCATTCATTCGCTTCAATGAGTACATGCCTCAGCATGAGCGTGGAATAGGAAAGATTGCTCTGCTTTCCCCTACATTGGCCTGAGACTCCCCGCTGCCTCTCCCAGCATGAACATGTCTCTTCAGTCTCATGAAGTGTGGTCCTAGAATATCCTCCTGAGGTCATTCCCATAGACAGTCTAGTTAATCAGGCTTTGCGGGAAGCAATGGAGAAAACCAGCCATTTTGGCAATCCTAGCCTTGTTGATCTGCTAAAAGAAGCCTGTTACCTTTCCTTTGAAGTTCTTATGTCTTTCCTTTCCTCATCGTAAAGCAGAAAATAAGTAACAGTTATATGGTGTATGATCCCTTTCTAACTAACCACACTTAAGTGTGAAACCCTTTCAAGAATATTTTTACCTAGTCATCAGTTTTCCTATCAGCTAAATCTTTACCTATTTTAGTTTTCTTCTATTTGAGCAGAAGTCTCTTTCATGATAACAGTTTATTTGAATGTCCTAAAAAATAAAATTTTCATTCAGTTGTTTCCAAATTCATCTGCTCTCTAAAACAGATTGGGCTTTCTTAAAGAGACCCAAGCCCTTCCTAAGCTGAAACTATTTAAAGATTGTCTCATACTTTATAGGGGATTCAAGGGTGATTTTTCTATTACATGGTATTTTTATCGTTAAGTCTTAACAGCTCACTTTTTGACTGTAGAACTTAACACCCTTCGTTAAGATATGACTACTGTACTAGCCATGGGGCCACACAACCCTAGTATCTTAATAAACACTTTACCAGTTGAGTTTTCTTACTCATTTC
>CM053774.1:20386738-20415320 GCA_028658325.1 Potorous gilbertii
CCCTAGTATCTTAATAAACACTTTACCAGTTGAGTTTTCTTACTCATTTCCTATGAATTTCTACACTATTTTTGTAAGCATTAGAGTACAGTAAGTAATCTTAGAACTCTGGGTTTCTTTCTCTAGATACTGTATAGAACGTGTGTTCAGACCACGCAAGTTAGATCGCTGCCATCCCAGGGAAATTCTGGAATGTGCTTTTGATATCGTCACTTCTACTAGCAACAGCTTTCTGCCCACTGCGGAAATAATCTACACCATATATGAGATCATCCAAGAGTTTCCAGTGCTTCAGGTTTCTTTCCATATTTTAATATACACTGATCTCTCATCCTATAGATTTCTTTTTTCCAGTAAATTAGTTATTGTTGAATCAAATCTGTAGTTCCTTAAGTTTATAGTAAATGACAAGGTTTTGTAAACAACATTCCACTGAAAGTGATTTGATGATATGACTTTTGATTCTAACTTGAAATTGGGGGAGGATGGGAAGGGAGCAGAAGGATTCTTTTCCTATAGTTTTTCCAAAGACCAAAATATAGACTAGCAGTACTGTGCGTTGTACACATAGACATTAATACAAATGCAAAAATGAAATAATATACAATCCCTCTCCTCAAGGCACTTGACTCATAGAAAGTTGATGGAACATTTACACTAAAAACTTTGTTACAAGGTATAATGTGATGAATATAAGAAGACTGCACGGTACTGGAAGATCAGATAAAGGAACAATTAAATGCCAGATTAATTAAGTGCTAAATTAATGAAGTATTAAAAGGGGAATCTTCAAAGTGAAAGTGGAGGCAAGGAGGGAGAGCAGAAAGAGCACTGAGCTTCACGTCAGGAGACCTGGATTTGAATCTCTCATCTTCAGCATTTCCTAACTCTGTGACTCAGAACAAGTCACAATTTATTTGAGCCTTATGTTCCTCATCTGTAAAATGAGGATGACAATACCTATAGTAGCTATTTTACAGGCTGTTGTAAGGATGGTTTGCAAAACCTTATAGCAGAGAGATAGTCTTGGTGCAGCACTGTGCTGTCAAACTCTAATAGAAACTCTATGGGTAATATATTGACTTAGAAAACCACAAATTAACAATTATCTATGTTGTATTTTTATTTGACCAAATATTTTGAGGCACTTGGCTTGGTTGAGTTTGACATCTCTAGTAAAGAGTTGCCCTTAGATGTCAGGAAGACCTGGTTTTCAATCCCTATTACACACGCTGGCTTTGTGACACCAGGCAAATCATTTCACCTCTTAGTTTCCCAGGCAAATCTTTTAAGACCTCAAATTGTGAACTAGGTGTGGATCTTCTTTGATAAACAGTTTCCCCTTTGGTAAAGAGTTGGGATTCTCTATGCAAATTAACTCATAGGCTCAACCCAAACCAAAACCTTAAAATGCTATATAAATTTAAGCCCTTATTATTATTAAATATAAAGAAGAGGTTCCAGCAAACTATATGCAAAATTTAAAGAGGAGGGATCACTTTCAGCTGGAGAAGGGATATGTGGATAGGCAAAATTAAGGAAAGCTTCATGGAGTACTTGGAATCTTAATTGGACCTTGAAGGAAGGAACTTCAGCCAGAAGAGATGGGGTTAAAGGATGAAATTCATTTTAGGTAGGGAGAACAGAGTGAGAAAAGGCATGGAAAAAGGAAAGGGCAGAACTGGAACAAAGAACAGTGAAGAATCTAGTTTGATTAGCATGTAGATTCTGTAAAGGGTCTCTGTAAAGTATGAGATAAGGTTGGAAAGGTGGACCCAGACTGTGCAACTTGAATGCCAGGATCAAGAGTTACTACATTATTTGGTAAGTAGTGGGAAGCTGTGGAAGTTTGAGGATAAGAGTTACGTAATACAGTAAGAATAGCTTATTAGGAAGATTATTTGGGCAGCCATGTGAAAGATGGATTAGAAAAGAAAGAGATTACAAATAGGAAGATTGGTTACAAAATTTTTGCTATATTTCAAATGAAATGTGATAAGGGACAGATGCAAGGACTGTTTTGTATGTAGGATCAATGGGATTGGAACTGGAACATGTGGGAAATGGAAGAGTCAAGGATCATTTTGAGGTTTTGATCCTGGGAGGATGGTGATGTCAACAACAGAAATAGAGAAAGTAGGGAATGGTGCAAGTGTCTAGGAAGAAAATGATGAGTTTGGTTCTGGATGTGTTGAGTTTAAAGAGGCATCAATTTGAAGAGGCAATTGGAAAAGGAGGATTGGAGATCTTTGAAGAATTGGAAAGGTAGAGGTCTAAATTTGGGAGCTCTCTGCATGGAGGTGATAAAGCCATGGGAATGGATTAAATAACTAAGAGAGGGCATCGAGTGAGAAGCAAAGAGGACCAGGGCAAAGCATAGAACATTGCAAAGACAGCCATACTTAAGATGCAAGAGAAGGAGAAAAAAGTGAAGTAGCTATCAGAAAAAAGAATGTGATTGGAGCTAGGGATGTAAACAGTATTAAGAAGGGGATGGTCAGCATTGTCCAGCACTTTTTGAGAGATCAGGGAGAAGATTCTGGAGTTGGCTGTCAGAGGGCATTAGCTTCTTTGGAGAAGCAGTTTTAGCGGGGGACAGATTGCAAGGAGTTGTAGAGGTAAATGTGTGGGGAAGTGGAAGCAGATTACTTTTTTTACAAGTGTATAGAATTGAATGGATTCTTTTATAAATGCCACATTTATTGTGTGGCTGTTCAGAAACTTGTCATGGTACTCACTATATGAAATCTAAACTCACCATCCTAGTTTCCCAGGTTGTTCATATAATTCCTATCTGGTGTTATTTCCCACTACTCTCCCCACTCCAGTTAGACCAATCTCCAACTAGCCTAGAGATATCCAGCCTCTGTTTCCTTCTTTGTCCCTTCCTTCATTTTGTTTTTACCTAAAATGCCTCATCACTTCTTCCCTTTCCATGTCAAACCCATCTTTCAAATTTGCCTTGAAGCCATTATAGCAGACTTCATATATTTCTCCTTCCTCTGAATTCCCCCTACTCTTACAGCTTGTACTTTACATTTAAACATATACTGCCTGAGTTTTTTTTTTGTCACTTCATTGTTAATTTTGTTTCCAACTAGATTGTATGCTCCTTAAAGATAGGGACCCAGTCTTCTGTTTTTCTTTTATTTTCCACAACACCTACTATAGTGCTGAGTAAACAGATATTTAACTTAATGTACACATGTTCTTGGCATATTGGAAGGATAATTTCTACTCTTGCAAGTGGATAATATTTAGCATTCTAGTGACCTTTAAGTAAAGCTCTATTCTCCCATGTTTTAATCTGAGGCAAAAGTATGATAAGTATAAATATAATGAATAATTTCTAGTTTATACCCCATGATACTCCTTTGAACCAAAATTATACTTGAAAACATGAGAGGCTCATCATGTATAAAGTGCCCTGTTGGCACTGCAAACAATGATGCCTTAAGTCCTCCACTGGACAGACCAACTGTGTGTGTTCATCCTTCATTGCCAAAGAAGACCGTGCCATCAGAGAAATAATGACATGACTTGCACTTGACTTCGTTTTGAGTGAGGGAGGGCTGTGCAGGTCACCAGCCTCACTTCTCCTCCAGAGCCATCTGAATCCAGTGACCAGATATTCATCAGGGTGACTGGAGATGACTCAGGATGAGGCAATTGGGGTTAAGTGACTTCCCGAAGGTCACACAGCTACTGAATGTCAAGTGTCTGAAGTGAGATTTGAACTCAGGTCCTCCTGACTCCTGCACTGGTGCTCTCTCCACTGTACCACCTAGCTGCCTGACAGACCAACTAGAAACTGCCAAGAGTTTAGATGACAACCCTTTTCATCTTTTCTGCCTTCTAGTTCCTGAGTAATTTGGTTCTCAGCCAGAGTAGACTTCCAGCACCTTGTAGACTGAAAACCTTTGGTTTAAGTGTTTAATGAAAAATTAATGACCAAAAACCACAAAAAAGGCAGTTTTGTAAATAGAGTGGAGCATCTTTTTCTGTTCCTAAATGCCAATAAATATTTTTCCTTCATATTAGGAAAGAAATTACAATATTTATTTGAACCACACTGCCGTGCTGAAAGCACTACTCTTATACTGTGGGATCCCAGAAGATAAGCTCAATCAAGTTTATATCATTCTGTATGATGCCGTGGTAAGTGAATGGTGACTTTACATGTAAGTACTTCGTGTCAGTGTTCATGAAGAAATATAATGTTTAGCTATCGTTTTATTGCTACAGATTTAGGACTGTTGCATATAACTCTAGTATTCAAAATGTAAGGGAAATCCTTCATGTAGATTATCCCAAAATGCAAATAATTAGTAGAATCTTTGGATTATATACCAGTCCATAGCCTTCATAGATGTTTGCAAATCTAGGGATCAACATAGGTTGCTACAATAGCAGAGAAAATACTGCAGTCACCGTATTATTCTCATGTAGAATGGTATCAGATTAGTAGGTGAAACTGTTCTACAGATTGCTTTGAGTAGTTCATAAACACCTTATTTTCTCAAGGAATTAATGTGGCCGATTGAACATTTAGAAAAAAAGCACGAACTTGGTTATTTGAAGTTTCTTTGCAATATTAAAATAGTTCATAAATGCTTTGTATTAAATCAGAACAAATATGTGACCTGGAATTGAACCTCTCTTACAGATCCTTGCTCATAGGTCACGTTTACTGAATGCCTATCTCCCTGCGGCTCTCAGATAGCACTTAGCATTTTAGCAGAAGGGAATAGGAAAACAAGGTGGTTAGGTAATAAGATATACAGAAAAAAAAAGTTATTAATATGAAAAAGGGGGTATGTGTGAAGACATCTTTAAATTTAAAAGACTGGAATAATGTTATTTAAATATCAGTAGACAACTTCACTATCTTGTTTCTGCAGGCAAAGAACCTATAAACGGTTTGATTTCTTGTTAATAAATAGAGGGAGACTGGGGAAAAGAATGAAAATGTTACAGGCTATTTCTGACTATTTTTCTCCCTCTTCCATCAGTAATAATAGAAGTCATTTTTGGATTTGTGACACCTACTTTGACCTAATTGCCTGACTTTCTGTTGGGCTTGTTTCCTGTTAGACTTTTTTAATCAATTATGTCAACTTAGAAAACCTTTACTGTGATGTCTGCTACCCTGGGTTAACCTCCCTTGGTCTTTAAATATACAAGAGCCCTGAAAACAGTCTGTGCACTCACTTCTGCCCAAAGGGGCTGCTGCTGAAAGTGACATGGGCTCCATGGATCACAAGAAATAGGCAAACATGACTTTGGTGACTTGTCAGTAGCGACAGCCTACCACAGCTGTGCCAGATTGAATGATCACTCCTCCTATCACATCCATTGCCCATACTGCCATGCTGTTCTGGCTTCATCCTCCAGGACAAGTCACCTAAGCTGTCTGAACCGTAGCTTCTTCATTCTTAAAATGAAGACAGTAATATTCACAGTAACTACTACAAGACTGTACAGGATGAAAAGGGATCATGTGTAAAGCCCTTTATAAATGTCGGCTAGTATTACTGTGTAATTGTAGTGCTGAGTACGGCATTCAGCACTTTGTCGTGCTTCGTTTTTATTACAAATGAAACTGGCTGGTTTGAGCAGCACAGCTCTTTCCCTCTCTCTGTCTCTCTCTCTCTCTCTCTTTCTCTTACTTTCCCTCCCCTTTGTCCACATTGGGTATCATACCCTTATCTAAGGGTGCTCTGCCCAAAAGAATGTAAATTTTGTTTGCTGAAACCTCACTAGATATCTTACGGGCTAGATATTTTTCTTCTGTACCATGCCTTAAACCCACATCACTCTGGCTCTCATTGATTGGCCAACTATAGATCCCAGGCCTTTGGGCTCTGATTGGCTCAGAGTGAATGTAAATAGCAATTGTTTATGTTTTGGGCAGAAACTTTGAGGGTCTTCCCCTCCCAGGTTGATTTTTTTTTTTGACTAAGTAAAGGAGACTTCTTTGTCTCAAAGTTTCTTACCTAGCCTTAATCACCAAATAGGTGTTGCCTCAGTCAAACTGAGACAAGAGAATGACCTTAGCTTAAAGAGGCCAAAGTCTCCCACCGTATCTAGGGTCATCTCCAGTTGTCCTGGTCTATATCTTGCCACTGGACCCAGATGGCTCTGAAGGAGAAAGTGAGGCTGGTGACTTGCACAGCCCTGCCTCACTTAAGTCCAATTAACTTTCATGTCATGGCATCACCTCCATGATGTCATAATCCTCTGCGAGAATGAAGGATAAACAACACTATTACAAATAAAAGTAATCTTCATTCAAAAAATCACATGCTTCCTTTGCAATAAGTCTACCCTTCCTTGGAGATTGTAATCTATGATCAAGTTTGATCAGCCATATTTTAACAAGCATATTGATCTGCTTTAATTTGTCTACATAAGAATTTTCAGATTTTGCAATAACTTTAGTGAACGTTTGTATGTAAAATTATACTTGGATTAATATTTTAAGCGTGGAATCAGCCCCCTCCTTTCAGGATTGGGAACAATTTTTCTGCCATAAAAAATAAAGATTAACCTGGAAACTGTCATTGAGAATCAGTTACAAGGAAACTGAAATTTGTTCATCCTAACATTGTTTTCTTTTGCATAGACTGAAAAACTGACTAGGAGAGAAGTAGAAGCTAAATTTTGCAATCTTTCTTTGTCTTCTAACAGTGTAAGTACCTTCTAACAGTATATAGCACATTATTACAGCTTACTCTATAATCCATCATGCCGTAAAATGTCACCATATTCTTTTTCTAGCAAGGTAAGAGCACTTTATACTACCTTTCAAACACAGTTTTGGTTTTTTTTTCCCATGAGCGTTAACGGGTACCATGGCAACTCACTGTATTAAGGGAGGAGGTGGCACTAACACTGTGATCCCAAAGAATGTCTCTCCATGGTTCTTTTTAATGTACTGTAATCACCGTGTTCTTTCCTGGTCACTAGTCACTTTCTTTTACAGCCCCTTTTTGTTAGACAATGCTTTGGTACAGCCCCCCTGGCTGTGCCAAGATAGAGGACTAGTCATAGTCTCCTGAAATAAATTGTATGGTACTAGAATAGTGGGCAGAACTAAGAAAATTTACTTGGATTTTTCTGAGTTCTTTTCAACTCCTTTTCAGAACTAGAAAAGAACTCTTGCTTTTCTGGCACATTGTTTGCTCCCATTCTTAATTCTGAGCTATCTTGGAGATTAGGGAATAGTTCTTGGGCTAGAACAGGGCTTTGTCTCTGTCTCACCACTTCAATAAATTGAACTGTGACATGATGATGCACCCTTCTGTGGTTCAATGAGGACAAAGCAAGGACTCCAGACATGATTCTGACATCAGAGAAATAAGGACTCTTTCTGAGCCTTAGCACCCTCCCAATTGAGAGTTGGATGATTGTATGGTAAGCATGCAGGATGCTTCAGAACCCTGATTGGATGAACCCTGATTGGATACAATCCAGGGCAAAAATTCAAAATACATATCATCACTTTCAGCTTTTCAACTCCTCTTGAGATTCAGTTAAGTCTTTTGGCTAATCTCCCCAAAAGTTTTTGGAGGTACACATAGCACTCTATTCCATAGCTTCCATATATTGCATGGCTTTATTCCATAAAACAGAATTTTAAAGAGTTTGTCTAAGTGCACAAATAAGACCTTAAAAGAAATTCTCCCAAACAGTTGCAAAGACAAACTAAGTCATTTGTCTAGCAATAGAAGTTCCATTCCAGTTTTGGAAGTGATATTGCCATTGTATAGTGTAACCAATAAATAGTACCATTTCCAAAGAAAAAGGATTGGATATACACATTCATCTATGGGCAGAAACCAGTATATTTATAAACAGTAGAAGCCTGTTCAAATGCAAGGTTAAAATGCGGAGTCATAGTCTCTCATAGAACTTTAGAGCTAGATGAGTCTTAGAGATTGGCTCTTCCAAACCTTCATTTTACAAAGGAAGAAACTGAAATCATTTGGTGAAGGTCACACAGCTAAACAGTTTTAGGATTAGAGACAGGGCTTCTGAATCGTTCGGTCAACGTTGGGTTTAAGATAGTAAAATGGAGTCTTGCGGGGGGTGGGTTAAGCCAATAAAAGGTTTTTGTTATTAATAATTTTATTTTTAACACAAGTACCCAGACAAATATTGGAACTGGATTTGAACTTTTAAAAACTTTTTCTTTATTCAATAAAATTGTTTAATACTATTGTTTTTAAAATCTTTAAATAAGGCTTTATTCTAGACTCTAGCAAGTATCATTTTGCAGTTTGAATATGAATCCATTTCTGTATAAAAATGATACACAGATACATTGTGCAGAATTTTGAACTAAACCAATTATAGTTCCATTTTCTTATCCTGTGATATTATGGCCAGTTATTCAGATAAGAAGAAAACAATAATCTTTACACAAAAGCAAAGTATTTTTGCAGTCTTTTTTGTTTTGTCGGTTCCTTCTTCATTCTTGCCAAAGGACTCAGTTCCTAAAAGAGGAAAACCAGTGCATGGGAGTGATTAAAGGTTTGCAGCCCAAAAAATGAGCCTTCTGTCCTAGAGGATTCTTAGACTATCCTAGATCAGCCTTGCAGTTACTCAGAAATTAGCCATTTCCTCACCCACTGGCCTAAAGCTAGTTTTGGGTCTTGTAGTCCCAAAGTGGAATTTGAAGAAGAGAATGGGAGGAAGATGGTAAAAGTGGGTAAGACAAAACATAGTTTCATTAAGGGAAGTGCTAATCCTCCCTTGTGGGTCTGAATTGACTCTAGACCAGATGGGGAAGACACCTGTGATTTGATTCTCTCTGTAATGCTTTGTAACTCTCAGTAAAGGAGCATTTTGAGTAGATGCTGTGTCTAATACTATGTCTGTGACTTTTCACAAAATTCCTTCCCACCTAGGGTGTAAAAATAGAGCCTAGATGTCTCATTGTGCACACAAGATTCTGTGCTTAATGGCTCTTGTAATACTGTTGATTGGAAGCTCAACTGAAGCTACTTGTTTTTCAGCTGTGTCGACTCTACAGATTTATTGAGCAGAAAGGAGATTTACAAGACCTATCTACAACAATAAACTCGATTATAAAACAAAAAACAGGTGTTGCCCAACTGGTGAAACATGGCATGAAAGATCTGGAGGAGGTTGTGGGTCTTCTGAAAAAGCTTGGCATAAAGGTTTGGAAACTGTTTGACCCTTCTGGTTTGTGGTAGCAGTAATAGCCCCAAGATAGAAGCTTTATTTGGTTTACTTCTGGCAAGTCATTGTTTTCCCCAGAATTCTTCTGACTTAATTTTTGTTTTCTTATACACAACAGTACCTTTGGTTTAAAATAAGATTTTGTATAAGGGAGCTGGAGCGGGGGGGGGAGGGGAGGGGGAGGCATTATAGAGGAAGCTCTGGGAAAATAAAAATTCATAATCCAGGTTCAAATTATTTCTGACACTCAGTAGCCAGGCCACCCGGGCAGGGCTCTTAACTTCTCTCAACTTCTCTTTCCTCATCTATAAAATGGGAAGAGCTGTAGCACTTGCCTGGAAGGTTGTTGTGAGACTCAAAGGGGATGGTGTGTGTGAAAGTGCTTTGTATCAGCGTTAGTTGTTAACTCAGGGGACTTCAGGGTTGTTGACTTAGTATTATGGTGATCTGGCAGGATTGGTCAAACAGGCATAATACCAAAACTTGCTGCCTGTGCTTTTCGGACTCTCTGCCTGACACAGTTGTGATTATGCTTCACAGGTCTCAGTCAACTTGGGCCTCGTTTATAAAGTGCAGCAGCACAACGGGGTCATCTTCCAATTTGTTGCATTCATCAAACGAAGGCAAAAAATTGTGCCTGAAATCCTTGCAGCTGGTGGCAGGTATGACCATTTGGTAAGTAGTTACCTGATGTCCCGTTTGCATGTGGTATCCTACAAGGAGTAGACATTCAGTTCAATATCTGCTGAATAGTTGATTGCATCTCATCTACAGAACTATGTTTTTGTTTTCTTAGATCTCCCAATTTAGAGGACCTCAAGCCCTGGGACCAGTTCCTTCTGCTATCGGAGTCAGCATAGCTATAGATAAAATATCTGTAGCTGTTACCAACATGGAAGAACCAGTAAGTTTGGGCTTTCACCTTTACCTTCCCAAAGGGCAGACTTCATTTTAAGAAGCATTATTTTTTCTATTTTGCAATAATTCACAAGAAACTACAGATAAAGCAATAACAGCCTGAAGATTTAGGATCTGACTTTAATACCAGACCTCACAATAGCTATTGATATCTTCATAGCATAACCTCTTCCAACTCAGCAACACTGGTGCACAAATGTAAATGTGAACCACAAAACTTTAAATTGTTTTGCCTGAAACATAAGAAAAGATAGGCTTCCCAAAAGGAACAACATCCTTTTGATATGAGAGTGTCATTTAGTTTCCAACCAACTTATCAGACTAAAATTTGAGTCTGTCATTTTGAAAGAACTAATTCTGCAAATCTTCTTGTAGTCCCAAATGTAGAATACTAGTTAGCATTCACATCAATGTGCCCTCCTCCCCTACAGCTTAGTTCCCATATGCACAGCCTGAGATCCCAGTTCCTCAAAGCATAAAACCTCTCTTTCTGATCTAGGTTACAATAAGCTCTTGTGACTTACTAGTTGTAAGTGTTGGTCAGATGTCCATGTCAAGGGCCATCAATATCATCCAGAAACTCTGGACAGCTGGAATTTCAGCAGAAATCATGTACGACTGGTCCCAGGTAAAGTGGAAAAGACATTTCATATCAAAGGTTCGGAAAAATAATTTCCTTAATGACAAATCTTATTGTTCCCTTAATAGAGCTGTCAGATATTTCTCTCTAGTTATGTCCGTTTCCTAAAACCTGTCATTAGAGAGGTCGAAGTTTTTGACCTTGGGTTTTTCATTTCATACAGATATTGACAACTGTACTCTTTTACCCTCTTAAAGGAGACCTCCAGATAATTAACTGGCCCTCTTCAGTGCTACTTGCAGATTACTGAAGTTGGTCACTAAGCCTAGTTTATTTTTGTTTTTATGGCTACCTTTTGTTTTTACATCACATTTGGTTCTGAATTTTCTTCTTCCCACTTCTCTACTCAGCAAACCTTCCCTTCTAACCAAGATTTTGAAAGAAAAAATAGTTCAGCAATACCAGTTATTCCGTCAACTGTGCGTAACAGCATAGGCCACATTTAATACCCCAATCACTCAGGCTATCCAATGAAAAGAGACGGGACATTTTCTAATTTGTCCCTAAGGGCTACACTGTCATAATTGGTTGTTGTTCAGGCATTTCAGTTGTGTCTGACTCTTTGTGACCCTATTTGGGGTTTTCTTGGCAAAGATATTCGAGTGGTTTGCCATTCTTTCTCCAGTTCATTTTACAGGTGAGGAAACTGAGGTAACCAGGATCACACAGCTAGTGAGTTTCTGCGGCCAAATTTGAATTCAGGAATGTGAGTCTTCCTGACTCCAGGCCCTGCACTCTATCCACTGAGCTGCCTAGCTGTCCCTGTCCTAATTACACAGCACTTGTTCTTTACGTTGGTTTAGTTAGTGTGTATATTGTTTTTCTGGTTCTTGTCTCTTTGGTAAAATTTATGGGACAGTAATATACTGCATTCATGTACCACTATTAAAAAAAATGTGTGTGTGTGTGTGTGTGTGTGTGTGTGTGTGTTAAAATTTATGGGACAGTAATATACTGCATTCATGTACCACTATTAAAAAAAATGTGTGTGTGTGTGTGTGTGTGTGTGTGTTAAAATTTATGGGACAGTAATATACTGCATTCATGTACCACTATTAAAAATGTGTGTGTGTGTGTGTGTGTGTGTGTGTGTGTGTGTGTGTGTGTGTGTGTAGATAGATAGATAGATAGATATATCCATCAGCCCAAAGGTGTCCCCAGTTTGTTTCCAGTTCTTTGCTACAACAAAAAGTGCTATGGATATTTTTGGCATATGTGTGTGTATACATATATATGTATATGTTTATACATATATATATATGTGTATATAGGCATTCATACTTATTTCTCATTTCAAAATTCTTTATATGGGTGGGGCTGGAGAGAGGAACCAGTAACTTTCTCTCTTCAGAATGAAGAATCCTAGTTTGTATATCAGTGTATTTTCATGGACTATTTAAAAAAGTATGTGTCCTTAATATAAAGTTTATATTAGTAA
The DNA here is from genome assembly GCA_028658325.1 of Potorous gilbertii. Classification (NCBI taxonomy): domain Eukaryota; kingdom Metazoa; phylum Chordata; class Mammalia; order Diprotodontia; family Potoroidae; genus Potorous; species Potorous gilbertii. The sequence continues at coordinate 20,398,942 of CM053774.1, forward strand.
TATTTAATCACTTCTCATTAGTGATATTTAATCACTTCTCATCTGTAAAGAAACAAAGGTAAATATTCTTGTAAAGAATAATTAGCAGAGCTTTAAGATTCATTTTGGGTTAAGTTCACTTTGTTTGCCAATGCACTGTTACTATTTAGAGGTCTGTTATACTAATGTTATTTATTAGTAGCCAACTAAAGAGCTTTTTCATGCACTCATACCTGTAAAAAAAATCTATTTTTAAATAAGGTTCCTTTTGTTGTAGCAGAAAAAAAGGCAATTAGCCTGCATGTCCAGTGTTTCCTGCTTAATTGGTAAAGGCTTCAGGTGTTTGTTTTATACTCCCTTTTACTATTTATTGTTTCAGTCTCAAGAGGAATTGCAGGAGTATTGTAGACATCATGAAATCACTTACGTGGCTCTTGTTTCCGACAAGGAGGGAAACCATGTAAAGGTAAAGACTTTAGGGAATCATATGGAGTGGGGATCAGATTTCTTAATCTATGCACAACTGTGAAACACTTTTTGGCAGGACAAGTACTTTGCTTGATACAGTTTGGAATCCATTGCCCTAATAGTGTACTTGCCAGAGAAAATACATTAAAAAAGAATTGATCTTGATCTGAATCCTTTTAGATGCTTTCACCTGTAAGGATCACTTTTTTGGTCATTCCTTTTATCCTTTCATTCTTTTCCAAGAAAAGATCTAATAAATTCTACTGACCTGGTTAGCTACACCAACATTCTTTGATTATTTGACATTTTTGGAAATTGGATTTACCTAAAAATGCATTAACATCTATTGCGTTTCCCAGACTATTGCTTTATTTCTATTGTTAAAGGACTAAAAAATAAGCATGAATTCAGCATCTATCTGCAGTAATTAACATTTGTAATCTGACACAACAGAACTATGGAATACAATGTACAACACGGGTTTTGATCAATTAACAACATTTATTAAGTGCCTGCTTTATACCAGGCACTCTGCTAGACTATGGAATATAAAGACAAAAATTCAATAGTCCTGTCGAGGAGAATAAATAAGTATATACAAGGTAAGTCAGGGGGAGGGCAGAAGGAATTTGCAGCTGGGAGAGATCAGGAAAAGTGAGGCTTGAACAGTGTTTTGAAAGAAATAAGGGATTCTAAGAGGCAAACAATCCAGGCAAGGGAGCGAGCCAGTGCAAAGGCTAACACGCCTCATGTCCCCTGCTTTCTCTAGTCTGAGTCTTCCAGAAGCACTGACAAGCTTTTAAAGCAAATCCAGGATATGGATATTAAATATATGAAACATGGATAATTTCCTGTATCACATAAACTTAAAAACTAGAGTGTACACTAGTTACAGATGCCTAAGTATGTCCACGCGGAATTACAGGGTAGCTACATTTACGTATCATACACTTTGTGGAGTACTTGTATAGAAAGAACGTTATCTGGAGAAATCATCCGATCCACCCTCACCTTTATTGCACCTAAACCATTTGTTATCTATGGTGGAATAATAACATCATCTTTGTATTTGTTTATCAGTATTAATCTTGTCTACTTTTTTATACAAAAAGTTAGTTTTGAATGAACTATGAACCTGCCTTATAAGAAGGTGATGATTCCTGCCATTCATCACCCCCAACCCCCAAAACAACAATAAACATGCTGTTCTCTTGTTGCTATTGAAAATGTTAAGTAATACAAGGCCAAGTACTGGTTCTTGCAAAATATTGTTTGAGTTTCTTCAGTGACATAACTGCTTAGTGTGGAACATGAAGGGAAGGGAAAGACAGGAAAAGCATGTACTAAGCACCTACTATGTGCCAGTTACCGTGCTACGTGCTTTACAAATATTCCCAGTTATTGGGAATATCCTTTATTGGGACACAGAATGAAGCACATCATTTTATGTTCTCTGTAAGACAAAACCATTCTAGTGTTGGCTATTACTTAGTATTTCTACAACTCGCATTGATTCTGCTTTTTGGCTTCAGAAATCTGCAATTTATCTGGTTGTTCCATTTCTCCTAAGGTCAAATCCTTTGAGAAGGAAAGGCAGACAGAAAAACGAGTGCTAGAATCTGACCTTGTGGATCACATGGCACAGAAACTGAGGACCAGAGTCTGTGACGAGAAGAATATCAGGTAATATAATACACAGAAGCTCCTAAAGGCAAATGCTTCCCTACGTGTAACCTCCATTCGTTTTTCAATCAGACCCCTGATACTTGATCAAAATAGATTTTGATGGATGTATTCCATTCCCTTTGGAAAGTTCTGAAAGTAATTTGGTGAAACAATTTTTGATACTTTGGGACATGCCTTCCTCTTGATCTTTGGTCACATACATGAGCACCCCAAAGTCTACTGTCATTCCCAAGTATTCGTAAGACCAGGGGTCTGCCTGTCAATATTTTTCTGCAATCTGATTTGAGAACTATTTTATTAAATTATTTAAAAGAAATCTAATGGGAAAACCTCAAAAATTATTTTAATATGCATTTTCTACCCCATTCTGCCCATTTTTACCATGGCAGCTTTTCACATTTATCCCTTCCTTTCTTTAATCTTGTTCTTCCTTAGCAAATAGTTTCCTTCTTGCATTTAGTACTGAGTTTTTGCAGTGACAGTGTAATGTTAGTGAAACCACTTGCTAACAGACAACTAAAAGCCGAGGGACTAGGAATAAACAATAATTCACTACTTACGGAAGTTGGCGAGAAACATTAAAACATGTGATGCCAGACAGGATTTAATTGTAGCAGAGGATTTAAAATATTTAATGTAAATAGCTTGCTTTTATTAACAGAATACAAATACTTCCCCTTATTCCTAAGATAAAAGGTTATTGTGCATTTCAGAGACTTCAAACTTAATTTATTTGCTTTTGGAAGAACATCCATTCACACTTTTAAGATTGACTCTCTTTACCAAACTGTTCTCTAGGCACCCTTCAAGGTGTGGGGTGGGGTACACTGTGATGAGTATTTCTTAGTATTGTGAAGAGAGCACAGAAAATCTCTATTGTAGTTTACTGAAACTGGCACCTTGTGCCAAGCCAGGATTTTAAAATCCAGATAAACAAATTGGAGTATTTTCTCTTCAGTATTTGTTCACATCCTGTGCCTTTTTTTACTTACTCGACCAAAAATTGATGCATTTATACCTTAACGGTCAAGAGAAAAGCATTTTTGTAGTGAGAAATTGATTGTAACTTACATTGACAGAGATTGCTTTTGCCTACTTTTCTAATTGTTGTTGTTTGCTTGTTTTTAGAGAAGCTTCCGATAATCTTGCAGGGCAAAATCTGAAGGGGTCATTTTCTAATGCTTCAGGTATTACTACTAATTACAGACTGAACAACATAGTTGTAGTGTCCGACTTGATACTCTATGTTTGCTTTGCAATGCTTACACTATGATTTTGGCTAACTCCTAATTATACCCCCCAAAAAACAATTTATAGCAGCTACTTCTCCAAAAGATTGTTCAATAAAATGGAGCTTGTTACTTGGCTAGTTTTACTGTCCTTTGAAACCTATTCTTTGGTACACAGATTATTAGACTACATGTCATATACCTGGGTGCTAACTCTGTTTCAACAGCTTATGTACTTTAGGCAGTATTTTAAGCTCTCTGTACCTTAGTTTGACCCACGGAACACATATAGACAAGTCTAAATCTTCCCCACCTCACAGATGAGTAAGAATTAGATCCTTGAATGAAGGTAATATATAAATGTAGTTTTCTGTAAAATCAAAAGAAAATATTTGAGTTCAGTACTATCAATTTTCCCCATTTAGGTCAAAGAGAAGCTGTTTGGGTTTCTAAGCAGTTAGGTCAAATTTTGTCAGCATTGATTGTGTACCAGCATCAGTGAAAGTAGTATGTCTAGTTGAAATCTGAGAGATTATTAGGTTTTAGAAAATTTCATGTCAATATTGTCTTTAAGTTTGTAACTCATAAACAAATATAATCTTCAGTTAGCTTTCTATTTATTTGTATTTCACTCTCTTGCACAATTTGATGGAAGTGAATAAAGCTATTCTGAAATTCTCTTTGATTTAGGTTTATTTGAAATACATGGAGCAACAGTTGTTCCTAATGTGAGTGTCATAGCCCCAGAGAAGCTATCGGCCAGCACCAGGAGGCGGTATGAAACTCAGGTAGGCACTGAGGCTTTTTTAGCTTTCCAATCTTTACCTTAGGGAGAACATAAATAATGAGAGGAAATAAATGTGGAAACTGTGCTAAAAGCATAACACCTCTTCTTCCTACCCCAAAGCTTAGGATGCTTCTGAAACTCAACAAATTAAGAAAAACTTAGCTGTGTAACCAGAAGTAGATCACTTAACCTCTCTGTTCTTCAGTGTCCTCAACTGTAAACAAGGATAATACTATCTGCAGTATTTACCAGACAGGGTTGTTATAAGGAAAAGAGCTTGGTGAATATTTAAATTACTATGTTAGTGACATATCTACAGTAAGTTAAACACAAAGGCAGCAATGTCTTATGCATTCTTGGCTCCAACCTTGCTCAATGAAAAATGGACTTTAAAATGAGACTTGGAAGATTTGAATAGGTGAAAAGAATGTTTCAGTTCACAGGCATATTACAAGAAGCAGGAATGAGCATGGACATTAGCTTAACTGGGGACAGAAAGGCATAGTGGAATTAAATGTAAACAACAGTTCAGATTTATACAGCATTTAGAAGGTTTACAAGATTCTTTCCTCACAACAGCCCTGTGAAGCAGGTCTCCATTTTACAGATGAGGAAACCAGAGGTCTAATGATTTGTCCTAACGATTGAGTTTAGAACTAGAATTTGAATCCAGCCCTCTCCTGATTTTCAACTGCAATGGTTTTTCCACTGTTATATTCTGACAAAGTTCAGGTATGGCAGTTTTTGTAAGCATTTCTGTTTCCTTAGATCATCAAGTGCTAACTAGTTTATCAAATGTTCTCTGCTACATCCATCTCTAATGTTCCCTTGCTGACTGCTGGTGCTTTCTTTCTATTACTACAGTTAGCTTAGTACTGAAATCCTTTAGAGCACTATTCTACTGGAACCCAGTATCCTCATTAATCGCTGAAATGGGTGTCTTGAGCTGCCATCACCATTGATCCTGGTTGGATTTAAGAACTAAGTAGCAAGAAGAAAAGGTTGCTAAACAGGTGACCGAGGGATCTTGTGACCCTGATCTCAATTCCAAGACAGAGGGGAGCAGTAGTGATTGCAGCTGCAAGAGAGTGGGGGTTTTGGTCACAGGGCTAGGAGGAGTACTAGTGCAGATGGCTATAGGGGGAAAAGATCCCTTCCTGGGTAAAGACCAGAGCACGGATGAGGAGAGCAGTGACCACACCTCTCCTTCAAAGCACCAAAAATCTACAGACCACAGAGCAACAGACTTCTGAAGCTTAGGACAGTGCCCCTCCACCCCAGGAGAACAGCCCAACTTGAACACAAAGTTAAAAGTAAAGGGAAAATCAAGACACAAACCCAGAAGAAGACAACCATTCAAAGCAGCTAAATGCAAAGTCTCAAAAAAAAAATGTGAATTGGTCACAGGCCCAAAAAAGAATTTTAAAAATCAAATTAAGAGAGGTACAGGAAAAATTAGAAAAAGAAATGAGAGTGATACAAGAAAATTATGAAAAGAGAGTCAACTGCGCAGTAAAATTAGCATGAAAAAATACTGAAGAAAATAAAACCAAAATTGACCAAATGGAAAAAGGTACCCAAAAAAACTCACTGAAGAAAATAATTCCTTAAAAATTAGATTGGGAAAGTGGAAGCTCATGATTCCATGGAGACATCAAGAAACAATAAAACAAAATCAAGAGGATGAAAAGAATAGAAGAAAATGTGAACTATTTCATTGGAAAAAGACTGAGAATTGGAAATATTTCATTGGAAAAAAACCTGGAAAATAATTTGAGGAGAGGTACTTTTAAGAATTATTGAACTCCCTGAAAGCTATGATCATAAAAAGGGCATAGACATCATATTTCTTTTTTTTAATACAGTATTTTATTTTTCCCAGTTATATGTAAAAACAATCTTTGACATTCACTTTTTAAAATGTTGAGTTTCTAGATATAGACCAACATCTTATACTGTATACCAAGATAATGTCAAAATGGGTGTACGATTTATACATAGGTATTACCTATGCTTGCATAACACCTCTTCTTCCTACCCCAAAGCTTAGGATGCTTCTGAAACTCAACAAATTAAGAAATTCTTGGAGCCAAGAATGCATAAGGTATGCAAGCAAATTAAGAGAGCACGGAACAGTTTCTCTCTCAGATTTAAGGATAAGAGAAGAATTTAGGACTAAAGAAGACATAGAGAGTATTACAAATTGTAAAATAGGTCATTTTGATTACATAAAATTAAGAAGTTTTTTTGCACAAACAAAACCAATGCAACCAAAATTGTAAGGAAAGCAGAAAACTGGGGGGGAATTTTTGGAACAAGTATCTCTGATAAAGGCCATATTTCTCAATTACATAGAGAAAAGAGTCAAATCTATAAAAATACAAGTCATTTGCAGTTGATAAATGGTCAAAGGATATGAATAGGCAGTTTTCATCAAAACTATCTATAGTCATATGAAAAAATGCTCTGAATCACTTCATCAGAGAAATGCAAATTAAAACAACTCTGAGGTACCACCTCACACCTATCAGACTGGCTAATATGACAAAAAAAGGAGAACGTCAGATGTGGGAGGGTATGTGGGAAAACTGAGCCACTAATACACTGTTAGTGGAATTGTGAACTGATCCCAGCCATTCTGAGGAGCAATCTGGAACTATGCCCAAAGGTCTATAAAACTGCATACCCTTTGATCCAGCAATACCACTGAGAGGTTTATAGCCCAAAGACATCCCAATGAAGGGGGAAAGGGCCTGTTTGTACAAAAAATATTTATAGCAGCTCTTTTTGTAGTGGGTAAACATTGGAAACTAAAGGCATCTGCTTCAACTGAGAAATGGTTAAACAAACTGTGGTTTATGATTGTAATGAAATATTATCATGCTATAAGAAATGACAAGCAAGATGACTTCAGAAAAATCTGAAAAGACTTACATGAACTGATGCAAAGTGAAGTGAGTAGAACCAGGAGAGCACTGTGTATGGTAACACCAATGCTGTTTGATGAAGAACTGTGAATGACTTAGCTCTGCTCAGCAGTACAGTGATCCAAGATAATCCCAGAGGACTGATGGTGAAGCATACTATCCACCTCCCAAGAAAGAACTGGTATTGATTGAATACAGACTCAAGTATGCTATTTTTCATTTTCTTTCATTTTGTTTTCTTCAAGTCATCTTGTACAAAATTACCAATATGGAAATATTTTACATAATTGCACATGTGTAACCTATATTTGACTCTTACTTTCTCAGAGGGGAGAGAGGAATTTGAAACTCAAAACTGTAAAGATGTTAAATTTGGTAAAAAAAAAAAAAAAAAAGATTTGAGTTCCCAATTTTCTCCTTCCCTTCCTCACCTCCTCCCCCCAAGACAGTAAGCAATTTGATATAGATTATATATGTACAATCATATAGAACATATTTCCCTATTAGTCATATTGTGAAAAAAGAAACAGACCACAAAGGAAGAGGAGGGAAGCACAAAAACAAATAAAGTGCAAAATAGTATACTTCAATTCACATTCAGACTCCATCAGTTTTGGTTTTTTTTCTGGATATGGACATCATTTTTCATCACGAGTCCTTGGAAATTGTCTTCGATTATTGTCTTGCTAAGAATAGCTAAGTCATTCACAGTGGATCACCATACCATATTTCAAGAACTTATCAAGGAAAACTGCCCTGATATTCTGGAACCAGAGGGTAAAAGAAATTGAAAGAATCTTCCAGTTAACTTCTGAAAGAGATTCCAAAATTAAAACTCCCAAAATATTTTAGCTAAAATCCAGCACTCCCAGGTCAAAGAGAAAATATTGCAAGTAGCCAGAAATAATTCAGATATCGTGAAGCTGCAATCAGGATCACACAAGATTTAGCAGCTTCCACATTAAATGATCAGAAGGTTTGAAATACGATATTCTTGAACACAAAGGAGCCAGGGTTACAACCAGGAATAACAACCTATTCAACAAAACTGAATATAATTCTTGAGGGGAAAAAAATGGATGTTAGTAAAATAGACTTTCAAGCATTCCTAACGAAAAGTCCAGAGGTGGGTGGAAGAGCAAATCATAAAAACAAAAGGCAATTTCATCAAAGAGAATAAAAACAAAAAAGATAACAAACAGAATTTATGGGATGCAGCCAAAACAGTACTTAGGGAAAATTTGTATTTATAAACCCATCAGTAAAATTGAGAAAGAGCAGATCAGTGAATTGGGCATGCAGCTAAATAGTAGAAAAAGAACAGATTAAAAATCCCCAATTAAACATCAAATTGGAAATCCTGAAACTGAGAGATTAATAAATCAGCTGAAAGTAAGAAAACCATTGAATTAATAAGAATAAATAAAAAATCATTGATTAGTTTGATTAAAAAAGAAAAGCCAAATTATCAGTATCAATGAAAAGGGTGAATTCACCTCCAGTGAAGATGGAATTAAAACAATTATTAGCAACTGTTTTGCTCAACTCTGAATGACTTGCTATTCTCAGCAGGACCGTGAGAAAAACAATTCCCAAGGACTTGGGGTGAAAAACGCTAGTCCCCTGCAGAGAGGACTGACCATCTGAATGCAGAAGGATGCATTGTTCTGGATTTTTTGGTCTGCGTTTTCTTTTGTAACATGACTAATGACCACACAGCCATCATCTCTGTCAAATGGTTTGCCTTCTCATGGAGAGAGAACGGAGGAAGAGAATTGGAACTAAAATTTTTTTAAAAACTTTAAATTTTTTTGTTTACATGTAATTGAAAAAAATTTAAAAAACTTTATAGACCCCAGATTAATAACCCTACTGTCTGGTTTGCAGACAAAAAACAGAAAGATGTCTTGCTTCCACGTGTTCTGAATTCAGTAATCTCTTATAGGTGCAAACAAGACTCCAGACTGCCCTTGCCAACCTTCACCATAAGAGCAGTGAAATTGAAATTTTAGCTGTAAGTCCTTTCCTTTGATATTGTTTTAAGAGCAAAAAATTCTCAGAGCTTAGCTTTTAACTCATGTATTGTTACATGATTTTAATTACAGTCAACCTTATACAAAATTAGAGCATGGGACTACACAGAAAATGTGAAGGCTTGGGGGGAAATATCAAAAAAGTTTTTTTTCTTTCCTTCCCCCAACCCAAAAATGGAAAAAATTATAATATCCTCAGAAAATCTTCATTTTGTTTCTGAAATTTTCTAGGTGGGCCTTTAAATCTTAAGTCCACATATGTACATGTGTTAGAATCAGTTCCCTTTTGGGCAGAGAGGTGCAAGGGGAGATTATGTGATTTATTAGTTTGGGGCCCCAGAGCTGAAGGCTCATCTTCATACAGTTGACATTTATTTCATTTCCAAATATAACAGCATCCCACAGACCTGAACAGTGATTTTCAAATTCAGTCTTTGGTGATAGTATAGAATATAAATAATCAGTTAAGCTCACCAAAATTGCCCCATCAAATCCCTTTATGCAAACTTGTATTGTATATTTCTTTCTCATAGGTAGACTTGCCAAAAGAAACGATTTTGCAGTTTTTGTCACTAGAGGTAAGCAAGGTAGATTCTGCTATAAGTAAGTATTGACTTGGAAAGAGCCAAATTTTAAATTCCAAAAGATTGAATAGTTTTTGCCATTAATGGACCAAATTGAAATTAGTTTTCCTTAGTGATAGTAATTTTCTAAACGGGAATTTGTAAAGATTATTGGCAAACCTTATTTGTATGGAAAAAAATTTGTTCCTTAATTTATGTGTTAATGGAATCATTTCAAATACTTAACTTCTTCCTAATAGGAAAGAGCAGAGTGCTACAGACACCGCCATTTGAAGATTAATGAAAATGTCAGTTGTTTTAGAACATAAACAACCATAACTAGTATGAGAACAGTGTTGCATGGCATCCTTCCCAGCAGTGGCCTTAAGGACTCTCTCCTTCCCATTTCCCCACCCCCAGCTGAGTTTGATTCAGGTGCTAGAATCCCTAGTTACAGTTATGATCAGTCACATGTATCTCCCCTTCCCCGTTTTAATTTTGGAATTGTTATCTATTTTCTTTCGAACATATACTTGAATAGGCCATAAAGTCCCTTAATTACATACAACCCCAGCTATAGCTAATGTGTTATAATAGAATAAATGACTACTTCAGAATTACAGCTTTCTTTCACCTGCCTAAAATATTTGATACCAGAGATGTCATATATCTATGTCCTGGAAACTGAAAATGGATCCATGTGTTTGCTTCTAGTGCCATCTTAATAGTTCTATATTGGCAACTGGATTATTCATTTGCCACTAATATATTATGAAAGTGGTATCTGTCACATGTAGGCAAAGAGGAGCAGAAAATAATTTGCCAGAGATCACCATGGTAGTACGGTGATAGCTGGTATACATTCCCAAAGTAGGCACTGAAGAGCCTCTGATGTTAATGAAGTGGCATGTAGCATTTCAGTTCTAAAGTAAATGGAGCCGTCTTCCAGGAGTCAGAGCAACCCTCTTACAAATTTTAATACTTAACCTCTGTATGATTTCTCTGTAGGTACTTGGTCCTTGGAAGAGCACTAGCAAATTTCATTAGTGATGCCTAGGAAGAGCCGTGTCTTTCTCCAGTTTAAAAAAAAACCTAAGTGTACCCTGCTGTTTAAAAAGTCTTATCTTTGTTTTCCCCTAGTGGGATGGTGATGAACAGGCCTTTAATACAACTGTGAAGCAGCTACTGTCGCGCCTGCCCAAGCAGAGATACCTCAAATTAGTCTGTGATGAAATTTACAACATCAAAATTGAAAAAAAGTAAGTTACCTGGTTAGTAGCAACAGGTCTCACACATGTCAGAATTCAAGCAGGTAAGCTATTAAAACCATCCCATGGTAATTTATCTTCCCTGAAGCTTCAGATCCCTCTTTAGCAGCACCTCATTATCCTGTCAGGATGCTGGGGAATAAGCCAGCAGCCAGTGAAGACTGCCTTGGGCCATCTATCAGATCTCATCTTCAGCCACCACCTTATTAATGACAAAGCATAAAAGAGCACAAATCAACTGTCCCCACTATAAATTTATTCCTCCAGGTGACCCATTTATAGAATTCCAGTATTTAAATTAGGAGGAAATAGCTATGAGCTCTGCTGCTTCATTTTAAGAAAATTAGACTAATTGTCCTTTGCTTTAAAGTCCCAATAGAAAAGTATTGCCTCCTCACCCCACCACCTTTAAAGGCAGCAATGAAAAGTGTGAAACAAATGGTGACATTTCATTTGCCAAGAGTTTCATTAGCAGTTAACTTTCTAGATAAATGTATTTTTCCAAATAGAACCTAAAGGCTTTCCTTCTTCATTTCTTGAACCACTGTTTTTATCTGTGGTTGCCTCTAATTAAAGACTTTCTTTCTTCTGCAGAGTGTCGGTGTTATTCCTATACAGTTACAGAGACGACTACTACAGAATCTTGTTTTAAGTGTGAAGAATTAATTGCACAGGACATGTGAATTGTACATAATAGTGTTCAAACCAAACAGAAGCTTATATAAGATGCTGTACAGTCATTGTAATTTTGGATAAATCTTAAACTGAGTATTTTACAGTGTATATATTAGCAGCTAAACTTTTTGGATTTAATAAATGTTTTTCATAAATCTGCCTGCTATGCTCTTCCTATATCCCTGGAGATGGGATGTGTGAAGTAACCTTTAGGTACATTATTGTATCTAATCAATTCACTTATTCTCACACTGAATACAACCATGTAAAAAAGGTGTTCTATTTATCTCAGCTTTATAGATGAAGAAATTGCACCTTGGAAGTTAGCGAACTTGTGTAAGTATCTGAGTGTATTAAGTACAGTATTCTTTCTACTATATGCTTTGCTGAGTTTGGGATGTTGTTCAGTGGTTTCAGTCATGCCCAATTCTTCATGACCCCATTTGGGGTTTTCCTGGCAAAGATACTGGAGTAGTATGTCATTTTCTTCTCTAGCTCATTTTACAGATGAGGAAACTGAGGCAAACAGGGTGAAGTGACTTGCCCAAAGTTACACAGCTAGTGTCTGAGGCCAGATTTGAATTCATGGAAGTTTTCCTAACTCTAGACCTAGCACTCTATCCATGGGCCACCTGGCTACCATGAGTTTGGGGTAAGAGTAATGAAGCATCTGAAGACGTAAATAGCTTAACTTCTTATCATTCTAAGCTTGCTTTCTGGGGAATTAGGAGTATAACAACTGGAGTAGATCTAGATTTCAAGGATTCTACTGAACTGAGTATAGTCAGTGAAAATAAAAAATGCTAATATTGAGGGAAAATTTTAAATTGAAGCTATCAGTTGTACCTTAGAAGTTATACTTCTTGGATTTGGAAAATGAACTACTCATATAGTCACTTTTTCAGAGAATTGTGTTAAATTAATTAAAATGGTCATTAACAAGACTTAGAAACTTAATAAACACCTCAGAAGTATTTAGAAAGCAACTCTAAGACTTCACACTCTATTCAAAGCACTGCCCAGCTTCTGTCACCAAAAGCCCTGAGAAAATATTAAAAGCCTTACATTCTTCACCCAATTGGGTTAATAATGCAAAACCAATAAAAAATACAAACAGGTAAAGGAAATCAAGAAAGGTATATCAATAGATTTAATAATACACTGCTCTGTTCACACAGATCTCTAACGTGACTTCAACAAACCATAGACCAGGCTTACTACAAGGTGAAAAGTAAAGGGGGTGAGGCTAGATGGATGCCACATATATATGACTTGGGCAGGCCTTTTTTTCTTTTTTAATCACAGCTGCCCCTGTAAACATTAAACCTGCAATTGACTGAATGATGATCTGCCACTACAATAACACCCCCTGCAGCTCACATGAAGCCACTGAGCCCTAAGAGAAGCCAAGCATCTTCAGAGCTGTCAGGTGTGTCCTTCACTGGGTCGCTTTGCTCTTCTTGTTCTTGCTTTTCTTGTCCCTCTTCTTTAGCCCATCCATGTTGGCTCTCAGCAAGTTAGAATAGGCCTGCAAAACAAGGCCCAGTCAGCAGAAAAGGGAGCACTCCTCGTTGGGAAGCCAAGCTTCTATCGACAAGGAAGTGTTACAGGAGCAGAGACAAGAGAACGATTAGAACCAGAACATACCTTCCCTCTGATTCTGCGAAGCACGGTCCCTGTGCTTTTATATTTTTCATCCCTTAGTTGCCCGAGGCAATACAATTATTGAATTTATTTTGTTATTATGCAATTCCTATGGCAAAGCCAACAAATAATAATTGCTGACATTTGTAATGGTGCCTTTTAAAGACCTGCCAAGCACTTTACCTATATTTCCAAAACTGTATTAGTAGGATGATAGGTCAAATCCAAGCTGACTCCAACAGGAAAAAAGCAAAAGAAATAAAGCTGTGTTCTGCGTCCAATACCACCGTTCACACATCAGACAGCCTCATTTGTAAAACGGAAATTAAAATTGCCCCTTCTAGGATAGTATTAACTCCAGTTGGTTATTATGCCTAGATTTAACCTTCTACCTACTAAAAAAAAAATTGGGGAGACCCAATGAACATCAGAAACTTACCATCTGGAATTTATTTACTTCTTTAGAGCTCACCTGAAAAAACAAATAAATCAATTACCTCTACTCTCCATGCAAGAACCATCGAAGTCCTCATGGGGGCAGCATACCCCAAACTTCAAAATATCTGTCCCCAACTTCATGGAACTGTTTAACAGAGTACGGAGCTAAGGTCGAGGAAGCAAGGAGATGGCAGGGGAAGGCTTTCCTCACTTACTGTATTTGAAAACCAAATAGCTCTTTGCCCTTCAGTTCTGCTTAGAGTGGGTTCCTAATGGTTTATTGTTAGGATCTTTTCTGAATCTAAATTCATTGAAGACTGAGGAAAAAAGGTCTTGGAGAAGCCTGAAGTCATTGTACGAAGGACAGCTTTGTGGTAGAATATAAAACAAAATATCTTAGTCTATAAACATATGGCAGTACTACACAAAAGAAACTCCTTTCCTCATGCAACCTGCCTTCAGCACAAGTCACACATGTCCTTTGACACAAGTGTAATGCAGCTTTTACCTTAGAATAAAATACTACGGAATAAGGAAATCTAAAGAATTCCAACAGACTAACTTTACCACACTAAGCAACAGATAACAGTTGGGCATCCAACATCTCCTTTCAATTGGTTTTTGGAAAATTCTCAAAAGAGCCAATAGAAAGGCAGGATTTTATCCTGGGTAAAGAGGAACCTAATTAACCTGAGCCTTTCATGTGCCAGTGTTGGGGGTAGTAGAAAGGAGGCAGTTAATAAAAAGACCTTTATACACAGAAAGCAAATAACTAAGTGAATTAAAGATTCTACTGCAGCAAATAAAATGGTACTTCTGTATTCACGGACTGCTGTAATGTCTCACTCTCTCCCCTTCTTATTAGGGAAAAAAAATAAAACAACCATGAAGCACAATTGTATATTTTATCAGAAGCAATACAAGGGCACAGCCAAATGAAGTATCATTAGACACCAAGAAGCTGATGAGAAATCATAGCAGTGGCACCAAGTACTTGTATGGATAGTCTATTTCCCCACAAAACTTTTGGGAATGCAAAGGGGAAATTTCATTTCACGTTCCTCCCTACTGACTCTCCTGGTATTCCAGGCAGTACAAGGTGACAGAGAAACAAACCAAACTGTAATTTATGTCATACCTAAATGATCCTTGAACTGAAGGTTGAACACTTCTTGAATATTGTAATAGGTACAAACTATGGATCTGACAGTTCCTCTCCTCAAAAGCCTGAACACTTCCAATTTTAAGATAAAAATATGCTCCTCTTGCAACTAGCTTCCCAGAGGGGCTGCTCACCACGGTGCTGATTTTCTTTTTCCCATCAGTAGCTCTCAGCAAACACTTATTGTCCGAAGGCTCAAAGCCTTCCACAGACCCTTTCCGCGGAATGGGTTTAGTCCGACCATCATCTGCATTAAAGAAGAAAAAATTCTTGTCAAAACGAAAATCCCAGGCCTGGGATGGTTAACACCATTCCAATTCAGGAATGTGGCCATACTGTGCCAGAAGTGCTAATTCTTGACTCAGTAACTAGGAAGTGGAGATGGCAACATGAGTTTCAATTTCTATGGCAGAATCAAATAAAGACCTTAAAAATTTCTGCCCTAGGGGAGAGGCATCGTATAAACGGAAACAAAAAGGAAAAGGTAGGAAAAGGTAGAAAAAGGTAAACAGGAGCCCTGGGAGAACAGGTAGGACTGAGGGGACATCAGTGGCTGAAAACAGGCATCTCAGCCCCAGCTGATCCTGGTCCGGCTCCATAAGGGAAATCATATACAGACATAGGTGACGGCTTCACTTGTGCAGCCCAGCGCAGCTCTGGGGCCATCCCCGGGCTCCCTTCCACTGCTGAGGACCCACACCAAGCGCTCCCTCCAGGGCTGGCAAGGACGGAGGACTTGGAGCTGGAGGGGGTGGTCCTTAAGGTGGAGGGTGCGCAGATTTCTGGAGGTCACCGATTCCCCCTCTAAGCATAACTAGATGTCTTCATAGTCCTATGTGTTTTATTTTGTGCATTTAATAGCATGACTTTGAGAAGCTCGGGCTTATGGGGCCCAGGGAGGTGAAGAGGCTGGTCCAAAGGAGCAAGCCGGGCCTCTAAGGGGGCCAGCCGGGCCTCTAAGGGGCCAGCCAGGCCCCTAACTAGGCCAGTCGGGGCTCTAAGGGGGCCAGACAGGCCTCTGACCGGGCTAGTCGGGCCTCTAAGGGGGCCAGCCGGGGCTCTAACCGGACCAGCCAGGCCCCTAACCGGGCCAGCCAGGCCTCTGACCGGGCCAGCCGGGCCTCTAAGGGGCCAGCCAGGCCCCTAACTAGGCCAGCCGGGGCTCTAACCGGGCCAGCCGGGGCTCTGACCGGGCCAGCCGGGGCTCTAACCGGGCCAGCCGGGGCTCTAAGGGGGCCAGCCGGGGCTCTAACCGGACCAGCCAGGCCTCTGACCGGGCCAGCCGGGGCTCTAACCGGGCCAGCCGGGCCTCTAAGGGGGCCAGCCAGGCCTCTAACCGGACCAGCCAGGCCTCTGACCGGGCCAGCCGGGCCTCTGACCGGGCCAGCCGGGGCTCTAACCGGGCCAGCCGGGGCTCTAACCGGGCCAGCCAGGCCTCTAACCGGACCAGCCAGGCCTCTGACCGGGCCAGCCGGGGCTCTAACCGGGCCAGCCAGGCCTCTAACCGGACCAGCCAGGCC
>CM053774.1:20415820-20444803 GCA_028658325.1 Potorous gilbertii
TTTTTTAGCAACATAAATAATTTCCAGATATAAACCCTCTATATCCTCTCCCAGTGAAACTTCCCTTATAACAAAGAAAAATATCTAAGAAAAAACAACTGAGAAAGCAACCAACCCTTAGCACCTAACCCCTAACTTCTACAGGGGAAGAGAAAGGGACTTCACATCCTTTATCTCAGACTAAGTTTATGCATCATCCAGCTATACTTTAGTTGGAATGTCTTTTTACATTTTTGGAGTTATATATGCTGTTTTTCCAATTTTGTTTACTTCACTCTGTATCCACTTACACAAATCTTCCCATTTTTCTCTCAATGCCTCATAATCTTAACTTCTTAAGGCCCAATCCAACTGACTTGTAGTTGGATTCTGAATGAACAGCAGCACTTAAGTCATTTTAACATGACAAGCAAACTGGGTTTTTGAAGCATTCAATTGTATTTATGGATCTTACTGATATAAAATACTACACTGAACTATATATCTACTTCTATTATTTGTAACTGTTCAGACCCCTTTTTATCTTTTCTCTTTCTTCTCACTTGATTTCTCACTCTTTTAGGGGGTTAAGAGGTCAGAAAGTGAAGGCATTTATTGTAGACAGCCACAAGGGCAGAAGAGATATAATATAAGACAATTGTTAGTGGAGATGGAAGGATCAAGTAAGGGTTTTTTGAGGCTGGCATAATCATGGGCATGTTGGAGGCAGAAGGGAAGAAGCCAACAGACAGAGAGAGATCAAAAACAAGTGACAGAGGAAGGATAATGTCCTTTATTGCCCACTCTCTGATCAACTTCTTGCAATGTGACTTTCAGTTCCATCACTTTCACTTAAACTGCTCTTTCCAAAGTTAACAATCACTATCTCATTGCCATATACAGTGAGTTCTCCATCTCATCCTTTCTGACTTTTCCTTAGGTTCTGACATGTTGACCAAGTCCTTAAACTGTATACTTTATCTTCTCTTAAAGAGAAATAGCTCCTCATAGGTCTGTCCTTGGTTTTCTTTTCTCCCTATTCTACTCCTAAGCAATCTCCTTCACTCTGATGGCTTCAATTACTGCTTCTGCACCTCCAGACTACATCTCCAACTGTCTATAGAACATCACCTTGATGTCCACCTGGTATCTCTAACTCAGCAAGTCCAAAATTGTACTTTTCTTACTTCAGTATTCCTATCAGTAACATTAGCACTCAGTCTCCTTACGAAATCTTACCCTTTTGACTCTTTTCTGTTTCTCACTTCTTATGTCCAATTGATAACCAAGTCCTGTTTGTTTTACTTGCACAGCATCTCTCATCCACCCTCTCCTCTCTATTCTCACTGCAAATATCCTAACACAGTTCCTCATTACCTGTCCAAACTATTTCAACAGACCTGTAAGAAGCTGTCCTAGTTCTACTCTAATGCATTCATCAAGCCATTGTCAGACTAAATATAAACAGACATGATCACATCACCCCTCTGCTCACTAGGAAAAGCACTGAATATTAGAAGACAGACATAGTAATGCACTATTGGAGCTCTGAAATGATCCAACCATTTTAGAAAGCAATTTGGAACTATACCCTAGATGTTGCTAAACTATGCAAACCCTTTGCTCCAGCCATGACACTATATTAAGCATATGCTCTCAAAGAGATAGAAGACAAGACAACATGGTAGCACTTTTTGTTGTAGAAAAAATCTGAGAAGTAAGAAGGTGCCCATCAATTGGAAAATGGTTAAATAAAAAATGGCATATAGATGTAATAGATTATATTATACTAATGATGAAATGGATAGATTCAGATAAACCTGAAAGAACTACTATAAAAATGATGCAAAGTGAAGTAAACAGAAGAAAACAATGTATGCAACCGCTGAAACACTGTTAAAAGAACAACTCTGAAAGACAAAATAAGCCCCTTGATAAACACAATGGCCCACCAGCCTCCAGGGGACCTACTCCTTTCCTGAAAGGTGAAGGACTAAAGGTACAGAATGAGACACACGTTTCCAGACAGGGCTAGTGTGTAGATTTGTTTTGTTGGATTATATTTTTTGTAATAGGGGAAGGGTTGGGGGTAGACATAAGACTTGGGGAGAAAGTGAGAATGGTAACAATACAGTCATGCAAAAAAGTTTTTAAAAAAATCATTGAAGCATTTTTTAAAACGAACAGAAGGAAGATCAGAAAAAAAAAATACCCCCCAGGGCAGGGAGGAGAGTTTTAGAAAATAAGGTGTTAAATCTGTATATACTTTAAACACATGACCTTAAGTAACATCCAAACTTTGGCCAGACATGCCAAGTCCTCCATCATCTGAGTCAGCCACACTCCTCCCCTCTGCTCACCCTGCGTTCCAGCCTGGCTGGATTATCCTTCCTCCAAGAACATGTCCTGTCACCCTCTCCTCTACGCCAGTGCTGTTCTCTATGTCTCCAACTTATTCCCTCCCCCTTCTTTTGCTCTTGACTTGGACATACTGAGCTCACTTTATCTCTTAGCTGGCCCTGGACAACCGCATGCATCAATCTCAGAACCCAGTCAGCAACACCTTCACCATCTGTTTGTTGCTCCCCAATGGGCCTTCAATTAGGAATTTAATAAATGTTTGTTGAATGAATAATGCTTGACTTCGCAGAATCTCAGACCTATTCAGCTCACCTGGCTCAAGGCTTTGATTCCTGTTTTCCCTTTCTCCCTACCTTGGTAACATTTTCTTTCTAGGACCTTAAAGGAATGCCTATTCCAATGTCAAAGTACTGCCTTTCCCCCCCAGATCTGTTACTGGTATAGAGAAAATGTGATGAGGAAACTCCTTCTACTAATGCAAATTATTCAGACAATTGATAAACATTTATCAAACCCCAACTCAGGGCCAAGCACTGTGCTGAGTGCTCTGGGAGGCCTGGTGTCACCTTCTTTGTTATTGACCTAGCTTACCTTCAGTGGGTGGTGGCGACTGTTTCTCAGCATCTCACAGAAGTATGGCCTCTGACCACAGCTTCAAGATTCCCTAACTTGCCCCTAGTTCCTAGACTAGAAGACTACAATGCTCCCCACTCTAAGCTGGCTTTTTCTCTCTGGACACCTTCCCTAGTACTCAGCTGCTGACTGTCTCTCTGTACAGATGTGGGCTGGCAAAATGTGCTTACTTTTTCTTTTGATATCTTTATAATTTCCTTAGTCTTTTTAAAACTCCTTGTTGGAGTACTTGTGGGAGAACTGGGCTGTTCTAGTCCCACGCATTCTACCACACTGAGCAGAGTGGCCCTTCACTCTATTTATATAACCAGTCTAACTGCTGAACTCAAAGTTTAACTTTTCCCTAAGCTCCCATGACCACCAAGGAAATCTTGCCTACTTCTCCAGTTCCTTCTCCTGCCTCAGGTTTATCCAGCTCTAGTGTCCTAGTTTCTCTGACTCTCTAAAGAACAGGTACAAACAAGGCAGTCTCTGTCTACCACAGAATGTTTCACTAAATTAACTGACTTCAGTCTTACCCTGATACGGTATTAAGTACTAGTAATGCACCAATCTCTCCCAGCTGCCTGATGATTACGCTTTAGTACTTAACTCAGGACAATTACTCTAGTTATTAGAAAGCAGTCATTTAAAAGGGTACACAGGAGGCAGCCAGGCCAAAGATACAGAGTGCGCACACTGGATGCATACTAATAAAGTTTTTTAAAATTGAGTTTTCTTTATATCCCATATAACGTGACCTATCCCACAACCTTGGTGGGTAAACTCAAAGTGGTAGGTGGGTCTTAGTCTTCAATGCTGCTCAAACTATACCACTGGTCTTTAGCAGTCTTTGTTTATAAAATAAGTATTTGTTCAGCTATTATTAATATATGCCTTCCCCTACTAAAATTATGAAATGAAGTAAGTGCAGCCAGAGACAGGAGAGAACAGAAAAAGATAGAGAGATCAGAAGTCTGGGGAGGATGAAGAACAGGTTAGGGAGAGGAAGGACTCAAAGGACAGGAGAGAAGGGAATTCAAACTTCAGGATCAGAGGTCATGATCACAGAGGTGACTATTACCAGTGATGGTGAGGTCTAAGATATGACCTCTTCTTTGCATGTCTGAGACACAGTGAAAAATGTAAAGTCAGAGGACTCGAAACTGGCAAACTAGGGATTCAAGAGGCCCAGTTGGTCATTAAAATGTATGGGCTAGTGACCTTCAGAACATCAGAAGAAATAGGTAAGACATAAAGCATATGTGCATGCAGAGGTAGGAAATGCAGAAGAAAAAGACGAGGTTAAATGAAGATAGTTGACAAGAAAAGCTGTTTTCCAGGGTCCCTCTCTCTTGTTTTCCCACTTAATAGCTAATCTTGATGTTTACTAAGTAAATGAAAGAATAAAATTTTGATTACATAACTTTTCCTTTAAAAATTCATTTACTGACATCATCCCTGAGAAACAACAGGGATCAAATGATGGATGACTACAAAAGCCTTAGATCACACACCTGCATAGAATGAAGGGAATTGGGAAATGCTAAACACAGTGAACACTGAACATCATCACCAGAAATGAAGCTAAGTATGTTCTTCGAAGAAACATCCACGTACCAGTGTAGGACTCCATTTCACAGACCACTTAGAGCACGAATCTAAATCATTACCAAATTAGAATGAAAATAAGGAGATAGGACATGTAATTGAGGTAATGCCAACCCAGCTTACTTAAAAAAACTTTTAATGCCCTCAAAATGAGAAATTAATAAAAAAAAAAAGCAGATACCAGTATGACGACCACCATGTCCTAAGTGCAGAGATAGAAATCAAATGTCAAAAAGAGAAGAAAAGAATCCAGAAACTATCCTAGCCAATAAACACTTGACATCATCATCAGTTTAAGACACTGAAGCTAAGGAGCAACATCAATTTGGAACATAAATTGCTCACAGAACCTTACGGAGGAGGGGCAGCCTGGCGCAGTGGGTGGGGCTGGCCTGGGAGTCAGGAAGATGTATCGCTACTGGACTACATTTAAGGAAGTGCACAGGGCTCCTGGTATCGCAACATCATGACAATCTCCCGTGCCTGCTGCACCCCCTCCCCAAAACTCCTCGAAGCTGGCGGAAAGGTGGGGTAGGGTCATGGCCACCCTGAGGGAGGCTCAGAAGGTGTCACTAATAATCAAGAAGTGACTGGGGTCCTCGGGCATGGTAGTCAGCCTGATGGGGCCTCAGCCTGCAGAGGAGGGAGCTTTAATATTGTGAAGTAACTGTCAACAGCTAGAAACGGAAGGAAATGGCTTTTTTAAAGAAAGATGTTACCAGTCACCTCAATGAATTCCTGATTACAGGGGAATGATGCCTTGAATTCCAGAGATGCAGCAAGGTACGCAGCTGGAGGCTTTTCTGATTCAGGCAGATGGATTTTCAGTTTGGTGACTGGCAGACGCTCTATCTTTTCACTTCCCCACAAAGAGTTTACAGAAACTTTCATTACCAAAAACAAACGAAGGATCAGCAGGCACAAGACGATCCTGCTTTCTTGGTGTTGCTGAGTATCTGGCCCTGTGTGTCTACTCTAGGATTTGGATTTTTCCTGGATATGGGATCTTTTGAAAGCATAAACCTTCTCCTTCAGGTTGTGTTTATAGAATGTGTAGGTGTTGGCTTTTTAATATCAACTCTGATGTGGTTTTTCTCTAACAGTACTTAGTGAAGCGACAGAACAGGGACTATGATGGAGAATGGGGATATGCCTTTGACGTTCATTTGAATGCTTTCTATCCTCCTCTAGTCATTTTGCATTTTATCCAGCTTCTTTTCATTAACAATATTATCATGACAGAAACATTTATTGGCTACTTTGTTGGAAATACATGACGGTTGATTGCCGTTGGTTATGGTATCTATGTAACATTCCTAGGATACAGGGCACTGCCACTCTTGAAAAACACAGTAATTCTTTTGTATCCATCTGCACCTCTAATTCCATTCTATGGATTGTTGTTAGCATTGGGATGGAACTTCACTACACACTGTGCTTTCTACAATTATAGAGTGAAATAAAAAATGTGACTATTAGCTGTCAACAGGATTGTTAAAGTGGCTGAGATTTCTTGTAAAAAGTGTAAATAAATTTTAATGTAGCTATCTTTTAAAAGTAAAGTTTTTGTGAATTTTTGGAAATATTTACAACTTCATGTTGACTCCACATAGTATGTTCTTTAAAACCATAAAATGTACATTTGTGTAATAAATATTTTTAAACAAAAAAACCAAAACAACTGCACAGTGTTTGTAATGATGCCAAGCTTCTCCCTGAAACAAAGGCATACCTTTTTAATATCAGTACTCTTACACTGGCGCTATATACCCAAAGTCACCTACAAGTCACAGAATACTAGTTTTCAAAGAATTAAAGCTGCAGTTCACTCAAAGGTCAAGGGAAAAGCACAGGACAGGTGAGAACATGTAACCTATGAGGAACTCTTCTCAGGAGAAGTAGCATAAAGGAGAGCTCAGGAGATATCAGTTAAGTCTTACAGGAAGGGCAATGGAGCATGGAGCTTGGGTGTTCCAAAGGTATTCAGGAAATGATGAGATCAAGAGAAAGTCCCCTACTATGGGGTCTAATACAGCCCCTGTGAAGGATGCAGAGGGGAGCACAGACAAGAATTAGGATAAGAAAGTATGGATGTACACACTGTTGGATGGAGCATCCACAATGAGATCACAGATACAACGTATGAGACCACAGGATCACAGATATAGAGGCCATCTAGCGTACCCACTTCATTTTTAAGAAGAGAAAACTGAGGCCCAGAGAGCTTAAGTGATTTGTCTAAGGTAAATATCATCAATCTGAACAGATGATACACATGGGCTACAGCTAGGAAAAACTTATACACACCATATCATCAATAATCATCTAACCACTTAAGTTCTCTGTCCAGTGTCCTTTCCATTAGACTCCACTATTTTAAACCACAGGCATTTGAAATCGAACAAAATAAGTATAACTTTAGGGAAATTATTTTGTTAATAATTTCTGGGTAATGCTAGTTCATTTAAAGATTGAAACCATAATAAAATAGTGACTGTTTAACATTGTTTGGAAAAATGGAAGGGAATCTCTATTTCAATAGTTATTCTAGACCACACTGGTCCCTCTAACACTTTGGGCTTAGCATTATAGTGAAATTACAACAGTCTAGACGGTCATATAAAAAACAAATTAAAAGTCAAATTCTAAATGTAATTTAGAACCACAAAAAAGTTAGAATGTGCACCTGGTATACCTGGCACTCTCAAGATAAGCCATATTCTTGGGAAATTGACAAGTATACACAGAGAGGAAGGAAAGGCATAAATAAGCAAATTCATGTATATTATAATCCATAGTTACCTCAATTTCTTAGTGCCAAGAGCTTGTCTGTAAGTAACATCACAAACAGTTTGCTGGTTTATAGAAGTTGTCTGCAGAATTCTCTCAGGATTGGCGCATAGGTGCTTCTGTGTTATTATTCCATGAAAAGGAGTTGATACAAAGCGGGCTGCCCTAACAAAGTCACAAGTATCTTCTGGGTTGGGACATATAGGCGTATTTATAAAACCCGTGATAATGGCATCTTCACTCAGGGGCTCAATTCCAATGAACTCATCCTGAAATATTTAAGAGAGAAGATTTTTATGAGAAATATATTAATCAGTCCATGAAATTTTTTTTAAAGGCCTTGGACATGAATAGTAAACTCCTTGAAGAACTTGTGTCATGAAATTGTGCCTATCCTATATGCATAATCTAAGAAGACTATCATTAGCACCCTCCAGATTGTGGTTTGTTGGTCATCATAAAACTTGAAGCATTATATAAATGAAATGTCAAGCCTGGCATCTCGTTATACAAAAGTATCCCTGAATTTTTAAAGGCTAACCTGGTTAAAGCACAAGCTTTTAGAGAGGGTCAGCCTCTCTAAAAAGCCTTCACTAAATCTAGCAATGAACTATACACACATCTCAGGCTCAGCTAAATTCATTCAGACATCACCAAGTGACCGAATATTTTAATCATAACAATTCACAAAAACTATTTACCAGTGCATAGATAGGTGAGGGTATCACTGACAGCTCTCAGTGAAGGAGGTCCTTTTTTACCTATACCAATGAAACCACAGAATCTTGAAGTATTGTAATTAACTCACTAGAAAAGGTTTCTGGTAAACCTAATCATTCTCCGTTGTTCTGTTAAGTCTTCCTTTTCTTCTGCAATGCACTTCAGGTATGCAATAAAATCAAATGGAAAGAGAATGTGGGAGGGGAGGCAGAAAAGTCTAGTAGTAGTGACACTAAGGATTACTAAAGCTAGAATTTTAAAAGTAACAAAGAAAAGACCTACAATCTTTGTAGATGTATATATGTTTTATGCAATTACTTTATAAACTTAAATGTGATCTGTGGGAAAAATGTGAATGGATATTTAAATCAAAATCAAACATGCAGAAGTTATGAAAAAAGATAGAAAAATAGATGAAAAAGAATCCTCTCCATGTTTTCCCCATCCCAATTCACTTGGGATAAATGTCTTTTTGAATATATCCTGTCTCTAGCAAAGCTATCTAGAAGAGAATTGCTAATCTTCTTCCAGCCTCTTATTCATTTTTAATCTAATTACCTTCTTCTTTATCCATCTGAGAAAGCTCTCATTGTACACATGTGGAAGCCTTCACTGAAGACACTTTTAGGGGGTTGTAAGACAGAAAAAGACTTTGATAGGAGAGCCAAGTCCATCAAAACAGGAAGGAAAAGATAGTTTATGTTAGAAGGCACTTGAGAGATCACCTACTTTTTATTCCTACTCCTACTCAATTGTAGAAAGCTTTTCTAGATTAATCTCCCCCCATCCCCCAAGTAGTCACTTAGCCTTTTGTTTGAATATATACATCTCAGAGCAGACTAATTGATATATTGCAGCCTTACTGTTAGATGGCTCTTCATTAGAAAGTTCTTTATATTCCCTTCTCATAACTTCAACTCAATTTTGGGCTTCAGTGAGAAAAGGAGCAGAAGAACCTCCCTGAGCTAAATAAGGAGAAAGAAATCAGACTTTAAAAAGGATTGGTCTAGACAGGTCAGAGGATAAATCAGAGAATTTTAGGACTACAATCTCCAAGCCTGGATGCTGGTCCAGACTCTATTTCTGAGTTAAAAGAAATTACTGAAAGATTAAGCAGAATTTAAGAGGATTCAGGAAGAGGACATATTCCTAAAGAGGAAGATGAAGAAGGAAAAGGTATTTAGCAAAATGAGGCACATTAAGTAAGAAAAGGAACAAATGGAGAATAAAGGAAATCGACAGGCTGGATTATTGGGGTGGGGTAAACTGAGGAAATAGGAAGTTGATGAAAGGCAGAAGGGAAAAAGGAGTGTGGCTGTGGAGCTGGAGAGTCTAAGGAAAGGAAACTGAGTGAGGTTATTAAGCTATTAAGAGGAGATAACTGACTATAACTTTTTAACTAGGTATTTAGGGTTGAGGTAATCAGCCACAAATAATAGGAGATAAGTGACTATAACTTTTTAACTAGGTATTTAGGGTTGAGGTAATCAGCCACAAATAATTTAAAATCATAAAAACAAAAAACTAAGGCTGGAAATCCCAAGTAGGATGGAGATCTTGACAGGCTAAAGCCCTAAACGGAATCTAGTAAGATGAAATTCAAAAGGGATAAAGGTAAAATCTTACAGCTTGGATAACAAAAAAATCTACTTCACAAATACAGAATAGAAATATATATGGTTAAATAGCAATTGTTCTGATAAAGATCTGAGGATTTTACTGAACTACAATATGAACTAATGTTAAAACAGTGTAATGTGGTAGCAAAAAAAAATGCAATTTTGAACCACATTAATAGAAGTATGGTTTCTAGGAATAGGAAGGTAATAGGCCCATTGTCCTCTGTCCTTGACAGACCACACTTGAAGTATTGTGTTCAGTTCTGGGTGACACAGTTTAAAAGGTCATTGATAAGCTAGAGAATCTGTCGAGAAGAGGGTAACAAAGTTGACAAATGGACCTGGAGTCCATGCCATACAAAAAAATGGGGATAGTCAGCCTGGAGAAAAAGATGCAGGGGGAGGGGATAGCTGCGTATTTGAAGCATTTGAAGGGCTGTCAGGTGAAGAAGGGATGGGCCAAAACAGGTGCAATGGATGGCAACGGCAAGAAGGGAATTTAAGCTTGATATCATGAAAAGCTTCCTGACAACGAGAGCATCCACAGTGCAGGAGTCTTCACAAAGACGGAGAATTCTTTCCATGTTAGATTAGGTAATGCTGAGGTACCTTCCAGCTCTCAAATCCTATTCATTTCCTCTCCATCTGATCCCTGCCTTAAGTGATCATTGCTCCGCTTCTGCCCTCAGGAAGACCAAAGAATAATCTAATAATTTCTTCCAGATGACCAAAGTTCAAATATTTGAAGATATTCATTATGTCACCCATTCTCTACTATACACACACACACAGATGGATGGATGTACAGTTCATACCCCATTTTTCCTGGGGTTCATAATGTGGTGTGAATCCTGTCTCATACATTTTCAAGTCCAGTCAGCATTTTTGGTCGTTTACTTAAGGATAATGCTACTTACTCCAACTTCTAGAGGAATCTCTTCCTTTGGGGTCATGTCTTCTGAGGATGTTAGAACAGCAAAGGCTCTTCGTTGGCCTGATGCCCGTAGAGGTTCTGCAGGAAGACTTAAGAGAAACACACCCTCTGTTCAGTATATTTCTTTCAGAGTTGAAACACTTTTCCCCTACTGAGTATCCCATAAGTATGACTATTTTTGAAGCAAATCAAACCTGATGTTCTGGTTTTCTGAAGGAACAGATTCATCAAAAATGGAGAATGGTAGGACAGGACCTATAGAACAAGACAGACTGAGTCACAAACTAATGTTTAACATAAACATAATTCTTCTCTTAAATCAGCATCCCACAAGAATTTGGTTCATAATTTCTTTAGTACTCCTTTAACACAATTTGGAAAGGAAATCTAGTTTTTATGTAAGTTACAATAAGCAAAAGTACCAAGTCAAATTATATCCTTGTTTTTCCTCTATTTTCTAGTAAAGCACTCCAAATCTCACCTATGACCTGGACTGCTGAACACCACTAAAGGCTCCAGCTCAATTATCTAGCAACTATCTCGGCAGATGCTTTTTTGCCATTTGCTCAGGTGTACTTTAATGAAAGTTTGGGTGCACCCATAACATGCCAAACCTGTGGCTCCAGATCCTTCACTCTGCTCTGCTCTATCTGGTACTATATTCAAAAGCTGCCATGAGGATGCTCATCTCTCCTCCCCTCCCACACAATCAGTTACAAATATTGACAGACAAAAATATAGGAATTCTTACAGTATAGCCTTGGTTATCTACGTCAATGAGCCTGATGTGATTAGAGCACACAGGGCAAGCATGAGAGAGATCTTTGATGACTAGAGAAACAATGTCATTGCAAAATAGTAATTGGATTTTTCCCTCCTAGCTAACTGTTATTCTGACTTCTTTACCATATTCTCAACTACTTTTTCCTCAAGACCAGAACGGTTTTCATTTTGTAAAGAGGGCAACAAATGTAGGAAGAAAAGTAATGTACACTGTGGACCTCACAGAAAATCTATGTGAAGGTTAAACCATTAATACACCCCCTTTAAACAACAAGATTTTAGAGGCTTCCAGGGGCATCAAGCCAACAATATAAGAGGTCTTCTTTTCCATTCCTTTTATCATAATCAAGAACCTTTATGTTAACTATTCATTACTATCCATGCATTTTCCCCCTTGCTCACAAAATGTCCTTTTATTAATTTCTGAACAGTGCTTACCTTTAGAAGATAGTTCCTTCCAAGTGTTTTCTACAAGTGAAGTTTCCCTATTAAGAAGTTTACATTTTAAAAAACCATACATAGACTTTAAAATAGAACTCTGCTTTTTATTAGGCTCAAACTCAGGTATACGAATTCCTCCTTAGTTTATCTAATTTCCAAGGCAATGAAACTATTCTAAATCTGTGATCCTCCAAGCCCTTCAATAAAGTAGGAGTGTACCCTTCTCCTCCCCTCAGATCTACTCTACATTCAAGACACTGGAAATACATAAAAAACACTAACCTGTTCTAGGGAAAAAAATGCAGATACTAAGTCATGAGTAGAGAGCCACTTATATTTCAAAATGCTCTTCTATGTCCCCTTTCCATTAAGGAAGGATTGGTCCTACCTAAAATAAGAGCTCAGTGAACACAGACCTGAAAAGAACCTCCTCTCTTGGTACGTCTTGAAGGCTGGATGCACATCCTCCATCAGCTTTCTCTCTTGTTGGCATACTTTCTTCAGGCTGTCAACATTAAACAAATGAAATCAACGAGTCACCACGCTCTAGGAACATACACTAGGTACTTTCAGAAATTCGTGTTGTTAAAAAGCAGTCTTGACAAGAACTAAAAGTTCTGAATTCTCTGCTGTTACCCTGCTGAAATGGAACCCGCTCTCATGTTACATCATTTTACTGCCTCCTTTCCTTTGTAGATGGCCATGCACATGCTATACAACAGGGGTTCTTTACTTTTTTTTTATCGTGGACCCCTTCTGTTAGTTGGATGAAAAGTACAGAGTCCTCAGAAAAATGTTTTAAAATGCACAAAATAAAATACATGGTCTAACAAAGGAGACCACAAACTGACGGGGAGGCTGGGACCACAAGCCATTTAGCAACAGGGATGTCGGCAAGGTATGGGAAATTTGAGAGACACGATAAGCAGAAATACTGTTTGCAGCCACGGACACCCTTCACAACTCGAGCCCCCCCCACCTTTCCAGTTGTATATGGTGTGTGCTCTGAGTACTCACTCTATAATCCAGAAGCCCTGATCTCCCCTTGCTGTTCCTCAAACGTAAAATTCCATTTCCCCATTTAGTTCCTTTTTACCATCTGTTCCCCATTATCTCTGCCTCATGATTTCCCTGACTTCCTTCAAGTTTGGCTCAAATCCTATCTTCTTCAGGAAGTCTTTCTGGTCCCTCCTGATGCTAGTGCCTTCCACCTGAGATCACCACTAATCTGCCATGTGCCTATCTTGTATGGACACAGTTTTATTTGCATTTTGTCTTCCATTCAAATGTGAGCGCCTGTCTTTTTTATTGTGTGCCTACATATTTACTATGGGCAGGCCACTGTAAACATGTTTAATAAAGGCTTGTTGAAATCTGCAACAACTGCAGTGTGATATGAAAGTATCTATCATTTCTATTGGTGATAAAGTCACAAGTATTACTAGCATAAACAAGTATAAAATGCTTAGAAATCCAGATTATAGCAGGCTGAACTTTTTCAGAAAATCTCATTTTACTAGAATGTGAATAAAGTACAGTGAGAGCCTATGCCAAAATCAAACACCAAAATAATGGCTCTGAGTTCACCTGGAATATCAACTCATACTACACACTCGATGTCCCTTAGCTTTTCCAGTTCAATAATACATTCTTAACTATGTGAAAACTAATGATCCCAAAAGGCAAAATGCCAACACACCTTTAAACTCAACGTTTGAACCAATCTGTTATTGCTGGTATCCAGGAAATTCACCTGATCACACAGCCTTTCTCGCTGGCTTGTCTGGATTTCCTTTAGCATCTTCTCCATCTCCTCAATCTGCTTCCGCATTTCTGCTCTTTTCTGTGCCCCAGTCAGCAGCTCAGCTGGAGACAAGGAAGTCTAGTGAGACACAATACCTCTTCACAACCCCCCCATTAATGTTCTTTCATCCTTAAACTGTCTTTAAACTCACCATCCTAGTTTGATTCCAAAATTATATCAATCAATCCACATGTATTCATTAAGGACTTCCTATGTTCCAGACACTGTGGTAGGAACTTGGGTGGGAGGCACAAAGACAAAAATGAAACAATCCCTGCTCTAAAGGAGATTTTATCTTCTTTTGGGGGAAAATGGCGTATATATACCACACATGTACAAAATAAATGCAAGGTAATTTGTGGGGAAAGACACTAGCAGCTGGAAATACTAGGAAAGGCTTCATACAGAAGGTGATACTTGAACTGAATCTTGAAGAAGACTAGAGAATCTAAAAGGTAGAGGTGAAGAGGAAGCACGTTCTGAGGAGGGAGAGCGCGTCATGTGTGACACCAACAAGTCCAGGTGCCTAGAAGGTTAAAGTACATGAGAAGGAACAACATGTAACAAGAAACACTGCCCTTTCTGTTTTTAAGTAACTCCTTCTTGCGGCCCTAGCCTCGTGTGTTCCTCATATACCTAACCCGGCATCTCCAAGCACCTACCAGATGCTCTGAACTTCACACACCCCATGGGCTTCGTAAAATTATTACCTTCATAACAGAACTCAGTCTTAACTCCCCCCTTCCCAAATACTCCTCTTACTTTCAAGGGCACCATCCTCTCTTTCCGCACCCAGACTTGCAATCTCTGCATCCTCCTAGATTCCTCTCTTTCCCCGACATATACAATTAGCTGCTGAGCAGCCGGGTGGTGCAGTGGATAGGGCACCAGGGCAGGAGTCAGGAGGACCTGAGTTCGAAACACACCTCAGACACTGGACACTCACTAGCTGTGTGACCTTGGGCAAGTCACTTCACCCCAGCTGCCTCATCCTGGGTCATCTCCAGTCATTCTGATGAATATCTGGTCCCTGGATTCAGATGGCTCTGGAGAAGTGAGGCTGGTGCCTGCACAGCCCTCCCTCACTCAAAACAAAGTCAAGTGCAAGCCACGTCCTCATGCCTCTGATGGCGTGGTCTTCTTCAGCAAGGAAGGATGAACACAGACACACAGTCACTGGCCAAATCTTGTCACGTCTTGCCCTGGTACTCTCTCTCATATCTATATCCTCTTCTTCCTATTCACATAGTTATCATCCCCACTCGGGTCTTCATCGTTCTTTGCAGTGGTCCTTTTTTTTTTAATTGATCTTTTGTTTTTATATTAACTAAATTTCTTTCTGCCTCCTTTCCTCTCACCCCTCCCAAAGAACCACCCCACAACAAAATTGTTATAAAGAGGAAAAGAAAAAAAAGCATCAAAATCAATACATCAAAAAAAAAATCTCATAATAAATGCAATGTTCTGCACTCATGGAATCCCCACCAAAGAGAAGACAGTGGTGGTGAGCTGGGGAGATTTATCTTTTCATGTCTCCTCTTTGAGGCTATTTCAATAGCCTTCTAATAAGAGTCCCTGTTTCAAGGTATTCCTTCTCCAGTCTTTCTACCACTTAACAGCCCAAGTAATTTTCCTGAAGCATCGGTCTGTCAATGTCACTCTCTTGTATTCAGTGAACCTCAATGGTTCAGGTTTTATTCAGAATTTAAAGCTCTTCACAATGTCCCCCTTCCCATCTTTCCAATCTTTTAACACAGAACTACTTACTATGTATTCAAAGGCCCACCCATACCACTTACTATACCTCACAAAGCTCCACCTTCTTTGTGCTTCTGCATGGGTTGTCCAACATACCTGGAATAGTCTCTTAAACCTTACCTTTTAAAATCCTTGGCTTCCTTGAAGATTCAACTCAGATACCACCTTCTCTGGGAGGCTTTTTCCAAACCTCCACCACTTATAGTGTCGTCTTCATAAGGCTACCCTCCCCTCCATCTCTCTTGTACTTATCTTTTATGTATAGATTTATGCATGTGTTGTGTCCTCAGAAGAATGTAAACTCCTTGAAGGCAAGGATTTTTGCTTTTTCTTTGTGTAACCATTGCTTAGCACAGTACCAGGTACAAAGTAAATGCTTAATAAATGTTTCTTGACTGATGTTATTATATTAAAAATTATAATAAACAACTACCAACAGTCAAGTTGAATAGTTGTCTAAAACAAACTAAAAAAATTACTTTACCACAGGATTTACAAAGATAGAAACTATATAAAGGGGGCAATGAAGTATAGATTTCATATCAAGTCTAATATAGGACGTAAGTCTGTATCTTTCAGCTGGTTATCAAATTCAACCTGCTCCCCAATCCCAAACCTAGGTCACTTTCTTCATAGCTGAGAAGATCAAAATTCAAATTCTAGATGGCTTCTATAACCACAGTCCACTTTAGCCTTTTCCTAAGCATCCCCTAGCCACTAAGGAAACAGCAATTTATCATTTCAATTTCATCAAATACATATTAGATGTTCACTACACACCAAACCCTCTACTAGGCTCTAGGAAAGAATACAAAGTTTAGAAAAGGAGTGCCATACAAAGTTTATCTAAGGCTATTTGGGGATAAAATGTTCAGAGATAAATACTTAACAGAATAATATATGACAAGTCCACTGAACAAGTGCAATTCAAAGTGCTTTATGAAGTAGTGACTAGAGGTAGTTATTGCCTTGGGCTAGGTGGGAAGCAGAAGAGGAACTGGCAGATTCATGGATGTACAGAAAGGGAGAAACTCAAAGCATAGCAAGAGAAAGTACAGGAGATCCCAGGCACAAGGAACAGTTTGAGCAAAGGTATGGAGGGAGAAAGATGCAGAACTTATTTAAGGAACAAGTTCATCAAAGCAACTACCTCTTTCATAGAAAATAGTCATGGCTTTGAGAACATAATTTTTGTTTTGAAAAAGATAACCAGATCCAATATAGCCAAGTTGTCATGTTTAGGAACAGAGAACAGATGAAAAGGTTACAAGAGTATTTGAAGTTAAAAGTTAAAGGACTGTGATAAATTTCTATTGTCAAAGAATTAATCCAATAATTTGTCCGCCAACAAATAATTATCAAACATCTAGTGTGTGTATTACCCTGTACAAAGTGCCATCATGGAAAGTAGAACCTGGGATCTCATTGTTCTACAATTAGCTTAGACATTTTTACAATACACTGTTTTACTATAACAGTCACAGTGAGAAACTACAGACAAGTATTTTAAAATTAGGTGGCATTTATGGAGTACTCACCAACCTATGTCAAAGACTAAACAATTAGGAATTGCTATTCTTACTTCTCTTTAAGGTGTTCGTAGTTCTCATAATGTTGGCAAAAACTTTCCACACTTAGAGCAATTCTGTTCTGTACAATATATGCCTAAACCGGTATATTACTTAGTACCTTATATCCTTCAAGCTAATCTATTTCCCTGGCAAAATTCTACACTTCTATAGTGAGCCTATTTCTATCCCCGGCTTCTCATAAGACTCATTCTAACTCATTTGTTTCCTATTTTCTGCCTGCTAGTGAGATATCTGAGTTCTGCTTTACTTCAAGCTAGAGCCTGGAGTCTTATCTCTCTTGACTGGTGGTACCTATTACCAGTTAATTCTTACCAAATACAAGTTACACAATAACCACAAAATAAAGACAAGTAAAACACCTTTGACCAACAATGACTTCAGAAGACTGATGACAAAGCAAGCTTCCTGCCTCTGGGCAGAGATGATGGAGTAGGGGTGGAGAACGAGGGAAATTCCAGACAGGGCTAACATCATAATTTGATGCTTGACTTGACTATACTTATTTGTTACGGGGAAAAGCATTTCTATTGAGGTTGTGAGTTAGCAGGAAGATATAAAGAGGCAAAATAAAACCCAAAACCCTCTATCAATAAAAGACACACACACTCAATAGTCAGAAGGTACACAAGTAGGCTAATTTGGCTACCATCCTGTTAAATGTTATATATATATATATATCCTTTGAAAATTATTTTTCTCAATTAACAAGCATTAAAAAAAAATTCCTCCCCCACCTCCTTAACTAGTTCTCCCTCCCCATTTCCTACGGAACAAACAAAAACAACAAATCTGACAAACAAAGCCCTCAACAGCATATTGCATAGACTGGTAAAACAATCTGCCACTTTGGTTTAGTTATGCTTGAAAATCTTTCTGCATTTTAAGTTCCGCACCTGTTAGAAGGTGAATGGCAGGTGTCATCTGCCTTTGGACTCCTACTTTATCTCTGCATTGATTAGGGTTCTAGGGTTTTTCAAAGTTGTTTTCTCCACAATTGTTATGATACACAATTTGTTCTCTCATTTCCGGTCACATCGTTCTGCATTAGTTCAGAGATATCTTCCCAGTTTCCTTCTGAAATTGTCCATTTCATCATTTCTTATGGCCCCAGAATATTTCATCACATTTCTACAACACAATTCATTTAGCCATTCCCAATACGATACCTTATTAGTTTCCAATTTTTGAATACCAGGAAAAGAGCTGGGATCAACATTTTTATACTAATATATCTTTAAAAAGAAACTAACACAAGCTTATCCATTCCTCTTACTTGTTCTTTGTGTATTGATGACTATCAAGTTCATGATAAAAAAAATTAAAAAGCAAAAGTAAAAAAAAAATGCAGGTGGTCCATCAAATGGGGAATGGATAAACAAATTGTGTCACTTGGGTATAATAGGATACTGCTATGCCATAAAAAATACTGAATTCAGAGAAGGATGGAAAGACATATGAACTGGCATAGGATGAGATAAGTGGAACCAGGGAAGTTAATAGGCAAAAGACTACAATGCCATAAATGGACCAAAAAAGAAAGAAAAAAAACCAAATGCTATGAAAATATGACTAACTTTGGCCTTGGAAAAAAGTGTTGAACCTTTTAAAAATCAAGGAATGAATGGAATTTGAGGACATAATCTGGTAGGAACTTGAAATGCATTTTTCAAAGCAACAATATTACCAGTGGTAGTTAGGTTAGCCAATGTACAAAAGCTTCTTTGATCCATAATGTGGCTTAACTAATGAATTAAGTCCTAGGAACAGGGTGCCATGTGGCAGAAGAGGAAGGAAATAGTAGAGGTTCCTCTTGCTTTCCTGACATGTGACCACTGTTAAGAAAATTTTTGACTTTCACTTCAATTTTTGGATTTCTCCCCAACCTCACAGCATTCTTCTTACCTTCACATTGTACTGAAGATTCTATTGTTAAGAGTGGGGCAAGGAGAATGGACTTGTTCTATTTCCCTCATTCTACATGCTAAAACTCACCTACCTACTCCCTTAAGTCAGTACCCTGATTCCCTCAATAAGTCAGTTCTCTGCTATATGTTATAAACAAACTGCTTAAAACTCATACTAACATAATCTCCTAGATATATTTGCATTTTTAAAAGAGGATGCTAGTTAACTCAAACTAATCTCTTAAATGATTGAATTTTAGGTAGTTATAACAAGTGGGAGAACTTCCAGCAATAGAAAAATATTTTATTAGAAGTTGTCATTGGAGAAGGCTGTTCAGATTTCTAGTAATACACAGCAAACATGAAATGATGAGACTGATACACACCTTCCCTTTTTTCCTTCAATTTCTTCCAGAAAACTTCAGCTCGGATTTCCTCAAAGGAGAACTCCCCAACTCCAGCATAAATCTTCTCTTTACAACACATCATCTTCTCTTTCTTCTCCTGAGACTCTTGCTGATGACTTTGTACACGTTGCAGGGGATCTTCTTCTTCCTTTCCGGGTTTTCTAGTACTGAGGATATGATTTATGCTGGGTTCAATTTTACAAGGAGTCCTAAAAAGAGGCAAAATAGTTACTAATGACCACAGTTTGAAAAAGATCGTGAAATACTTCACAGTTTAATTGGAGAACACCATGTTATTACTACTGTACATGATACCACAAATAATATACTCAGTAAGCCAATAATTGTCACCAAGAAAATAAAAATATCTAGCCATATAATCAAGATTGCAGTGAAGAAATTAAGACATTTTTTTAAAGTCTAGAAACAACCATCACTGAGAACTGCATTAGGGAGGAAAGATGCCCTTCCCTCAAGGAATTCCCTTTTCTCCTCAAGGAGTTTTCTAAGGTAGGTTATGTTACACAACGTAGAAGCCCAGATGGTTCTTTCCTTTACTCTAACCCAATGTATAAAAATCTTGCTTTACGTCAAAAATTAGATAATTGATTTATAAAAACAGGACATATAAAGATTTCAAAGATAATTTTAAAAACCAACTCAATAAAAAAACAAACAAACATTAAACTAGAGGATCTATAGCAGAGACTAACAATGTGAGATGGGTGAGAAGTGATTTGCTGGAGAAGTCTGAAAAACAATCAGTTTATATTAGATTCATAGAGAGCCACTGAAGGATCTTGAGTGATAATGACTCTGGACAAATAAATTCCAATTCCAAAATATAAAGAGAAAAATGACATTATATTAAATTCAAAGATTCTATACAAAATGATAATATATCGATCCTAAAAGTATATGCATCTAATAATTCTGCAGTCAAATCTATGAAGGAAATCCATTAGTCTTTACAAAAAGAAATGGATTTTTTAAAATAACAATGAATATGAGTAAATGATTCATATTTATATAAGACTAAAACTGCATACTCAGTAATGGAGCAATGGTCAAAGGACAGAAACACAAAGTTTACAATATAAGAAATACAAATCATTAATAACCCCAGATCTGTCACCACTGGCTCTCAGTTTCTGATTTGTAAAATGATATTTCGATGTCTAGGGTTCAACAAATTCCTAAATACAAACTACTTCAGTAAGGCCTCCCTATTTGACAAGAACTACTGGGAAACAATTTGGAAGAAATTAGGTTTAGACCAACAAATAACATACTATATTTGACAATGGTCTCCAAATGGATGTGATCTAAATATAAGGCTTAAAAAATTAGAGAAGAATGGGAGGACATATCTTGAACAGACATGACTAGGGGAAGAATGTTATTAACAAGGGATAATGATGACTCTAAAAGATAAAATAGGCAATTTCAAATATACAAATTCACCAAGTTTTTTCACTACCAAAACCAATGCATCCAAAATGGAAAAAACCTTTCTGAGAAAGCTGTGGGCAAAAGTCTTTGTAGCAAATATCTATAATAGTGATTAGATATCCAGAATATACAGGGGATTGGTACAAACACATAAGGAAGAGTCATTTCCCAATAAATTAAGAGGTAAAAGCTATAACAGGAAGTTTTCCAAAAAAGAAATGACAAATTTATAACAATCAGATGAAAGAACTTTCCAAATCACTAATAAGAAAAAGGCAAATTAAAACTAAGGTTTTACCTCACAACAATCAGAATGGCAAAAATGACAGACTGTATTTCTAAAGACAGCCTATGCCTTTTTTTAAATTCAATTTTAGATTCTCTCCTTCCCCCTATCTGGTGAGAAAGGAATACAATCTCATTACAAATACGGAGTTATGCACAACCAATTTCCACATTAGCAATGACAGAGAGAGATGGAAATATGCTTGTCTGCAGAGGTAGATAGCATTTGCACAATGAATCCTTCGTAACTGTTGTGAGTCAGTTACTGATCAGTTACAAAGCTTTCACAGCTGGTTCTCACTGCACATGTTACCGTTACAGTATAAATCATTCTCTGGTTCGGGTCACTTCACTTGCTCCCAAGTCTTTCTAAAACCATTCCACTCTGTAACATTTATATATTACAACTTGTTTAGCCATTCCTCAGCTGATGGGTATCACCTCAGTTTTCAATTCTTTGCCACTATAGAAAAAGTTGCTGTATATACAATTTCTTTAATGGCTTTTTGGACATAGTTCCAAGTTACTTTACAGAATATTTGGACTAATTCACAGCTTCACCAATAATGCATTAGTGCACATATTTTCCCACATCCCCTCCAGCATCTGTCCTAACTCGAGGGGTCCCTGAGAGTTGTTATAATTTGCATTTGTCTAATTATTAGTGAAAGTATTTTTTCATGACCAAAACAGCATATATACATATACATATATATATATATATATATATATGTATACACACTAATTCTTTTAAATGAAGAAATCTTCTTTTGCTCTCTCCCACATATGTAATAAAAAGATTTGCTCCTAACAGAATTCTTCATACCTCCCAACTGCCCTTTATTTTGCCATATAATTTCCTGACAAATTTCCTTGACAGAAGATGAAAATAGTTAAATAGTGGAGCATCTACAAAAAGACAGCTACATCAACACACCAGTGGTGAAACTATGAATTAGTTCAATTATTGGGTAAAAATAATTTTACATTATACTGGAAACATCACAAAAATATATGTACCTTTTGACTCAATGATATCCCTACTAAGCATAAACACAAAAGGTCAAAAACAGATGGAAAGGTTCCATCTATACAGATATAATTTGTAGTGACTTTCTGTCACATAATAGCAATGTTTGCAAACAACTGACAATCAATCAGTAAGCATCTACTATGTGCCAGGCACTGTGTGATAGAAAGAAACTAAACGGTCACCACCTACAAGAGGCTTATATTTTAGGTGGGGAGAGAATAACTCCCTTAAACCAAGCACATTAAAGCAAAATAACTGTGTAGAAGGTCACTAATTGTTAAGGGATCAAGAAAGGTCTCATCTACATTTAGACCTTTCCACAGCATGACATTATTGAAAGTCTCTTCCTGGATACTCTTTTCCTCTTTAAGTTCCCTTTCAATTTAAATTTTTTTATTCTGAATTTACATATACATGAAAAGGATTTCAATACACACAGTGTAACACAAAAGAGGCTTGTATATGAAACTACCAATCTCTGATTTCATTTTGCTTGGGTTTTTTTGGTGAGGCAATCGGGGTTAAGTGACTTGCTCAAGGTCATACAGTTAGTGACAAGTGTCTGAGGCTACATTTGAACTCAGGTCATCCAGACTCCAGAGCCAGTGCTCTATCCACTGTGCCACCTAGCTGTCCCTGTCTGTTTTTTTAAAAAGCATATAATAAATTCCACATACGACTTTCAAAACTGTCCTGCTTGAGCTACCTTCTGAACTTCTCTCTTCTCAATGGTTCTTTTCGGTGGCATCGCTGTTGTAAGTCCCTCCCTTCTCCTCCCTGCCCCCAAAGAGAAACCAAGAGGAAGGAAAATCCACAACAGTGTATCCTAAAATGAGTCCATTGTCTCCTCACTGGGAAAAGTCAGACCTGTACAATTCGGAACCTACCTGAGAAGTTAATAACAACAGAATTCTGATAGCCACTAATTACTTTAGTGAAAGCAGAACATTTATCTTAAAATAAAATGACTATCCTGTGTAAAGAGAGCTCAATTCCTTTAATAATGGTTCTTCCCCACTGAGGATATTGGTTGGTATTTCTAGAGTGTGTGCAGGTATACAGAGGATACCCGAACTAGTTTAGGCTGATGACCCTCACCTCTAGAATATTAGCAGTCCCCATTACTTACTAATTCCTACTTTAGAGCATGACTCACATGATTTGTTGTTGTGCAGACTCTTCCACATATGGGATAAAATTTGGTAGCATAGGTGGCACAGCAGACACAGAAGCTGGGTTACTGTGAAGCTGTTGGAGGGTAAAGCAAGAAAAGATTTAAAATGAACAGATATAATGGCAGTAGCACTTTCATCCAAGATATTTCTAAATATTTCTGCCTACTGACCTATTGAGAAGATGCCATAAAATATAAATGCTATAAGGTTATTTCCATTCCTAACCCTCTACTAGCCCACAAGCAGAGAGTGTGTGTGTGTGTGTGTGTGTGTGTGTGTGTGTGTGTGTGTCCGTCCGTGTCCTTACTCGGCCTTTAGTCCAAGGTCCCGCCTGTAGTTCATTCTCCTTGGCCCTACGAACAGGGGGTGCTTTCCACGCTTCGGCCATAGGCAGCTCAGCTCTGGAGGCTCCATCAGCATTTTCATCAAAAACAGCAAATTTGGAGCCACTTAATATCTGCTGATTGACTGGATTTGGAAGCCCTCGCACCTGGTTTGTAGCTAAGAAAAAAAATAAGTCACGTGTATGTTTTCAATAATTATAAACTTAATAACAATTACAATTAAACAAAGACTGTGAATTGTCACCTCAAACCATACTTTCCATCTGATTAACTACAGCTGTGTATCTGCTAACACACTAACAATGATTTACTTGTTTTTGTCCTGTGCTGATGTCTTCCATCCATCTGTTTACAAAATTCTTTTATGGGTTGTTTTTAATAGTCATAGATTTAGTATGTAGAGTTATTCTAATTCTGGTAAAGTTACTTTTCAGAAAAGCAACCTTTTGGATAAAAACTATTATTTGCTCTTACAAATCAGGTAAAATAAATATTCTCGAAATTGAAGACAGCATAGAATCAAAGACAGAAAGGGTTTTCTACCAATCTACTAATTAATTCATCACTTTTTTAGCAGTCCTATCCAAAACTGATCAGCTTCCACAAAGAAATCACACTCCCTGAAGGTACCATGTCAGCTCCTCTTTTATGCTCCCCTAAGGCCCAGGGTTTCAATCTAAGTCAATTTTCTGTCAATAAAGACAAAGAAGTCTTGTATAGTTATTTTTCAACTGTTCAAGACTCTAAATCAGTTTTTACTTTTTTTCTCTCTAGATTAAAAAAAAACTCAGTTCTTTTAACCTATCAACATTTACTAATTTTCCAGGTCTTTCACGGATTCTCATGATTTTCTCCTGAATTCCTTATGAGCTCTGCTCTTTATACCCCTCAAATTAGAAATCTCAGAACCAAATGAATATGACTACTCTGTAGGTCTACTGCCTTTGCCAATGCCAAGCAAGGAGACACTAATGAACCACTGCTATCAGCTTCAAGCCCAGAACTTTACAACAGCACAAAATGCCTGACCTTTTAGAATTATGACAGACCACTATGCCCTCCCTTTGCCCCCAAATGCAATACAGTCCTAACATGACCATTAAGTCCCAATTCTGTACTTTTGCAATCAGACTCTCTTCCTAAGTCCATTTGCCCTTACCTGTTTCTACTTATACATATTAAGCAATATTTGTAAGACTCGTTGATGCCATTGTGCTGAGCTTACCCTTAAGAGCACTTCCGACACGGTTAATGGGGGCTTTTGCTATTTTTTTTCCTTTGCTTTTCAGATCAGCCAAAGTGCTTCGCTGAGGTCCAGAAGCCTCAGGGACATCTTCTTCCTCCTCTTTTTCAAGGGCCAACAGAGTGTGTCGAGAAACACGAAACTGGAACTGCCTGAAAAGAACAGACAATGGTTGAAGCAATATGCAGTGCTATTGGAAAAGTGCAGGCTGTGGAGCTGACCAAGCTACATCCGAGTGTCACCTGTGCCACAGGGGTTTGTATGACCTGTGTGATCCTGGCAAAGCCACTCCCCCTCTTTGGATCTTCAAACTGGAAGATTAGACTGAATAAGGCCTAAGGCCCTCTCTAGCTCTAAATCAGTGATCTTTAGATTTCTGGCCCAGCTTCAAGAATAAGGACAAGAAACTTTAAACTGACAAGATCTGATCTAAACTTCCCATTTACATACAGATAATGAAATTGAGGCCTACAGAGCCACTGGAACTCCAGTTCACAAAACAGTTAAGTGGTGAAGGTAGAGTCTGCACTTAGGTCCTGGGCTCTCCAACTGTGATACTCCACCTCCTACCTTTATGCCTTTTCACAAGCTCCTCTATGACTGGATAACCTCCTCATCTCTGCCTTGGAATCCCTAGGTTTCTACAAGG
Source organism: Potorous gilbertii (assembly GCA_028658325.1). Classification (NCBI taxonomy): domain Eukaryota; kingdom Metazoa; phylum Chordata; class Mammalia; order Diprotodontia; family Potoroidae; genus Potorous; species Potorous gilbertii. The sequence continues at coordinate 20,441,317 of CM053774.1, forward strand.
TTCACCTAGAGGAATTTTTACTCATTTTTCAGTTGTGTTTGACTCTTCATGACCCCATTTGGATTTTCTTGGCAAAGATACTGGAGTAGTTTGGCATTTCCTTCTCCAGTTCATTTGACAGATGATGAAACTGAGGCAAACAGGGAGAAGTGACTTGTCCAAGTTCACACAACAAGAAAATTTCTGAGGCCAGATTCAAATTCAGGAAGATGAGTCTTCCTGACTCCAGGCCCTACACTCAATCCACTGTGCCACCTAGCTGCCCTCAGCTAGAGGAAGCCTTTTCTAATTTCCTTAGTTATTAGCATTCTCTCCTTCCTCCTCAAATTATGAGGTATACCTGCTTCTGTTTGTATGTTCTATCTCCCAGTAGAAAGTAATATCCTTGAGAGCAAGGGTTATTTTTCATCTTGCTTTTGGATCCCTGGTCTCCAACAGAGTGCTTTGCATATAGTAAGTATTAAATAATATTTGTTTCTTTGGATTGTGTTGCTACAACCACAGTGGAGATCACAAAGAGTGACCACACAAAGTATGCACATTAAACATTTGTCAAAAATGCTCTCCATCAGGGATTTGCTTGTATTCAGAAGCAAAAGACATAAGCTCCCTCCCAATACTTTATACAATTTTACACAGATGTCATCTCCATTTTATCCAATAAAGTAGCTTACCGGTGATGTGACTGCAGCTTGTCCAGTGGCTCAGCCTTGCACTGAAATCCTTCTTGGAATATCAAATCTGCTTTCTTATAGTTTTCTCTGGCCTCATATTCTTCAGCCCATGAAATGTAGAACTGGGCGAGAGAAATGCCAATCCCTTGGCTATGTAAGTAACTATACATATCCAAAGGTTCATTGCATAAACGCCCCTGCAATAATTGCAAAGTAATCAAGTTTTAATAATGCATCAAGCCAAAGATACACAGTCAAAAATTTACCCAGAAAAATTAAGATATTAGACAGTAAGGCAAGTAATTAGGCTAAACCGAGAATTAGAGTTAGGCCCATTCAAATCTTGGATTTGAGAAGTAAGGTAGAAAACCTTGGAGTATCCTGCTACTACCTGCTTTTATCCCTCATAACACAAAGAAAGGCTGGAATGTGCAGGCAAAGGGGAGTTGCTGGTTTATCCCGCTTAAGTAAACTTTTAAAGACATAGGGCAGGGGAGAAGAAAGTAACCCAAGGTAATTTTTGTTTATTATAAATGGTGTAAGAGGGAGGGAAGAGTAAGTACTTTCCCCAGTAGGCAGGTAGTAAAAATATTGTTATTTCCTTAGGATAACTGAGCAAAGTGAGGAAACTCAAACACCACCAAACGGCAACAGCGCGACTCGGACAAGTCTTGATTTCTAAGTAGTGCTCTATGGCATTACTATTCCATTACCTGGCTCTAAGCAAAACTACTTTTCAGCCAACCACAGAAATACACAATTGGTCCACTTATCCAGGGAACCCAAGGCTCATGGGTATCTCGTACTTCACACCTTACTATCTACTATGTTCCTCTGTAAAAATCCATTCTCCATTTTGTCTCATTTCAGAAATGTACTTTTCCCCCAAATTTACTAACTTATTTGTTTTCAGTTTTCAACAATCACTTCTATAAGTTCCAAATTTTCTCCTCCTTCTTCCCCAAGATGGTATGTAATCTTATATGGGTTCTACACATACATTCTAATTAAACACATTTTCACATTAGTCATGTTGCACAGAAGAGTTAAAACGAATAGGCCGCTGTTTAGCTCCATGCTAAATCTCAGGCCCGCTGCTTTTGCGTCAATAAAGCTCCCAGAGAAGGTCTAAGTGAATTCATTACATTTTGAACCAGCTCTCCCATCTCTCACTTCAACATAATGGTGCTGAAACCTGAGAGTCCATATAATAACTGGCCTCTGATGATCTTCTTGTAGCCATTGGGACAAGAGGTAAGCGCCCTTTTCTTTCTTTTCTTCCACAGACCTTTCTGCTCCTACTTCTCCCTAGCAGTGAGACCCCCGGGGTGCCCAGACACCACCAGCAGTGTCCGTAGCTCAACTGACTTCTGGACAGTCAGTCGAACTGTGAACCCTCCTATAAGAGGATGCCCTTGCACTGGGTCGGTCACATTTTTCCCCCCTCTTCCTGGGATGCTGGGAAAAGTGGTAAAGAGGCTTCCTGGAGACTGCTGGGAGGGGAATTCAGAGAGGAGATCTTAAGGAAAAGCAGCTACTGTTCCATTTTAACACAGCCTGACCTCAGTATAATCTAGAAAAGTAATTTGAGAAAGGGGTTTCTAAACAAGACAAGCTTAGTAAGAAATTTGGTCTCTAAAACTTAAAGGCACCTTGCTCTGCTTGAGCAGACTTTTTACCCTGTGTTGTGCCTCCAGCACCTTGGTTTACCCTGTAATATTCCTTCCCCTCCCCTGTGGGACATTGGGGAGAGGCAGTAGGTGTGCCTTTGCGCCTGGTTTTCTTTGGGGGGGGTTCCTGCACCCTGGTTTCAGGGTCTTTGTGCCCAGCGAGCCTCTGAGTCTGGAAAAACTGCCTGGATGTAAGCCTTCTCTCTGTCTCTATCCTGTTCTTCCCCTCCACTGTGGGGTATGCATTTTCTAGTCTGCTAAGTCTCAAAGGTAAAAGCGACAAGGAACTACAGATCCTCTCCCGCCAATCTCTGGGTCCAGTGGTTGCAGGCCATGGACCTGGGCACATCTTCCAAAGCACTATCTGGAAGGTAAGTCCAATTCCCTCATTTCTCTCATCTCTAGGGAACTGGGCTGTGGGTGCTCCCTTCTCTCTGCACCTCAAGACACCCTGTCCCCACACCCATGCCTACAGGATCACCCTTTTCTCCTGGCCTATTGGCCACCAGATCCTTGCAGCTGGACTCAGCAGGATGTCCCTGCGAGTTGCCCCTAGGTTAGCAAAAACATGACTTTATGGGTAATAATCTTTTCTTTTGAAGTGCTAAAGTACTGGGCCTTAGAAATTAAAATGTTACCACTAGTGATTATGAATCCAGATTTGATTTGTTCATTCAACTAAGTTACCTGATTGGTAATTAATTGGTTCTGTTTCAAGTTTTAAATATATATCTGCTTGTGGTATAGTTATATTTCTGAATTCTTATATTGTGTAATTTTGCATTACCTATGTTATTAGAAAAGCAATTTCTCTTATAATGAAGATATTATTAGATTATGAGGTTGTTAACTAAAACAAGAATTTTTGGAACCATCCAGTCATAAATTTTTATCAAGCCTGTATAGTCTTCTGTGTAGCAGAATTCCTACTGAGAAGTGATGGAGGGGGGAGGAGCCAAGATGGCGGAGTGAGAGCAACAACTCACCTAAGCTCTCGGACAAACGCCTTCAGGTACCTCCAAAAGGAGAATCTGACCAAAGTTTGGAGGTGCGGAATCCAGTGGGAGGCAGAAGGTGACAGTTTTGGAGCTCACGTTAGACTGGAGGATCCACGGGAAAGGTCTGTTCTGCGGGGGTGAGCCC
>CM053774.1:20445303-20455303 GCA_028658325.1 Potorous gilbertii
TGAACAAATGGAAAAGGAAGTTCAAAAATTAACTGGAGAGAAGTGATGGAGTTCCTAAAGAAGGAACTTGTTTTGGTGAGAATTTGGAAATAGATAGAAATGATCTCTAGTAATTAGTTTTTGCACCAGGACAAATTTAAAATTTGAAATGTGAATCCTGGTAAAATTTTGATTAGTGAAACTTGCCATCTGAGTAAAAGCTCTTGGGACTATAACAGACTATGTTTTGAGTTATCTGATGGATCATAAAAATCCATCAATAGTCAATCCACCATCTGAGAGAAATGCCACAAGCTACTCAGAGAAAATGTGACCATTACAGGTGGAGATCTCCCTCTGGAACACCTGAGAGGACAATTCTAGCCTCTGCCTAGAATAGGATCCTCCTGGCTCAGTTTCCCCATTGTGTTCCTTTGAAAGGAATGTTTCCCATATGAATATTCTTGAGTCTGACTATGAAGTGGAATTGATACTACGTGCTTGCAAAACTGTGATGTTTTATCTAGTCATGTCCTTGCTTTTCCTTTCTTATGGCAAACTTCTGTAATCAGAGCAAGTGATCAATCTGAATGGGTAGCTATTCTATACCCCAGTTGGGTAAATTAGTAACACAACATACAATTCTTTAACACAGAATACAACTGATTGAGGCACCTGCCTGCTACTCTATTAATTACTGGGGGAAAAAAACTACGTCAGAAACATCTTCAGTTTGAGGAAAAGAATTTCCATGCAATTTTCTTAGAGGGAGGTAACATGGATTATTTGTATTAATGGAAAAGTCAGCTTCCTTCAAAGTTTGTTACTATTGTAAAAATAATACCTGTTGACACTGTGTTCTGTGGCACAAACATGCTTTATTATAAGCAACTTATTGCTAAAAAAAGAAAAAATTAAAAAGAATGGGAGAAACTATAAGAAAAGCAATACAAAACATAACAAAGGAAAAAATATTCTGCTTCATTCTGCATTCTAACTCCAATAGTTCTTTCTTTGGATGTGGATGGCATTTTGCATCAAGTCCTTTAGAAATGTTTTAGGTCCTTGCATTGCTGTAAAGGGCTAAGTCTCTATCAAAAATAGTCCTCACACACTATGGCTATACGTACAATGTTCTCTTGGCTCTGCTTACTTCACTCAGCATCAGTTCATATATGTCTTCCCAGGTTTTTCTGAAGTCTTCCATCATTTTCTTATAGCACAGCAATACTCCATTACATTCATATACTACAGTTTGTTCAGTCATTCCCCAATTGATGGGCATCCCTCAATTTCTAGTTCTTGGTCACCACAAGAAAAGCTTCTGTAAATATTTTTGTACATGTGGGTTCTTTTCCCATTTTTATGATCTCTTTGGGATACAATCCTAGAAGCAATATTGCTGGATCAAAGAGTATGCAAATTCTTGTAGCCCTCTCGGCATAGTTTCAAATTGCTTTTCAGAATGATTAGATCTGCTCACAGCTCCACCAACAACGAATTAGTTCCAATTCTCCCACACATATCATTTTCCTGTTTTGTCACATTAGCCAATCTGATAGGTGTGATGTGGTACCACAAGAGTTATTTTGATTTTCATCTTTCTAATCAATAGTGATTTACAGCATTTTTTTATATGACTATAGATATCTTTAATCTCTTCCTCTGAAAACTGCCTGTTCATATTCTTTGACCATTTATCAACTGGGGAATGGCTTATATCCTTCTAAATTTGACTCAGTTCTCTATATACTTTAGAAATGAGGCCTTTATCACAGACACTAGTTGTAAAAATTCTTTCCCAGTTTTCTGCTTCCCTCCTAATCTTGGTTGTATTGGCTTTGTTTGTGCAAAAGCTTTTAAATTTTATGTGATCAAAATTATCCATTGTCATTTCATAATGTCCTCTATCTCTTGTTTGGTCATAAATTCCTCCTTTCTCCATAAATCTGACAAACTATTCTTTGCTCCTCTAGTATGTTTATAGTATCAGCCTTTATACCTAGATTGTGTACCCATTTGGACTTTATTCTAGTATATAGTGTCAGGCACTGGTCTATGCCCAGTTTCTACCACACTATTTTCCAGTTTTCCCAGCAGTTTTTGTCAAACAATGAGTTCTTATCCCAGAAGCTAGTATCCTTGGGTTTATCTAACAGTAGACCACTCTAGTCATTGACTACTGTGTCTTATGTACCTAACCTATTCCACTGATCAACACCTCTATTTCTCAGCCAGTACCAAGTGGTTTTGATGATTGCTGCTTTATAACACAATTTAAGAATTGGTATGGCAAGGCCACCTTCCCTAGCATTTTTTTTTTCATTAATTTCCTTGCTATTCTAGACCTTTGGTTCTTCTAGATGAATTTTTATATTATTTTTTCTAGTTCTAGAAAATAATTTTTTGGTAGTTTGGTATGGCACTGAATGAGTGAATTAATTTAGGTAGCATGGTCAATTTTATCATATTAGTTTGGCCTACCCACGAGCAACTGATGTTTTTCCAATTATTTAGATCAGACTTTATTTGTGTGAAAACTGTTTTGTAATTGTGTTCATATAGTCCCTAGGTTTTTTTTGGCAGGTAGACTTCCAAATAATTCATAGTGTCTGCAGTAACTTTAAATGGAATTTCTTTTTCTATCTTTTGCTGTTGGACTTTGTTAGCAATATACAGAAATGCAGGTGATTTATATGGGTTTATTTTGTATCCTGAAATGCTAAAGTAATTATTTCAAGTAGTTTTTATTTGATTCTCTAGAAGAGTGATAATTTAGCTTCTTCTTTGCCTATTCTAAGTCCTATTTTTTTCTCTTATTGCTAAAGCTAACACAGAAATGTATTTCTTTTGTTATCAAGAGTTTTTTCTCCCCTTCTTTTCCTCAGTGGAAAAAAAAGCCCTCCCCAAAACAAAACTTCTAACAAATGACCAACAATGTATTTCTAAGTGGAGAGATTTCTGAGTATGGCCCCACTATTGAAAATAATGCTCTCCCTACTGAAATCATCCCTATCATTGGCTTTATATTTTACTCTTCAAGTTCACAAGAGAGATAGGTCTAAAGCTTCCTTTATTAATATTGTTTCTAGAACACAAGTGGTTAAGGTTTTCTTTCTCTAAAACTATCGCCTAAAGAGATTACTGTTCAATTCTACAAACATTGCTATCTCCCGGAAACTATGCTTTTATATCAGCAATGATTTTTAGGAAACTTTAAAAAACAAAATTAATCTCAGTTCTACTCTTAAAAAATTTGTTTTAGATGTTAACAGGAACTACACAAAGATCCCATTTTTCATAGAAATTATAAAAATAGCCTTGCCTGAGCTAAAACTTCAAGTTTCTATTTTGCTTACTAAGAATATTCTTCAAAAGGCAGCTTGGTTCAAAGTAGATACTAAGTAAACACCTGTTGATTGACTTAGAACGCATTGTATGGGAAAAGCAGAAGGTATCAAAAAAGTAGCATATATAGTTATAGAAGATGACAATACATACAGAGATACACGAATAGAGGGAGAGAAACAGAACTATGCTCAGAGTTGGCATAGAAAATGTGTCTCCTGGCAACAAAGGTTAAAACCAGCAGAACACCCAGAGAACACAAATTTGGAAAACGGCAGCTCCACAGGCTGCGGTGGCATAGGCCTCTAAAAGGAGGTCATCCACAGTCTGTGGTAATAACGAAAGGGCTTATTTTTCTAATACATATATACACATACATACTTACTAACAGTTTTCTAGACAAATTAAAAATTTCCCTGGCAATTTTATTCATACTAGTATACTACTTAACCCAAAAGATTTCCAACAGAGGTGAGGTACTGGAAAAGCAAGCATTACGTATAGTTAACAACCTAATGACATCAATTAAAGCAAGTTTCTTAAGTACCACAAGAAAGAGAGAGGACTCTGTGAGCTAGAAAGCAAGGCAATTGAAATTGTTTTTCAACAATTGCAATTAAAAAAAAACAAACATGTTTTATCATTCAGGCTGGGTTTTCTGTTTCATTTATCCAAATCAGTGAAATTCAGTATATGTGCGTATTTTCTTTGGAAAAGGTGCTGCCCTCTATCGGCTGTCAGCATTAGCTCTAGTCATGGACACAGGCCATCAAGTGAATTTTGAAAACAAAAAATTAAAACCCCTCTGAATTCACTCACACACAGGCTTTTGAGAGTTCCTGTAGTACAGGTTACCCAACAAGAACATGGCTATTGTAGAGTTCTCAACTAGCCCACTTTAAGAGAACAAACTCATGAGAAAAGCAGCCAGCTTATGATGAATATGGGTTTGAACAACACAAAATTTGATTTAGAGTGAGTTATAAAATATCTCAGAGTGGTTGCGGATGAGGATGCAGCTAAATATCTCCATGGCCTGAAGAAAATAATCTAGGGTTGATGCACTTTTGATATAGATGAGATTTCTTCCAGAACTTAGAAAGAAAAACACTCACCCTGGGATGTTAAACTAAAATCAGTGCTTGGTCTGTCCCAAAATTCTTGGGCCCTGAAAGGCTATAACAATCAGTCCTGCCAGTTATTTAGCAGTTAAATATGAAAGCATTGGTGACTAAAAACTGATTCTGAAGATTGGTTTTGAAGGTTTTTTTTTTCATCTCAGCTACTGGAAAACATTGCAAAGACAACAATATCGTATTTAAAGCGTTACTAATCTTAGATAATGCCTCAAGTCATCCAACTACACTGGGTTCACTGTGTGATAATGTGAGCATGCAACTCTACTGAGATGTGGCTACGCTGAAATCTGCACCTACAAGAGTTTAAATGAAGGTTTAAAGGACGAGAAGATATCTCAGTCTTCACTGATAAAATATTTTAAAAGAAAATAACAGGGTTTTTGTGAACATAGGCTTACCTTAAGGTACAATATTCAGTAATATTATTAATTTTTACAACTTTTCTTATAACTACTCTATTACTTTGTAATAAATTTGATCTGAAATACATTTTTCTCATCCTTTGCTGTTATATTACATTAGTAAACAGTTAAAACCTTACTTTAAAAAATTTCATTACATATTTTTATTGGCCTGGAACTAATGGCCACATTTTACATCTAATTATAACTTCTAATGCAACTCCTCTGGGAATAGATCATTTGCACTAATCAGTAACCCCACTGTGCCAAGAATGCCTAAAGGGAATAGAAATTGATACAGTGACAATTTTCAAAGTTAAGTAAACACAAAAGTTACAAATATTAGTCTTTTAGGATCACAGTAGTAGAAGTATCTCCTAAATAAAGGATGTAAAAGGAGAGCTTACAGCTTTCCTTAACTGAAGGTTTCATTTGCTTTTGGCAACAAATTTCTCTTCCTCAAGACAACAGAATCTTTAACATGAAAAATAAATACAAAACAGGCTGCTATAACAGTAGTTAGGTTCTTATTAGGAACTTTTTTGGCAAAGTGATGGCACCACAGGTGTGTGAGAATGGGACTATGCTACTCATATCCAATCCCTACCATATGCCCTTCCAGATAAAAACAAACAAAAAATCAAGAAGTTGATCTTAAAAACACAAGTTCACCCCTGGGCTTATAATTCAATTTTGTGCTTCTGAGACCTATATTTCTTATTTTTCTTTTGATTGTCTTTTTACCATTTCACCACTCATAAATTAACTCCAATAGGCCAGCAAGGGAAACGAAGATTCAAGTTAAAAAATTGGTGGAAAAGAAGGTAGGTATAATTAACATTAAAAGGACCAAGTGCATCAAGTGACACAAAGATATTATAATTTTACTTTGAAATGAAAAATTTCATCCAACTCTCTCTATTTTCTTTGTCAGAGGGAGTTTTTAAAAAATGCCCTGTGTCAAGTGATGCTGGCTTGGTCCTTAGAAGTATTTTTAAATTCACTCTTTCTAGTATTAAAATTAAGTCTTACAGTTATCTATGTATTTTTAGGTATCCCCAAGGTCTCATGTTCCTGCCGTTTTGATCAGATTATACATCAGTACATACTATTTATGGATTCTCATTCCAAACCAACTGGCTTCCTTGCTTTTCACCATAAACAAAGTCATTCCAGCTCCTGCTCTCCTGTCTTTCCACAAGCTGCTGGTCCCCTATACAGGAACGTTTTACCCTCCTCACCACTACCTTATGGAAGGCCTGTGTTCCTTAAGCATAGTGCAGTCCATTTCCTAGAAGAGGCTTTGTCCGGTCCTCTTAATTGTTAATGTTCTCTGGCACATTCTTTATTTTGTCTATTATTGTCTAGTAATAATAACAGTATTATTATATTATATATAATATACGATATATTTATATTGTATATTATAAATATTATAATAATATTATTGCCTATTAATTATATGTCCCTTGGATAATGTCCCCCGAGATACTGTCCCCTCCCAAACCACAAGTTCCTTGAGGTCAAGGCCAGTTTCATTTTGTCTTTGCGTACCCAGTCCGGATTCTAGAACACGATAGGGGCTCAAATGCTTGCTGAATAGAACTGAAGTCATGAGCACTGAACATGAGATAACACACCTACAATCAAAGTCTTTGAAAGTTTTTAAGTTCTTTGTAATATTAGGACTCATTCTATCAATCTTCAGACTTACTTCACATTCAAAGAATTAATCTAACAATGTCATTCATCAACTATTTATTGAGCATCTGCCATGAGCACACTATCATGTTAACTGCCATGGTAAACAGAATTCTGAATCACTTTTTTCCCATATAAATCAGGTTACATCATTTTCATAATGTGTTCGCTGTCTCTAAAGAGTAAAACAGTATTTTAAAGTAGGTGGTTCTTGACAATTACTCACCAATTTGAGCCAAAGACTGAGAAACCGGGGATCGTTATAATATCGTTTCTCCTCCTGAAGGGCTTCTACTGCTCTTTCTAATAATGTTGACATGTTACTTTCCTTTCCACCTTGAGGGAAGTTCTGCTCTGTCCAGTTAATGTATCTAAATTGGTACAAAGGGAGATAAAAATTGAACAATTCTCAGCTAAGAACGCTTTTTTTGTTCCAATATCTATTCCGAAGAGTGATGTTATTCTAATTTAGAACAGAAATACTTCTCTAGGGGCAGTTCCCAAGCCTCCATCTGTCAAGTTATTACACTGGATGATCACTGATCAAGTGAAAAGTGACAAGAGCACCCACCTCACCCAAACATCAAGTGGATCATCTCCAGTATAAAAGCGAATTTCAGATTCAAAAGCTCTGCAACAAAGACAAGCAATGACTTGTTAACACTTTGAGTACATTAGAAAAAAACAGTAAAACAAACAAACATCTTAACTCCATTTTCATTTATTAAGGCTATATTGGTTATCTATTGTATGACTAACCTAGTACTAGATATTATAAGATTTTAAATTTCAAAATGTGCATGGTCTATGTTAGACAGCAAGTATAAAGAAAACTCAAGCCATGGGTTAACAGATTATTATAGACAGAATTCAAGAGACATATGTACAGTATAGACACTGAGGAGAACTGAGAAAAATCACTGACCTGGCTAAGAGATTACCAACAACCTAAGAAAGTAGAAGCTCAAGAAGCAGGATGGGTAAGGACTCCAAGCTCACATGGATGGAATCTGAATGTTTCAAGGGTATTTCCTGACTTTTCTATAACTGGATAGTCTTGTAATTCACTGTTAAACTTTTTAGTATCAATTTTGGTTCTGGAAGGCAGCTTGGAAGTTAGAGAAGCGGAGAAGATTTAGAGATAGAAAGGACCTTACAAGTTATACAGGACAAATTCCTTAGTTTACATAAGATCAACTGAGGCTGAGAGAGGTTTAGTGGCTTTATCCAATAGCATACATGTAGGTTAATAAGTAGCAGTCAATAAGTCAATAAACACTAAGTGCCTACCATGTGCCAGGCATTGCGTTACGAACTGGGAATACAACAAAAAACAAAAGCAGTCCCTATCCTTGAAGAGTTGCTAGTGTAACTGGAGAGAAAACATGTACACACAAACTATATTTGTGATCAATAGAGGGAAGTTTATTAAAGGGGAATTAGGCCTCTTAAAGGAAGCCAGGAGATGGAGTTTCTTGTTTGAAGAACAGAAGGGAGGCCAGTGTCACAGGAATGAAAAGTATTATGAGTGTGAGGAGGGAGGCAGGAAGAGTTGTTTAGGGACTATGAATGTCAAACTGAGGATTTTATATTTCATCCTGGAGGTCACAGAGAATCACTGGAATTACTTTTGACAGAAGGTTAGGGGAGTGAGGGAGGGTGATAAGGTCAGTCCTGTGTTTTAGGAACATCACTTTTGTCATGGCAGTGCAGGAAGGAGACCAACCAGCAGGCTGTGCAACCACCCAAGTTTGAGGAGATAAGAGAGCCTATACCAGGGTAGTGGCAATGTCAAAGAGAAGGGGGAGTGCCAGATATTTTACAAAGGTAGAATCAACAGGCCCTGGCAACAAATTGGATCTGGAGGGTGAAAGTGAGAACTTGAGGATGACAGATTAATATAGAGCCTATGCTGACTGGGAAGATGGTGGGACCTTCAACAGGAATAGGAAAGTTAAAAAGGGGGAGGGTTGGGGGGGAATTAAGACTAAATTTGGTTATAGACATGTTGTATTTAAGATATTTAGGGACATTCAGTTCAAGATGTCTAATAGAGCAAAGATTCTAACCTTCTTCTGACTTGAAATCCAAAATAATTTCCATAACAACATACTAAAATTCCATTTATTGATGGAGGACCCATTTCTGTGTCCTTTAACATCATTATGGACAATTAACTAATCAAGCAGAGGACACATTAAAAGATACCACATTTAATCTCAGAAGACAGCAAATCTTCATCACTGATAAGACACTGCCTTAGATTTTTATTATACTGCTAAGGAGATGAAAAACATATCAATGCATTACTGTTCTCAAAAAAACAGGACTTTAATAATCATCAGTAGTACTCCTGCCCCCTGACATATTCCTGCCCAAATAGTTGGCTTATTACTATTCAGGATAAATGGAAGCTTACAGAGAAGCTGAGGGATGGACTTTTGACAGTCCCACTCACCGTTTTTGCTGATGGAGAGCAGTATGACAGGCAGTATCCTGCTGTGCCAATGCTTCCTGCAGTGTGGACACAATCCGGCCTTGCCTCAAGGGCAGCACATTTTCTTTACTCAGCTCCCACTCATCTCCCTCCATGGCTTTTTTCTACAGAACAAAAGTCAAAATCAGATTCCTCTTTAACAACTGTTATTCATTTGTTAAAAGAATTTCATTTATTGTAGTAGTAGAATTTGTTATGAATTTATAGACTGTTTTAAAAATTCTAACTCAAGCAGTTATTCTTGCTGCATTGGATGAACAAAAGTATAGACAGACTGGCATTAATGTAAGCCCATCATCTTACTGGAGTGCAAAGTCTCTCTTTGAGTTAGCCCCTCTTATGGAGCCTAATGGAGTGACTGGGCAAAAGGCATTACTATTGGCTAGAACTATTGGACCACAGTTGAGGAGAGGCAAGTGAAGTGAGTTAATGTTTTGATATGTGGACAATAAAACAGTACTTCTATGTCTACCCCTAAAAGAATCACATTGTTTACTTGAGAATAAACAGTGATAAAACTGTACATAGCCTTTGACCCAGCAGTACCACTACTAGGACCGTACCCCAAAGAGATCAAGAAAAGGGAAAAGGATCTATATGAACAAAAATAGTTATAGAAGTTCTTTGTGGGGTGATAAAGAATTGAAAATTGAGGAAAGGCTCATCAATCGGGGAATGTTGAACAAGATGTGGTATATGATTGTGATGGAATACTACTGTACTATAAGAAATGACATGGTTTCAGAAAAACCTTGGAAGACTTATATGAGATGAAGCTAAGTGAAATGGGCAGAACCAGGAACACACTGTACACAGTAACAGCAGCACTGCAATAAGGATCAACTGTGACTTAGGTACTCTGATGAAGGAAATGGTCCAAAGGATCCATGATGACAAATGCTATCCAACTCCAGAAACAGAACTGATAAACTATT